>JAHWFO010001556.1:363413-537853 GCA_023313115.1 Rhysida immarginata
AGAGAGAGAGAGAGAGAGAGAGAGAGAGAGAGAGAGAGAGACCTAGGCTTGCGAAACAAGTCACAAAGTGAAACGGTGGAAAATTAGTCGGGAAGGGGGTGATGGGATAACAGAGGGAAGGAGAAATAAATAGCGGAAGATACAGGAACCTCCTCATTCATTAAGTTCTTTACTACAAAGGAAAAACGAAAAATGCGCCGGATTAAGGATAGCAGGTGTAAATAAAAACTTGTTTCGCCATGTAATAAAAAGAGAGAGAAAGAGAGAAAAAAGAGAATCTTGATTTATGATTTTTTCCTTGGTGCCATAAAACAAAATTGACAGAAGGAAAATAAATGCGAAATAAAGTCATTACTACATGGGGACATAAATTTAAAACGTGTAAAGCTTTTGTAATCATCCTTTGGTGTAAGATTTAGATGTTGGAAAAGAAAATAATTTAAGGGAGGAAAAAAAAATTCTCTTCCATAAAACGAGAGCCTATGAATGAGTGAGTGAATGGAGGCAAAGAAGAGGGTTCAGTATAGAGTGAGTCATGATGAAGCGTGAAATAAAAAGCCAATTTTCTATTAAGTCAAATTCCTCCGACTGATAGAGGGAGGGGATTGTAAATATCCCTTCGAAAACAAAGCAAGGTCACCTGTAATGCACCTGTTGCAGAGGAACAAATGGAGTCTGCCTCTTTTTAATTGCAACTACAGCATTTCTGCATGAACAGTTTTTAATTACACCAATTAAGAGTACGCACTCAAAGTTTGTTAGTCAAATTTATCTGGTTAGATGACAAGAGTACTGGATATTCAGGTAGATAGAGAGTGAGTCGCTTGATTTTCATGGCGGATACAATAAAGAGAAAATAAAATATTCACCGTGAAATTAGATTACATAGAATCGATGTAAAAAAAATCAGAACACGAAATCTGTAATGAAAGAGTTGGAAATACTGGCAGTGCTTATTTATTGCTACACGCAAATTAGAAAAAAATGCCACGAATCTTTTGACTACTTTGATTTAAGGCTTTCATTTATTTTATTTATTTAACCCGATAGCAGATTCTGATCTTTCCTTCAGAAAAGCTGAAAGTATTTTTTAGGTTAAACAGGTTGTGTTTTTCCTCTCCACTTTCCACTATGGCAGATATTGGCAATAATTGCGGAGAGAGTGTTTAGACACCTGCAAACAGTCGGTGGTCGGAAACTGAGCGTCGACTGGGAGAGAGAAGTGGCGCTGTTCGGTCGGCTGACTTGTTCGATTAAGGGGGTTCTCCTATTCGAAGTCAGGTGTATTATAGGCACAAGTTCAGAGCTAATGAAGCACAGGTGGATCAACCAGCCAACAGCAGCCTCAACAGAAGGCGACATCCATTTCGGCCCGTCGGTGGGAGACAGGCACTTCGGAAACGGCAAACAGCAACACTTAGCCCACAAAAGCGTTTAATTAAAGTGTCAGTATGAAATATTAATGCTAGTTATTTAGAAATCGCTAATTCCTTAGGAAAAGTTAAAAGCTGTGCTATCATGTAGGTTATAATCGTTATTAAGGAAAGCAAAGTGTTTACACTTGACGGCAACTCGTCGTGGCGTAAATCACTGAAATTAAGTTGCCAACCTTCTTTCTATGTAAGTAGCAATTGAGTCAAAGTTTACATCGGACTCGGTGATTTTCTGCTTGAGGTTTATTTTACAGTCTGAAAGGAAACATGTAAAATTAAACTATCATGAAAAGAACACATCAATCGAAAACTTCATTCACCTGAAACATTTGCCTCGTATACTCATTCAAAATCACAAATTCCACACGTGATGTCAATTCTGCCTGCTTTTCTCTCAATAAAAAAGCAAGTTAATTTCTTCTGATTATTTTTTGACGTTATATAAATAAATAAATAAATAAATAAATACATTTATTGCAGTTACTACGCAGAAAAATATATACATTGAATAATTACATTTAAAATAATGATGATGAATAGAAGGTTCTAATTTTATTCACAATTTTAATTTTAAAAATAGCTACAAACTAAAAAAAGACTAAAAACATATTTTTTGCAACCTCTTAAATTTTAATTAATATTTTTGCTCTGCATTTCATTGTTAAACTTAAGCCCTGCTTTATGAAATAATTATTATTAAGTTTAAGTGCATTAATAGTCCCTGAAATTATTTTAAGACTCGTTACTGTCTTAAGATATAAAAACATTTACTAATTCAATAATTATAAACTTTAAAGGTCAGAGCTGTTCCAGTTCCAGCTTCACCTCGTAAAGAAATAATAAATCTGTCACAATAAAACAATCAACCATAACAAGAACAGTTATAAATCATCCTTTTTTCACATTGACTTTGGATAGTTATTTTATAAAAATTAAATAGAAAATGTATCGAACAGAGCACTCCATAACAACTTTTTTATAATTTAAAAGTCAGCTTATAAGTGAATTCAATGAATGGCAAAATTAAGTTTACTTTTTTTTTTTCAGCCAAACTTTTTTTTGTTCTGTTTCAATGTCGCTTTGCTCAATGAATGAAGAATGAACTACATTAAAGTGGTTTTTTTTTCTATACTTTTAATTTCCTACCTTAACTGTTGCGCTGTCTGGAAGACAGGTTTTCCATGTAGAGTTGAATTAAAATCTTTTTCTATGATGCCCTCATTTTGAAGCTTTTAACAACTTATTTTGACAACTTAAGATATGATTTAGTCTCCCCTTAACCTATCCACAGCCAAACTTTGCGGTTTTACGAAATAGAAATTTTCAGCCATAGCAGATTTAATGTATTCTATAACGATTTGTTTTTTTTTCATAATATAAGTCATGCATAACATGATTAATAAATCAACTGTCTATCTATCTGTCTATCTATCTATATACTGCTAAACTATTTGACTTTATAGCTATAGTTTCTTTAACGATTCTTTTTGAAATTATTTTCATATCTTTTTATTCAATTTTTTTTTTAAGGGAAAGAGTTCTCACACCATTCCGGTTGCCGCTGCTTTCTCTTTCCAGCACAATGGGTGGCCCGAGTATTCTACTATACGGCCATTCTCGTATCATTGCACCCCGCTATAAAAGTCTTTTTTTTCTGTTTTTCTTTATACATGGTATTAAACGAACTCTGTGTACAAACTTTTAGGGTCGCAAATGAATCCTTGATACATAAAAATGTTTGTCAAACTTCATACATACGACTGTCTGAGATTTCCTCGTATTAATGACTGTCTCTCTCATTAAATTAGAAAACTTGATATTGATGGCCAAAAATCCCTGCAGTGTCTCTTACACGGTCACTTTCAGCCACAATACGCGCTACCAGCTCTTCTTGCGAATCCACAGGAGCATCGTACATCATATTCTTCTTAATTTTGACCGCGTCAGAAATTCAATGACAACAAGACGCTGTGAGGTTGAACACCTTTTGTAATTTTACAAACACGTAGTTGTTTAAACGTTGTGATCATTAATATCAAGTTTCTATTAATATTAATTTCTCCGTTTTCTGGAAATACATTAACGAGAGAGACAATATTATGAGGAAGACAATATCAAATATCCGTTTTCTGGAAATACAGCCGTTGTATGTATAATGTTTGACAATTTTTTTTATGTATCAAGGATTCATTTGCGGTCCCAAGTTTATTGGCAAAATAGATTCAAAATAAGGTCTTCTACCACCCCTAAAAGTTTATACACAGAATTCGTAAACACCCTGTATATGTTACCGATATACAGCCGGATGGATGCGATAGAGAAAAAAAAAAAAACAATTACAGAAGATATCCCTCAGATTGGCCAGCTGAAAAACGTGTCCGGGTTTCGTTCAAATTGGATCACAGTTTGCCAAGATACGTCTCTTTTTCGGATTATTTTAATTGTTGGTTAATAAAAATTCTCTTATTGTTAAAAGAGTTGTGACGTCTATAATGTTTGTTTAATTGTTGTCTGCTCTTTCTAGGTGTTGTTGTTTTGTGGTTTAATTTTTTGACGTAATTCACCATATACAGCTTTCTGAACTTTCTAACACAATCGGGTGACAGATACTCTAGTAATTATATAAAAATAAATTATAAACTAGGAAATGTTTTAATTAAAATAGTTGTTATATTAAAAATTGAATTAAATAGTTAACAAATCATTTGTAATTATCAGAGGAAATTCAGCAGAAAGAGTATATCAGAATCCATTTTTTTATTAATATAAACAATAAAATGATTTTTAATGAGTCATTAAAATGTAAGCGTTTATATTTCCTGTCGATAAAATATCAATGCACTTATGAGAGTATGATTCCTCCCCATGTAAATTTTCTAGCTGTCACTTGAAAAACAATGGTCCCTCTCGTACACAAAGATTATTAAAATCTAGCATTTTCTGAATGAAATTTTGGTTATGAAATACATTATATATTTAGACGTCTGGGAATATATTTTATTTATTCGTATGTTTGGTATATACAGTTATATAATTATAACGAATTGTCAACGGCTTTGTTTTCTACTCCTACTCTCTCTGAATTATGTACTACTGCTTATGTAACGTTTGACAGGAAACAGCACGAAGCAACAACAAGGGGCTTCGTTTGTACATTATACGATACGTATTTATGAAGCAGCTCCAAAGTATTTTTTATCTCAGCAGGAATTTATTTCATTGCTGAATATTTCCTTAAAAGTGAAAGCAACAATAAATTACATATCATGAATATCAAAATTATCAGTTGCTAAGTGAAGTTACTATTTGAATATCAAATACAGTAAAATTTCCACGTGTGTTTAATATTTGAGATTTGATCATGTCTTAAATTTTTTTACAAATGATTTATATCTTCTATTAAGCAAATATATAGTAATTAATAATTTTCTTTAATTGAATTTCATCTTTTTCTATGCAGGCCCGTCAGAAGTAGATTAATTGTAAATGCTGTTTCATACAGATTAAACGACAATTTTTATTTAAATAATGTAGGAACTCGAGGTAAATAGTGTAAAGTAAATTTCATGAGTTTCACAATCCACTTGGAATGAAGGACTGTTGAACTCGGGCCCCAAGTTAGCTGAATTTGTAGCACTAGATAGCAGTACTAGACTTTTGACAAAATGCAACTAAGCTGCTTTCCATTATTCATCAGTGATCATCAATTGCCTATTCTATGAACTTGATCACTTAAACAATAAATCGATTATAACAAAATTGGACCTTGACATTTTCTTTAAAAGCATCAGCACTTTTTGATATAAAAAAGGGGAGGTCTTGTCCGTAATTTCTTAGTAATAAATTTAGAGATAACGGAAAATGTCGTGCTAAAAGTAAAGATGCAACATTATTGTGAAAAGAAAATTTTTAAAAAAAAACAACATCTTATTAAAGTTACTGAAAACAACAACAAAAAAAAAGTGAAAAGATGAAGTATCTGGAGGGAGAGGGGGACTTAGAGAACAGGAGGAGACGGCATTTTTGTTTGGTGAACTTTGTTTTTCGGTGGTGTGTCTAAATTTTTTGTCTCATTCACGCTGCCAAAACAGGTTGCCTCCAAGTGGAGCGCTGGAGGAAAAACCTGAAATGTTTCCTTGGGCCGTCAAGAGGGGGCGCTGGCGATTCAGATAAAGTCGTTTTCGTGGATCCCGTGGACATCTCGTCGCCTCCGCATTCCTAGCTTGGCTCCTGTCACTTGCAATCGTCGAATGGGCTTCACCTCCTCCTCCTCCTCACCCCTCACTTCCCTTTCTACCTTCTCCTTATAACTTAACCCCTTCGCCCAAAAAAAATCTACTCCTACCCCCCCCCTCCCCCGACTCCTTCTCCCTGGCTGCTACTACGTCTTCTTTAAGGTTAAATGGTTTGTCATTTCCTGCAGAGAAAAGGTTCTTTGGTGGGTTTTTTTTTGCTCTCTCTCCCTCCCTCCTATCTTCCTTTGTTTAATTCCTTATATCCTTGAAGGAAATCAACATGAAGGGGAAAGACGAGTGGGCGCAGTTTTAAGAGGAGGACAAGTCTGTCCGACCCATTACCAGTACAAGTAACCTCCTCTTCGATACAGTATCAACATTTTTTGACTTTATTGCTTGTTTAATTTAAAAGTGGAGCTATTCTAACAGTATTTCAAAAAGTCATTATCTTTATATTCTCTTCTTGCAGCAATAAGTAGGAGAGACCGGAATAAGTTGAAACGGGGGTACGTTGATACATCGTGATTTTTTAATTCGTCACTGAAACGCTTCTTTTTCGTTTTCAAACTGAATGTGTGTTCGTTTTTTTTAATTACACCATAATAGACGGGAGAGCTGCTTGTTGTGTTTAACAAGTGCGAAGTAAATTTCCGTGTAGCTGTTATAATCTCAATATGCCTTGTAAATGAACGTGGAGAATTTCTTCAGTGTAATAACCTGATAGAAGGTGAAAGCATGAGTAAATATGGCTAGTTTCTTAATTTCGTACTGGCCGCGTATTTTTATATAGAAGAAGAATACCTAATGGCGTCAAGTGGGGCAAGTTGAGACTTTTCTCATGGGTAATTGATACACTGCAAATGCAACAAATGGCAGTGAAAGTGATTACCTCTGCTGAACAAAATATTTAGAGGAAAGGTAAATTTACACCACATTCAATTCAATTCACTTTAACAACAGAAATATTATCTTGAACTTTTTATTCCAGATTGTTCAAGTGAAGCCTTATGGAGCTCAAGTCTCAATTTCTTTGACTTCAAAATGCCATTTTTTTCCCCACTCCTGATATCTGTATGTTCATTATCTCAAAAGATTATTGAAATTTCTTGCTAAAATGAATTGGGCATTATTTTCTACTAAGATTTTAGTGTATCAACTTACCTGAATATGGGGCACATTGAGACATTTTCACATAGTCGAACAAAAATTTTTAACGGACAATAGGCTTTATATATGAAAATGATTATTGGTCAGTTAAAAAAAAAGACAATAATCTGTTATTTCAAACTGTTTTGAAGTTTCTAAAGTTTTACAAAAAAATTAGAAAAATTAAAAACTGACAAATATATCAACTATCCCAGGTCTCCCCTATAATTAATTAACGATCTCTAAGGAACTAATTTTTATATAGTGCACCGAACAGTTCCGAATCTCTCAAGGAGTACAATTCGAACCTGCAGCTAGCAATTTTGATATTGCGAATTTATGTGTTTAGTGAGCACTAACAACATAGAACTTTAGAGCCAAGTTTTGATAATTTCGAAACCCTTAGAAACTTTAAGTAATAAATCTCATAAAAAACAGACCACTTAATTTTTTAGAATTTCACTTAAGTTTAATAAATTATCAGCACTATGTTTCTAAAGCAAATTTCGGATTACCTTAGGGACGCATGAATAGACTCATCAACACCCAAACGACAAACTTGAAATGATAATAAGCAGCTAGGAAAAGTCGGAAGAAAAATTTTATTAAAAAGAGTCGATTTTTTTTTGAATGCGTTATTTTGGGTTTATATTTAAGGTAGGTCCATTTCACTTCGCTTCATTTCTCACGCTATTCAAATTATCCCGTGAAGGTTATTCATGTTTGAGAAAGATAGAGAGAGAGAGAGTGGCCCTTTTCCGAAATTTCCGTTTTCTGAACCAATCATTATACGGGCGATGTTGAAGGCGGTTAAGGAGGGTCTTTCACTCGATCCTATTCAAATGCGTATTAATTTTAATCTGCCCGAGCTGGGTTTCTCCATGACAGCTGGCTTTTTCCGAAGGAAAAGTGTCGTCGTCGGTGTCAGTAGCCAATGGCTGTTGCGGCCCCCCCGGTGGAGGATCATGCGACAATGGCGGACGCCACGGGGAGCCGGATTGGACGTGAGATGGAATTATTGACAGTTACAAGCGTTCGAGTCAAGATAGCGTTCCCATCCGATCCATCATAATCAGGGGGATGGTGAAGGGGAGGGGGGTGAGGAAGCGACGACGCCATTGTCGACGTCACCATTTTGGAAACCTGGCTAGGACAGGACAATAGATCGAGAAGAGACGGACGGAAGGACAAGCGAGACCACAAGAAGTCCGAAAATGAAATGGACGACAACGGTGAAAGAAATCCTTTCGTAAACAAATGGGAAAAAAATCAGCTGGAACTTGATTTTGTATAGATTTTCTGATTCACCCAAGCGGACTGAAAACAGACTATTAAATAGAGGTAATCAGGTCCGACATTAAAAAATACTTTTGCAAAATATGCCAAATCTAATGGAGACGTGGGATATTTCATATTCTACTCAAGCATTGTCAAGTTAATGCTCTTACGGAAACCCCCACTTAAAAACCAAACAT
Source organism: Rhysida immarginata (assembly GCA_023313115.1). Taxonomy (NCBI): domain Eukaryota; kingdom Metazoa; phylum Arthropoda; class Chilopoda; order Scolopendromorpha; family Scolopendridae; genus Rhysida; species Rhysida immarginata. The sequence goes on from JAHWFO010001556.1 coordinate 371,703, forward strand.
TTCTAATTGTCTGTTATAAATACTCTTTAAATTTTTTTATTTTACATTAAACAACTTTCAAACAGATGCCCCATATTTAAAACAACTTTACAACTATTAACATATAATGTATATATCTAGTTCCCCATTTTAAAATGTTTTTTACAAGAAATCTTCAGTGAACATTTTGAGGATGTTTTAAAATGAAACATAAAATTATGGATTAAAAATAAATCTACATATAATGGAAAAAGCTGGACTATCTTCTATTTTCTACTTTGTTAGGATCTTTCTTATTAATTTTTTATTTTGTTTGTCGTATGATACAAATATTCATACTTTCTTATTCAAATGGGATCAAAAGGAGGAAAAGGAAAAACAGGTGGTCTCAGATACAGACCTGTTCGGATAAGGGTGGCGTACACCAAAAATGGCTTATAAAATTGTTAATATACCAAATTCTTAACAGTTGTATTACAATACTAACTAGAATGTGCACAGGTAGCTATTATGGAGGACATGCTTAATATGTCCCATCTTGTCGGCATCTAACCTCTTCGAGACGAACCCTTATGCTTGTGACCATTTTACAACATACTTCTTCCGTCAAGCTCAGAAGAAAAAAAAATCACGATGGTCGCTAACAGTTGCATTACATATTCTGTTTTATTGGAGTAGGCTTTCTCCTTTATACCCCAGGAGTTCTTTTTGTGGTGTATTTTTCTTCTATTGAGTTGGAGAAGATAAAGCAACATGAATCAAGCGTACTTTGGGTATGTCGCATATAGCCATTATTTCAATGGAACAAGTGAAATTCGTGTTTGAAGACAGATTAAGTTCAAAGGGCTTGTGCCCATCTCGATCTCCTGATTTGAGTCGCCAGGCAATTACTCTAACACATTTCAAAATATTCGAGAGGAAATCAACATGGTTTCTGAAGACACAAACCACAAACATGAATCGTTGTGTTCGTCTTTGCCTATAGGAGGAAGGAAGTCTGTTTGAATAAATGTTAAGAACATCATACGACAGATTATATTCCATACAATTTTCATGATATTCACTTAATTTGTGCCTGATTTATAGGTAACTTTTGGCTAAAGCGACTTTTGGATCACACCGTGTTTATTTAGCTATTTTTATATGAATTAGAAAACCATTGCAATATAAAGACTAAAGAATCTGTTCTTAGGTTATAAATCAGTTTATTGTCATAATGAATAAGCCAAGAGAAGACCAAAACTTGCTGCCTTTATTTTAAAAAGAAATAACAAATCTCTATTTAAAGTTCTCATTTTGTAATTGTAGAAGAAAATTTTGGTATCCATTTTTACTGAATACAAATTTTACCTATTCAATTTTTTTGTTATGAGTCTTATTTCCATAGCGTTCAGGTTAGTGGTATTGTAATCGTAGATAATTACGCACGAGAAATATTTGTGTACCATAGTACCAAATCACTACTTTAAAAATTCTTAGGGAATTTATCTTTTAACTGACATAGAGAGTTGCGAACTGAATTATTACGTTATGTTAATATTATTCAAGTACATTCTTGTGTATAATGGTTGTAGTCAATATGCTCGAGAACGGCGTTATACGCGAAATTAATCATGGCCATGTGGTTATAACTAGAAGTATACTCAAAGAGATTTGGTTCGATTATATTGTGTTAATTATTCCTATTGATTGATGCGTCTAGCCATAAGTGCTGATTTAATGCCGGAAGATAATGAATTGGAAAATATTGGAAGAGATTAATTATGCTTATTTATATGTATAATGAGAGTCAATATAAACGCTAATCTGAAACGCGTTGATGAACGGATTAAATCACTGACATCTCAATGTAGGCAATTCTTCAACATGTTTTACTCAAACATTAGCTGCAACATCAAAGATTATATTTAATTTTAAAGTTTATTTACATGCTTATGAATCTTCGAATACGAATCTGAAATTAAACCCTTTAACGTAAGTGGGAAATCCTTTACAAAGCAAACGATTCCTTTTACGCAAAGGCAAGTTGCAATTGATTTTCCACAAATGCAGTCATTAACAAGGAATTTTATCGCCGATGGAATTAATGAGTCTTGAGGATTATACATTTATAATTTAATACAATTATATTATTGTAAAATATAAAGAATAAATGCAGCAATTTGATGACTGAATGTTTATTTCTCTGTTAAGTTAGGAACATCTGTCAATTTCTCATTCGTGAAGTTTTTCATTGAAGATCGAATATATTGTTGAGTAGCAAATACTATTTTCAAATTATGGCATAATAGCATTTGTCAGAGTAAATTATTTATGTGTATAAGCTAATATACAAGTTTCCCATACGTATTAGTAGAATGTAATATTACTTTCTAATTATAATAGGAGTGTATATTCAAATTCAGAATAACAACGATAAGCTTATATGTACAACTATAAGCTCGTACAACTATAAGCTTATATGTACAAGAATAATTAATAATTAATAATAATAACAAGAACAATATTAATTACATGATTATATTTGCAGTTTTCCGAGTGAAGATATTGAATGAACTTCGCTTTATTTGGGAGTTATTGGTTGTTTTTCTTTCCTTTTATGCATTGACTCATAGTGGTGGTCGTTTTCATCGTCTGTTGTTGGCCTATAATCGGCTTATAATATTTGCATGCACTCCGAATTTCCAAGAATCTCATGACTGAGATGATATTGGTGAATAGGTGATCTTTATCAGATTCAGTTATCTTTTAAAATGCTTTTCATAACAATATATTACAAACTGTAGCCTGCCCAACGAAAAGTTGGAATGGGGGTGTCCAATTAAATTTCCAATTTCAATTGTTAGACATTCTTAATTTTACTTTGCTTTATAGTTATAAAAAAGTGTTAAGGCCCATTTTAAAAACGGAACAAATAAGCATTAATTATTTATCGTCCTTTTTTCCATGGAAAGCTGGACTAAGTAGGTAATCCTAACAGTTGATGTAACTATTAGGGAACGTTAAGGCATACATACGTTTTTATTAACAAAAATATTATTTTTATTTTACATTTTTAAATTAAGCTTTTATTTTTAATGGGCATTTCATTTCATGTTAAACGACAAGGATTCTGCGTAAAACCACTGTCGAAAAGGACTGTTGCAAAGTTTTATGTAAAACCGTTGTTACAAAGGTTTGTGGGTATTTTTGCAATGTTTTGTGGATAATGTCAGAAGCCTACCTACGCCTTAATCTTATGCAGGATTAGTTAAAATTATGTTAATATTTTAATGGTAGAAACACTGATTCACAAAATATTCATCATACGTGCAAATTGATTTACAGGAAGGTCTTAGCCTGTCCGTAATCCTGTTCAACAAAAACCAGCGAACAACAGTGCCAATTTAAGCCCGGACACATAAACAGTCGAGTCAAATTAATGTGACTACCTGTAAATATCCGGAATAACCGCCATGTGCAGATCGGACAACGCCTAGGCGAGCTGGGAGAGATTCAGTGAGGTACTGGAAATTGAGCAATGCTAACTGCAATTCAGTTGACAGCTGTTGGAGAGTGCGAGGTGGAGTATTCATGGAGCAAATAACCCGATTGAGGTGGTCCCATAGATGCTCGATTGGGCTTAAGTCCCTGGAATTTGGGGTCCAGAGCACAGAAAAGTCTTCCTCGTGCCCTTCTAATCACTCACGTACAATTCCAGCTGTATGAAATGTCGCATTGTCATGCTGGAAGATGCCATCATGCCCAGGAAAAATAGTATCCATGTATGAGTGTACATGGTCAGTAAGGATCGATTCATATTGCCATCTACAAATGAGTGCACCCAGAGAAGCCACGAAAATATTCCCCAGACCATAGCGCTGCTCCGCCAGCTTGTTGCCGAAGACAAATGGTTGAAAGATGTTTGTTTTCTGATTGGCGCATATACGTATATACGACGAGAAACCCATGTCCATCCGTCTGATGGAGCAAAAAACATGATTCATCTGAGAAGGTAACCTTTTGCCAATCAGTACATGTCCAGTCTCGGTACTGCCGTGCAAATTCTAGCCTCCTCCGCCGATGTACAGTAGTGCTGATTAGCATAGGTGCTGTCACAGTCCGTCAACTGCGCAGCCACATGCGCAGCAACATTCGCTGAACTGTAGTTCTGGACACACGAGCGATAGCCCCTTGATTCATTTGTGTAGTAAGTTGCGCCAATGTATTACCGTCGTAGCCGCTATTCCCCCCTTTCATCTGTGGCTCGTGGAACACCACAATTTCCACGTCGCTTATTTTCTATATTGCCACTTTGCCATACGCAGTCACTTTTACCAGAGCAGCACGAGAACAGTTCACAAACTCGGCAGTTTCTGAATTGCTTTCACCCTTGGCCCAAAAGCCAATAATCAATCAATCCTTTTGTACGTCAGATAAATCGCATTTGAAATATTTTTCGAATGCCTACAACACATTACGTCATTTATTGCCTCATTTATTTAGTGTCCTCTGCGATTGGTTATATAGCACTACATCACAAATAAACGTGACTCGACTGTTTATTTCGCGGGGAACAGATGATACCACAGTGCGTAATCTGTCCTTAAGGTCATTGAACTTTTCTGCTATATACGGGCGTCATATTAGTGTTAACATAATTTTTAGCAATTAGAAACGCAAGCTTGTCTATAAAATTTAACGTTCCACAATATGTTAGCTTAATTACTGTATTCTTGTAATGTAACAGCGTTTTCATAGAAATTCAGTAAATATTCACTGAAGTTTATCATCATTATCAAATTTTAATCTTACTATACAGGATGTAGCAAAAGTAGTGGCTTATGATGATGTAACAATGTATGACGTTTCCGTGCGCAGGCTTTCTATCTAGGAGGTGTTGACTGAAACGTATTCGATTTCTACAACTAAAAAAAATATAAAATAAAAGCTTTTAAAGCACACACTTTCACCTTAAAAAGTGCAGTAAAAAGTAAAAAAAAATATAATTTTAAAAAAGTAAAAGTGTGGTGGCACGTTTATTTTATTACGTAGTATTTTTTTTTTTTAAATTTAATATTTATGCGCCATCGCATTTTTACCTTTTTTAAAATTATATTTTTTACTTCTTACTGCACTATTTAACGTTATAGTGTGTGCTTTGAAAATTTTTATTTTATATTTTTTATTTTATTCTTTTTAGCCTTTATTTTAAAAAATATGTTTTTAGTTGATAACTATAAAACCAAAAAAATTTTTGAAGTCTGCTCAGTCGGCTACGTCTGTATCCAACACCTCCTAGAAAGAAAGCCTGCGCTCTGAAAATTCATACATTGTTACATGATCATAAGAAGTCATAATTTAGGGCTTAATATCTATATATATAAATACGGCAACACATTTTTTGTTATGGACTTTTACCTGTGTTAACGTGGACGAATACGCGTGAAACTTATATGGTTGGAAAGTTCCTGTGCTCTAGATGTGCACAATATACAGGGTGTAAATTTTAAGTTGACAAAGCAGAATAACTCGAAAAATAAGCTTCACACGAAAAAATGCGTAGAATCCAAAGTTGATTATTTTCGAGGGGGCATCTGCTGGTGCTAAAATTAGCCCACCCCCCCCGGCCCCTGGGGGTGGGGCGGGGGGCAACTTTAAAATTTCAAATGGGAACCCCTATTTTTTATTGCAGATTCAGGTCCTACATAAAAAACTACGTACATTTTGTCTGAAACATTTTTTTTATTTTTGGTAGATGGCGCTGTAATTCAAGAAAATCCATTTTCTCATTTTTGCGTGGAAATAACTAATTTATTATTCATTTCGATTCCTACATTGTTTTAACTACAATGTAATTTGAAGACATTTCGTCAACAAACAAATAACGTAAACATTGGCATTTTTTTCAGAATGTTTACATTTTAAATTCTGATCTTTAGAAGAAAAGATTGTAATTTTTCAACTGTTTTTGTGAGTGTACAACGCCGTATTGCTTTTGAATTTACATTATGAATTATCTTTCTGTGGAAGAAAAAATTGAGATGGTGTACATTTATGGAGAAAGTGGGAGAAATTTTGATAATGCAGTCGCGCTTTATGCTCAGCGTTTTCCTGGCCAAACGCGATCACGGTCTTCTTTTGTTCGAGTTATTAAACAATTTACTGCGGAAGGTAGTGTGAACCAGAAAAAAAGAACCCGTGCAGCTACTGTTTGTGGAGAAAACAATCAAGTGTCAGTCCTAGCTGCTGTGGCTCATAATCCACATGCGAGCACAAGAGAAATATCAAGGCAATCAGGAATTTCACATATGAGTGTTTGGAAAATGCTGAAGCTCCACAAATTTCATCCATATCATGTATCTATGCATCAGGAACTACATGGCAATGACCACCAAAACCGTCTAACGTTTTGTCACTGGGCACTTCAGCAGATGCAAACAAACCAACATTTTTTTGCACGAGTTCTTTTCTCCGATGAGTCAACATTCACAAACCACGGGGAAGTTAATCGACATAACATGCATTACTGGAGTGAACAGAACCCACACTGGATTCGAGAAGTCAACCATCAGCGACCTTGGTCAATTAATGTTTGGTGTGGGATAATTGGCGATAAACTTATCGGTCCATATTTTATAGACGGTAATTTGAATGGCAACAAATATCGTAACCTACTTGAAAATGAACTACCAGATCTACTTGAAGACCTGAGTATTGAACTTCGACAACACATGTGGTTTCAACATGATGGTTGTCCAGCGCATTATTCATTAGTAGCGCGCGAAGTACTACATCGACTTTACCATGGTCGCTGGATCGGCAGGGAAGGTCCTGTGAATTGGCCAGCCAGATCGCCTGACCTTACATCGCCAGATTTTTTCTTATGGGGTTACCTCAAAGATATCGTTTATAAGGAAACGCCAACCACTCGCGAAAACATGATTCAAAGAATAAGAGATGCTTGCGCTGCAATTACACCAGACATGTTATCAAGATGTGTTCAGGAATTTACAAAACGAGTCAATAAATGCATCGAAGTTGGAGGTCATCAATTTGAACATTTAATTTCATAAAACGGCGAGATGCAAGGGATTTAAGGACAACAAGCAGGCCGAAAGTGAGAGGCGAGGGGACTCACTGGAAATACAAGCACCCCGAAATTCATTTACTTGCAAGTATTTGCAAATAAGAAAAAATAAAACGAAAACAATCGGTCCTTTTAAGGACCACCAAATCTTAAACGGGAATAACTTCATCTTTACACAGTCTTTTACTTTTTTACTCTGTTAGTTAATGAGTTCACTCGTTAGTACGTAGGATGTTCGGTTAGTTAGTTAGCTAATCAGTTGATTTGTTTGATAATTATAAAGTTGTGTGGCCTCATGACCACGAAACAAAACAAAATTATCCTAATCCGCGGCAAAAAATAATAAAATAATAACTTTGCGGCAAAATTTACGAAGTAAATAAGTATTTTTTATTTCTCCGTAACCATTTCCACGCAAAAATGAGAAAATGGATTTTCTTGAATTACAGCGCCATCTACCAAAAATAAAAAAAAATGTTTCAGACAAAATGTACGTAGTTTTTTATGTAGGACCTGAATCTGCAATAAAAAATAGGGGTTCCCATTTGAAATTTTAAAGTTGCCCCCCGCCCCACCCCCAGGGGCCGGGGGGGGGGTGGGCTAATTTTAGCACCAGCAGATGCCCCCTCGAAAATAATCAACTTTGGATTATACGCATTTTTTCGTGTGAAGCTTATTTTTCGAGTTATTCTGCTTTGTCAACTTAAAATTTACACCCTGTATTTTGTTTGCGTATTTGTAACACAGGTAAAAAGCGTTTCAAAAAAGGTAGCATTAAGGAACAGGTTATGCACCATATTTGTCAACGTATGTGGCATTGCCTTTTTTATTGTTTTTTTTTTTTAAATAATAAATATCAAATTAACTCAAATCATTGTTGATGTTCATTTGAAAGAATTTTAATTGTTGTAATAATAATTGGAAAATGGTCTTTGGAGGATTTTTTCACGCCATTACCTCCGATATTGATGAATAAATTGTTATTAACCAACTATTCAAAATATTTCTATAATTAGTAGGTAAGCATTTTATGTATTTTTCGTCGTTTTCTAAGCTATTTTAAGGTTTTTTCATACACTTTGAAAGTAATATTTTTAGTTAAAAATAAAATAAATACCAATTTTGAAGTTTTTGATTTTTATTTATTTTTTAAAAATTTTGTTAACACTCTTTCCTTAATAACAAAAAAGTTATCGATTTTTGGTCCGAAACAGACCTTAATTTTCAACAGTGGACGGGGGGAGAGACGCAGAGATAGGGAGGGACAATTTAGCTTAAATATAAATATTATATTTAGATAATAATTCGATAGATATTTTAAAAGATACCTTTAGATTTTCAAAGTTATCATTGCGGTGAAATGAATCGGGAGTGTCAGAAATATCATGCAAAGCATTTTGGATATTTATTGTGTTAACAATTTTTCATTCTTCAAAGTTTATTAATAAGCAAGATTGAGGCTAGAACAATTACACATATATTTTTTTTTCTCAGAAATGTGATCGAATTTCGATCATTGGGGCATCCTAGTAGGTAGAAATATGAATAACAATGCCTTTTTATGATGATGTAACAATGTATAATTTTCTATTATTTCATTATTTCAATTATTTTCACAGGCTTTATTTATAGGAGGTGTTGCTGTACCTCGGGAAAGCGTTTACAATACACTGCGCTTTCATTGATGAGCAAATTAACAACAATTACGTACAATAATTAACAACGATAACAGTAAACAACAATGCAGAGGCAATCATTATGTCATGATTGGACTGTATCAATTTGCTACTTAAAAATATAAATACGTTTAAAATGACCGATTGTTCAGCTATAAATCGTTCTGAGAGCACAGATATTAGTTTTCGATTGTTTTGTTTGATAGATCGATCCGCCATTTTGCTTCAAAATAATGCATGATGGGATACCTTGTCATGACCTATATTAGAGCGACCTTGTTGGGCAGATTGTACATGCAGCGCCACTTTTCAATAGAGTTCCCGCCCTACCAGGAGCTAGAAACTTTAGCTTTATTTTAACAATGGAGCTCGATGACCATGAATATCTATAGACCGTGTTTTATATAAATGATTATTGATAAAAATAGGATTAACAATGGTCGGCTAATGATGATGTAACAATGTATAATGTTTCCGTTAACAGGCCTTCTGCCTATACTCTGTCCAACGAAAGTTGGAGTGGGCGTGTCCAGTTAAACTTCCTATTTCAATTGTTAGACATTATTGATTCTACTTTGGCAACAATGTCTAACAACTGAAATAGGAAGTTTAACTGGACACGCCCACTCCAACTTTCGTTGGATGGAGTATAGATGGTGTTGACCAATGACGTATATTAAAGATAGACTCCGAAGCAATTGTTGTTACTTGAAGCAAATTGGGAAGCTCCATGCCCAGAACTGTCATGCCGAAAGTGAGTGAAGATGATCCAAAACATATGGCTAAACATGAGAGTAGCTGATTAATAATTCTTTCACACGCTGATCACGGAGTGATAAGTTTATCTTTTCGTTTACTTTGTATTTGAAGTATTTTATTATATTCTGTAAACAATTTTTCGATCATGGTTTCAATTTCAATTTCGTTTCGATCGTCTTTCAGTTATGTATTTTCATTTTAGTTACGTATTTTTGATTTATGCTTGTGGAAAATGATTCCTGATCCTTTTTCGTTTCTGTTTTTCCAGTTGTACGCGGAACAACTTTGAGAAATGGTTTTGAATTAATTATTCCTCGAGCCCAAAATCTTCAAAAACAATGCAGCCAGACAGCTAATTACTCCACCGCTCACTCCTGCCCAGAACTATCATGGCTCAATTTGCTTCACTTTTTGCCGCTGTTAACAATAGGATTCGGAGTCTATCTTTAATATACGTCATTGGTGTTGACTGTATTCTCAGATTTAGCTGCCTACAAAATGGCGAATGTAACTGTGATCGGCATGCGCTTACCATTGTTGATCAATACTAACTGGGATCAATACTAACAAGACAAACGCTATCGCTGACAATGATAAACGCATTCCGATCACCGTTACATCCATTTTGTAGGCAGCTAAATCCACGAATACATATTAAAATTAAATATTAAATAAATATTAAATTACCTACGAATAAATGAAAGACTAGTGAAACTAACGATTGAAACGTGCATCATTATCGGTGGGGTAAGTTGCAGAACTGTAGGTACTCAGGAAGTTACGAAATTTGCGCACAAAAACACAAACAAATGAAGTTAAATAAAAGAGTGTAAAATAAGGAAACAAGTTTATATATGTGTGTCCTAAAATAATTCCTTGAAGAATTATAGCCGCATGACCTTATTTGTTTAGCATTTCTTCACTTGAGATTTTCATACTTCTACATTATCTACGTATAATCCATAGATTTTTATATATGGGGATATCTAAAAACTATTGTTTGTTCCACTTCTGGTCATGATGTTGAGGATCTTCAGCAGAGAGTGGAAGATGGGTGCCATCAAATAAGTGGGCAGGGACAGTCATGGATCTGACGAGCTCAACAATGTATTATTATCCTCTAAGATAATAGATGTTGAGTAAACACGTACATACCTTTAACTGAGAAACAAATCACTTTAGGACATATCTTTATATAAATTTTATTTCCTATTTTTAAGTGTAGAAACCTGTTGCGTTTAGCCAGTCCATTATTTTTGTTACACTCTGTATATAAAGCAAACCAGTTACAGTAATTTTTCTGTCCGCAACAATGTTGAAAATATCTCTGATGACGCTTATAGCTATCAGCAATAGATTGTATTAAGTAACAACCCATCAATTGATAACAAGTGTATTTTGAAAGTACAGTCAACCTTGACAACGAGACCCCTGAAGCGACCAGGCCATTGATGGAAATGGGTGGGGAGAGGGAGAGGAAGGAATTCTTTTCTTCGTGATTCACTTCACATTAGCGAAAAATGTCTAGCACCCTTCCGACCTGCTCACCCATTTTCATCAATAGACTGGCCACTTCAGGGGTCTCGTTGTCAACGGTTGACTGTACAAAGAGTGAAAGTCAAACATTGAACAAAGTCGTCTTGAAGACTATTGTTTCACACATGGGTATCTTCCACAGAGATAATTATTAAGCCAAAAACATCTTATTTAGTGATTTTTTTTTTACAAATTATCCCTCCTATAAACATCAGACATTATTAATGATCACCAGTGAAGTTTTTGAGGCTTTTCATTATTTAGAAGTTTGGATAAACCCATAGATTGGTGGTACACATCATTATTACAAATACATGGTTGGATATGTTTACTATAAAATCAAATAGCTAGGCCCTTCCTTCATTACATGAATCAGTATTGCATCATTGCTTGATATAAATGAATATTAATTATTTTTTTCTTTCACGCAAAGTAGAAATAATTCTTTATACAATGCGCAATTATTCTATTGAATTATTAGACAAAGAAACAACTGAATAATTTCCATTTTGTTTTATTACAGTGAGAAAATTTTTTATCTGAAGCTCTTTCGGAAGATAAAGGAAGTTTATATTACTAAAATAACTAAATATATATATCTATATTTATTATATATAAAAGAAAAAGTTAGGTAGAGAAAACTGGATTAAAATAAGAGATAGCGAAAAATAAAAAAAATAAAAAAAAAGATTAAAGAGAGTAAGATAGAGAGATAGATAGATGGAAAAAGAGAAAGAGAGAGAGAGAGAGAGATTTACTTCTCATTGGTCGACTTAGCAATTCTAATATAGGTAGCCATTAATGCAGTAGGAAAGCTATTAGGGTAATGTAGTGAGGTAATCCCGAGAACATAATTTTTCAATCTTCGAAAGAAATACATCATCGAAGTCGGCAGCGTCGTCGAGTTGAAGTGCCTTCTCTCAAGTGCACCAGGCCCCGGGCTTGGAAGTTGGTTTTTGCGGGGGTGAGGGGAGGTTGGGGAAGGGGCGAAAGATGGGGAGGGGGCGGGAGCTCCGACTCAAAAGTCCGAAATGTAATTTCTTTGCAAATCCAATCCAATTCACAAAGTGCTCTGACTAAAACTTTCGCTTTGTAATTACATAAGATTTAAAATTCCACACACACAAAAAAAATTTCTAGAAATGGGAGGGGGAAAAATTGAAGGCATTCACTCATCGGATAAAAAGCTATAACTCAGTTGCATCTGACATTTCAAATATATTTAAATGAATCTCTTTTAATGAATGAAAAGTTGTATATCTTTCTAAGAAAAATATACAAGGAGAGTATTTAACAAGATACTTTATTAATAATGGATTTAATGTATTTAATATAAAAGACCCCCAAGGACAATGGCATAATGTTGTTAATTTCATTAACGTTCATGGAGACCTAAATAAAATCTAAATTTCAAAGCAATGCTCCCTATACTCTTGAATAAAAGAATTTATATCGTAAGAGGTCTTTTATTCGGTACAGCTTCCTCGTATCTATCTTCCCTAGTATCAACTGCGCATGGACCATGTATATATTTGGAACCGTTATACAGGAATATTTCTCTATTCCTCAAAGGTAGCGTCTTGAAACTTGTTGTTACATCCGAACATTCTGTTAATTTCATTCCACAAATGCTTGATAGGATAAGATCTGGAGACTAAGATCTTTGAGGATAAGATCTTAGTTAAGCAAAGTCTAATTAATGATTCTGGAACCGTTCGGACATGAAAGTGACCTTGTGGTATGTATTGTTGTCATATTCAAAGAGACTATATTTTGGAATGGTTATGACAATGAACGGTTAGACGTAATCGGCAACAGCGTTCGAATACGAAGTAGTATTCAGGATGTTGTCTGCATCCATCAGGGGCTCTAACTTCTCCCATCCATACATTTCTCAGAATATTTAGCCATTAGCTCGTATCGTTGATACTAAAGAGAGAGGTTCCATGCTGTTTACGCCACATCTCCATCTACCATCTGCGTGGTGAAGGAGGAAGCGTGATTCTGTTGGATCATGCAACGTCTTTCCAAGCTGCAATAGTTCAGCACAGGTGATTAAGAGGTTATTGCAGCCACAACTTCTTGTTTTACGTTGAAAGGCGTGGAACCCATAAAAGTAGTGAAAAATCGAAATAATTGGTTACAATTTAAGGCCATCCGGTTTGGTCCCCATTGTAGGTTCTATACTGACCAATGAATTCTCGTTCTATTCGGTAATCGAAGCTGCTCTTATGACAAGATGCATTATTCTCTTGGTAAAAAGAAACATTCTATTCATAGAGCATAAGGGCGGACAAAATTGCATTTCGTTAATTCAGTAAAGCAATGAACAGCAGTTAATAGTATCATAGTCCTACCATCACCATGTTCGGCGAAAGTAAGATGTTCTCTAGGGCGTCGTAGGAACCACACATATTCTTCCTCCATCCGTCTCTTGGGTAAAACTTTTTAATGTTCAAGAAATCCCTTTCGCCATTTCTTCCATTAACTGATCGATTTCGTAAATTGGACTCTATGATGAGAAGTTTAAATGCGGCTGCCCTTTCATCGAAACAACATCTGTGCAGTTTGATACCCAGGTATTGTCATACATGAAGATATTAGTGATTTCCTAACGTCTTCTTATTATCTGTTTGATTTTGCACATGTCTATATCCTATTAAGATTTCTGCTTTCTTGCGTTGTTTTTAAATGTTGCTTCGGAGATATAACAGTGGATTGAGATAGTTAAGACACATTATAACTGAATAGATGAGTATTACGTCTTCTAGAGACCACTTTCATTGACAGGATGTTTCTGACTGAGAAAGCAGGCCTTCACAGAATAGTTAGCCATTATAGTAATAGTAACTAAAGTATCTATAGACCGTGGATATGGAGATTCATCTAAAAGCCGTATTCCATAAAAGTTCATCTAATTCATTGAACAAGTTCAGCTCCTTACAACTCGGTCAAGATATTTTACCTATCCACCCGAGGGATATTGCAGAAAAAATTAGATGCCAACATTATATTAAGAGCGTATTAGATTTTGTGAGCTAATGATAATTAGGAACGTACACAAGATTTTGTCTTCGAAAGAATGAAATCTTTTAGATCGAGCTGAATTCTATTTTTTAAGCTCCTTGCTGGGGTAAACCAAGGGCAAAATTAAATATCTTTTTTATCCGGGATCCTCCCTATATTGCCTTAAATTTTATAAATTTTATTTTTGAAGATAATGTTGCTGTCAAGCATTTACAAAAACTCGTTAATAATGACCGGTCAACAGAATTGTACTTTCCTTAAGTTAAATTTATCTGAAACGATGCATTTTTAGCAACAATGCTTCCACCATGATCATAGGTTACAATTACTTTCAGCACGGCAATGCCGAATGGCATAGGGCTCGTTTCATACCCGAGCGGTTTCAGGAGTAGACATTCCAAATCATATGTGGATACAACATAAGCATCTGACTGATACCTGTGAAATTAGAATTCAAGAAGGATAAACCAGTATCTTAGGAAAACTAGTATCACTCCCACAGGAACTAATTTTGATTATTACGGATATAGCCGTGTCTTTTCGACAATTTGGAAACTGAGTGTCTGCCATCTCGAGAGATTCCATGTTTACGCAAACTGTTCTTGGTTTAAGATCGGTTCATTCAACGTGGGTCACTTCACCATACTTTTATTGCTTAATAACACCGAACGGCAACAGGATTCATCATCCGAGATGAAAATTTTGTTGGCTAATCGAATGTTCATTCCATGTTGCTTCCCTGAATAAGTCATTAGCTCCAGGACTTTAATGGTGACAATGACAAGAAGGTTTTATCCTTATGCTTCATTTTCCTTAGCATATTTACGTATAGAGTTGCAACAAATGCAAATGGTTCAGAGTTCATCTTGGAATATTCGATTTTGTTATGAATAAACACTAGCAGGACTTGATTGGGTCTTTGTTCTTTTAAGATGGCTTAGCTTTTTCGGAGACATTATTTCTACTGGTTCTGGAGACCCTAGAAACGTAGCTTTAGAGCAGTGCGTGAGAGTCGCTCTTGGGACCCTGGGACATTTCATTTTGATCTGTCCTCGGCAATGATATGGGAGTTCGTCATGGAAGTTACCTAGAAGGCAACATCTAATCACTATTGCGTGAGGCAATTTTCATTGTCAAGAAATGCATATTTGTCTGTAAATACACAGAGTAGGCATTGAATTATAAACCGTTGGAACGACCACTCATAGTATATTTATGAAAATTTACGTGGCGATAAGCTTAACCGCATGGTCTCTGTAACTATTTAAAAGTGCTGAATAATAGTATCGACAGTACTTATTCTGACAATCGTGTTGCGATTATTTCATAGAACCAATTAATCGCATTTCGAAATGTGCTAAATATTAGTTAACGATGCGCCATTGAGGATGTGCTTCCAACGATCACCAACTCATACAATGCACGAACTTTTTGTTGAGCAGCACAGCGTCACAAGATCATGTGAAAAAAATTGGTCTTCGCAAACGTCTATTTTATAAACATGGTAGCCTCTGTTACGCCGGATATGCTGCGACGATTAAGGGACAATCTAGACTATTGTCTTAATTTTCGCCTTAACGTTTGTCGTACCACAAAGAGCGCTCATTTTGAACACCTGTGAAAGTTATACAAACTTGGAATGATGCCTATGATTCTGTCATTTATTTTGGTATACGTTGAGTACAAACTTGGTGAGGAAGTTTTCTTTTTGTGCCAATCGTTTCGACTTACTCTCTATACACAAATTCACCCTAACTTGACATTATTGTTTCTGTTACGGGCAAAGAAGGCTGATGGGACCGCATAAATTCCTGGAATGTATTCATGCGCGCAGTAGCTCACACTTAAAATCCAGCTTACAGGATGACAGAAGCAGTTATCACACGATAATCGTCTCCTCGTACTGCCGAAGAGAGAATGAAAGGAATGCTCCCGTTGATTGGTTACTTGTGTCACGTGATGCGCAAAGCCAATCAGAAAGGGCACTGTATGATATGCGAGTCAAGGCATAATTTCATACAAATATGCAGTAAATCTCAATAGGAATGGCTCTGTATTCGTTGGTTTGGTTTGGTCTGTTTATTATTAACGTCATTTTCAACTGCCATGGTCATTTCAGGACGGTGTTGTAGGGGCGCAAATTTTGCCTCGCAAGGGTTCTTTAACGTGCAGCCGGCAAATGACTACACGGGATCAACGGCTTTACTTCCCTCCCGAAAGAAGTGCGTGATCTCAGGATTTTCCCCCTGAAAAAATCCTCGTCGTCCTCGGCCGGGGTCGAACCCGCGTCCTCGGGCATCAGAGGCGATCACGCAACCCCTGAGCCACCGAGGCAGACCTCTGTATTCGTTCTGTAAAGCTACTGCAGACACGAGAGTAAAGACGGTTTTGTGTTCGATATCGTACCCGTTGCTCCACTTCATCCCAAAGATATTCTTTAACAGGAACTCAACGAACCCTTCACACAATCCCATTTCAAGGAGCTCAGTCGCGTTGGAATCATAGAGAAAGGAAGTAAAAACTCTAGAGTGTGAATCACGTGACTTTCACATTGAAGGGAGCGTGGAACCGGAAGTACCCAGACATCCATGTTGGAGTAGGAGGAAAGCCAAGATTTTACAGTTTTTACAAATTGGTTTCATACAATTTTAAATAAATTTCATACATTTTAAATAGATTTAATACGATTTTAAATGAATTTAATACGATTTTAAATAAATATAATGTGTGTTAATTAAGTTTAATTACTAAATATTCTAAAAATAATTTTTTTTACAGTTTTTACAAATTGGTTTGATACAGTTTTACATGAATTTCATTCATTTCTAAATAGATTTAATCTACTTTAAATGAATTTAATATGCTTTCAAATAGATTTAACACATTTTAAATGAAGTTAATACGATTTAAATAAATATAATGCGTGTTTTAGTTCAATATAAACGGAGTTTAATTACTAAATTGAGTGCATATATATATAAAACATTTTTATTAAATCCTTGATTTAGTAAATTTTACGGTAAATATTTTTTATTATCTTAATTCAATTATAGAATACAAAACTGTAACATAAACAAATAGCACAAACAATTAACCAGTGTGTAATTAAACTAAAATACAATAATACTAGAAATATTTATTCTTCCGTATTTCTGTACCGAGAGGGTATTCCACCGGTAAGTTCATTTAAAATCGTATTAAATTCACTTAAAAGTGTATTAAATCTATTTTAAAATGTTTAAAATTCACAAAATGAATTTGTAAAAGCTGTAGTATTGCTATATTTTTTTTTAGTTTAATTACACAGTGGTAAACTGTTAAGTCCTTTTACGTTTGTGTTATTTGTTTATGCTACAATTTCGTTTTCTGTAATTGAGTTAAAATAATAATAATAAAAAAAAGATTTAATGTAACAAGGTTTCAATAAAAATGGTTTTTTACTTAGTTTAGTAATGAAATTCCATTTACAATGAACTAAAACACATTATATTTATTTAAAATCGTATTAAATCTATTTAAAAATGTATGAAATTCATTTAAAATTGTATTAAACCAATTTGTAAAAACTGTAAAGTTAAAAAAAAAAAGCATTTGGATTAAAAAAATAAACGCAATCTTAAATTTAACTTGTAAGCATGAGCTTAATAGAAAAATTTTAATTTCTTTTATTATTTTCTGAATTTCTATTAAATGAGGCGCATCAAAACTTTTTTTTTTTTGTTTTTAAAAATGCATATTGTTTAATCTAAATATTTTAAATCTTTTTCTGCACTCGCTAAAACAAGACAACTCCACAGAAGGTAGGTTATTTGATTCATGGGTCGTCTTATACTACACCAATATGGCTCCTGGATTCCACGGTCAAAGTCACGTGATCCACACTCTAGAGTTTTTACTTCCTTTCTCTATGGTTGGAATAGACAGCGGCCGTTTCCTTAATGCTGAGAGGCCTAATGCTGAGACATCGATGGTAGAACAGACATTGTCCAAAACGTCGAGTTATACAGGATGTCCACATGAAACTTCCCTGATTTCAAATGTTAATTGTAAGAAACTAATAGTCCTAGAGCTTTGCGTTTTGCGATGTTATAAAGAGCAACTCAAAAAGTGTTGTACTGCTTATGTATGCTCCGTAGAATGTACAATTAATATTCAATCCATGTGTTATGTAGGATGTCCGGTTTGATTGAGTTGATGGCTTCCACAATTTTCTGGCGAAGATCATGAAGATCACGTATAGGTGAAAGGAGCATATCTTTGACATAACTCCACAGGAAGAAATCCAGAGGCATTATGTCTAGAGATCGCGGTGATTTCGTTTCAGCGAACCACACCACGCACTGACAACACCTCTTAGAAAGAAAGCATGTGCACTGAAAATTCATACATTGTTACGTCATACTAAAAATACATGGTTAATCGTATTTCTACCAATAATAAGCTCAAAATGTATGACTTCTTATGAACATGTAACAATGTATGAATTTTCAGTGCACAGGCTTTCTTTCTAGGAGGTGTTGGTACTGAGCTCTCTTGTGCTGTTGTTATCTTTGCTAATTACTTAACACCTTAACAAAAGAATATTCTTTTTCAAATTTTTTGAGTTGCACTTCATAGCACCGCAAACCGCAAATCTTTAAACTAATAGTTACTTTACAGTTCATCAATATTGGTAGAATAACTCGGATTGGATGCTCGAAAACCACAATCCAACATTTCAAAAGGGCAGCTTTCCACATCTACTGTCCATACGGGAGGACATACGCTACTCCAAACGGTATTTTGTGCGCAGCTGCTCTATCGTCATAACGACTATGTAACTCTTTGCGGACACTGATGGTAACAAATGAACCACTAGATGTATTCTCACTTTAGCATCAATGGCAGACGAATAAAATATTCCTTACTAAGTGTCTTTTATCATGTTCTGTCAGTTTATGCAGCCCTCCTGGACTTTTTTTGCTGTAATTGCGCCATCCTGCTTCGATCTCTTGGCTACATCAAAACATTTTGGTGTGTAGTTGTGAGGATTTTTTTTAACTAGGCCACGCAAGAAATCGGAAAATTCCCGTCTATGCGGCATATCTGCATACAAGTTATGATAACGCTACAGAACTCAGTTTCATATACTCTCAGCGCAACCTCTCGCAAATGTGACCTTTGCACTGATGCAAATATTAACTAATGTCCAAGTTAATAATACAGAGTGATTCACAGCTTGTATAAAAAAAACTTTGTCAATTTGTTGGAGAGGTCAGGTTGAGCATAAAACGTCATATCAACATAGATCGTATTCTATCTAATATAGTGCAGAATTACAAAAGATCTAAGTTTTAAAAGTGTAGTAAATCTTACATACAGTTACCATTATTAACGCAAAATACAGTTAGTTTAGATCTTTACCTCTAGGGTAGCCAAAAACAGCTAGTCTACGGCATTGACATCAATGCTCTTGAACAGTAGTAATTCTGTACCTAATTAGAATACGACCTGTGTTGATAAGACATATTTTGCTCAACTTGACCTCCCTAATAAACTGCCGAAATTTTTTCTTTTGAATCTGCCTGCATAGTCACTTCTTGAGTTCGCTTTGTCAAGTTCATTATACAGTATTCTATATTCAGTGTATTTGCCCTGTAAATGAGAATTTGCATAAGTATTTTCCTAAATATTTGATTAGTTTACTTTACCTATTAGTGCATGCAAATATACACAGTACTTAGGACGACTATTCTTTTTAATATTTTACTACAGAGATTATGTAAGCACAGGAGCAGTTGTATAGTCCATTCTTTTATCTTCAAAATCGGTTTTCGACACGGAGACTTCCTAGATTTCCCATTAAACAAAAGATGTAAAAAACAGGAAGGTTTGTGGCGGGGATGGGGGAATGAATAAAAAAAGATCCCAAAAACCGAAACAAAACTCGGTCCAATAAAGTCGTTGACGCGGCTACACCTGAAGCCGTTTTAATGGCGTCCGACCCATTGATCGGCCTCGAAAGGCTTATTCATGATTTATGCGGGGGCGTCCCGGCCATTTTCAAACAGCTTTAGAAAACAAGATAGCAATAAAATTCTCCATTTGCAAGCGACAGTAAGCAATATCCCCTCCACTAATGATAATGGCTTCTGGTGAAAATGTTATTGTCTTTCCGATATTTGCGTTTTCGTCCGATGGAAGGCTGTTTGGTTGATTTTTTTAGCGCATCACCTGCATCTGCATGGCGAGCGAGTTTTTAGAGTGTATATGCAAAACATAAATGTGTGGAGAAATAAAGAGAAAAAACATCGTGATAATAATAATAACGCTAATAATAAGGGAAAGGTGGCGATGTTCTCTCCTTCCAACTCACCCTCGGACGTCTTTATGTATGGGTTTTCTCCTCCAAATGGCTTTTTGCCGTTGAAATATTTTTGTTTCGTTGTTTCCAAAAGTTGAAACTGTAGATTTGTCTTTTTTCCAGTAAAAATTCCTATAATCTTATTTGCCTCCAATTTTGTATGTGTATGTTTAGCTGAAATGTTTTAAATTCCATGTTTTTAAAAGATTTCATAGTTGCCATCATCAACCATATTGTTCCTCGCAATATATTCAGGAACCGCTTAGAAAACCAACATACTTGTATAAACTTATACTGTTAGTTTCTTCATTTTTACATGCTTTCACAGATTTTCAGTGTATAGAAAAGGAATAAATAATCTGAATTAATAATAACTGAACCATTATCCGACTCGGTATCCCTATGTAAATTACAGGTATACTAACCTACCTAATGGTATTAGTATCTGATAGCAATACTGTTCTGGTCTCGGCAATTCAATTTAAAGTAGAAGGGCATAAAGGTTTTTACTTTCTCGGTTAAAATAATTTTTCCTAAACTATTTTGCCGTAGGAAGTTTGTTGAGCATGCCATGAAAGTTTGTAAGATCGAACAGCTGTGTATTTCCAATCCAATTAAGTTAACAGTTACTTCGTTTTAACTTATTATAAGACATAATTTTATGGGAATAAGGCTTTTTTCTTTTTTTTTTTTTTAAATCAGTTCTGCATTGCGATAGATAGCTAATCCATTTATTTATTTCCTGTCAAAAATCGATGAATCAGTGTTTTTATTACGGCTTCATTACATTAAAGATTGCAATAAGATTTCAGGTTGTAAGATTTCACACTTCATTTAAAACCGTACATTTGCCGTAATTAAAATCTGGAATAACAAATTTAAACCTGTATTCTCATTTTCCATATATTACATGGAAGTGATTCTATTTGCTTGTTTAAAATTTCTCTATTTCATTACGATGTTTTCTTATTATTTTTCCTTTACTCGTGGTTTCCTTTTTAATTCAGAACCACAAGGTCGACACCCACACTTTAAAGGATTACTTAGAAAGACGATCGGTAGTGAACAACCGCAACAGGTTGGCTTTATTACAGCATTTCATATTATCAAAGATGTACAATATTGAACCCATTCCAAAAGGTCTCCATTCCAGATTAAAGTCATAAAACCATACAAAACAACAAGCAAAGTTACTATTATTTTTTTCAGAATTACCCAAGAATTTTAGAAAGGCATATGGAGCATTTTGTACTGTAAACAAAGCTTTACTTCAAAATGTAGTGATTAAGACTGGAAGTATTTTTGAAAATCGTTTATTTCATTAAATAATGCAGAGATCAAAGCAATCTTGTTTGGTTAGACGTATAACTTAAACTGAGACTAAATCTTTACATTTTAAACATAATCATCACAATCCTTAAACTTTCCTTTATGAATCTGTAAGTTTTCCTTTAGATAGCTTAGATTTTTAATCATTATTGTAATAATAGCTTACCACAATCTGTTCCAAGAATTCCGACAAGAATACCGATGAAACTGTTCTCAATTTTAAATAACTGATCCTATTTATGGTTATTCTAAATTTTGTCAGAGATGCTTTTGGTAGGAACACAAGCAATTTATTCTGTCTGTAACCAGCGATGGTCTGGCCCACAGTTCTTTGCAGTTACCATTAGACTTTGAAATGTGCATTTTCCCAGGAAAACTCAGAATACTGAGTATAAGTATTGTCTTTCGAGACAACGCTAAAGGCACAAATGCGTTTTTATGGTTCTGCAGTGAAGAAATATTCGCTACCAGCCGATTATTGGTTGGGCCCAGAATAAACGAGTTAACTCCTTTGATGGACTTCGAGTTTTTACTAGGAAGTGCTCTTACTGTAGGCATTGTCCATTCAAGTACTTTTTAGAATTTATATCAAGTTCTAGCAGAATAAGCTTAGACTAAACTTTTATAAATAATGTTTTTTTAGTTTAACGTAAATGTATCATTAACAAATGAACAGGTCTTCGTATTGTCCTTCTTGATGAAGTTGATAGAAGCTTTACAATACATAACTGGGTATACTCAAAATAATTCCTACGGTTTCGCATTTTATTCCTTTTTGAAGAAAAACATACTTACAAGGGAATCCCACACACCCATTCAGTGCACTTTTTTTTACGCGCAACCACACCGTGGAAGCGATAGCGTTGCGCGGCAGCAGAGAGCTCCGGAAGTGCAGAGTTTAACAAACATGGCGGTAAGAAGGTAAGCAAATTCGTTAGCGGCGATCGCCAAAGAATTGCAGTTAGAACACTGTTAGTAAGCATAAAACCTTAATTTTGCTGTATAATTATTCGTCTCGAAATAATTTATAAGATGAGGTAAGCATCCATGAATACTATTTTTATTTAAAATTATAAAGCACTGCGATACATACCCCCTCATCAAAGCAACATATTACTCGACGTTGCACATGAAGGCAGCCCCGTGACGAAGATTAACGAATTACTTAATAAAATATAAATTAAGGAAATGGTTACTATAGACAATTTTTACTGGAAGGCAATTAGCTAATTGTAATAATCTATTTTTAAGAACTAAGTTTGTTTAGAAACTTGACAAGCCATTCAATTGTTGTCTGCTGCTGTCTATTTCCATTTGATTTCATGTGAAGTGGATTCGTGCTTATTGCTAAGTAGTGGAAGAAAGAAGTTCCGTTAAGCGCATTAATACACACAGATCGCTTTAACAATGGAGTCCTTGTATGGCTGTGTGCTCAAATTTTTTCGTTTTCGCGGTTTATTTTGAAAGAAAGAAAATTTCGCACTTTTTTTTATTTTGCAAGCATCTATATAGTAGCTTCAGATGAGTAACATATTTCAATTTGGTGGAAATCTGTGACATACATGTTCGAGGGATTCCCTTGTTAGATAAAGCTAAGAATAAAAGGCGAAACCCATCGGAATTATTTTGTCTGTTCCTAGTTATGTATTGTAAATAACATCAACGGTTTTGGCTCATTGTGTTACCATTGATTTTTTTTTACACTCATTGTGAATCACCCTATATATCGACAGGTGGAAACAAATTTTGAAATTCGAGAAAATCGAGTTATAAACAGACCGACAGATAGGCAAAGCAAAATCATAAAAAACCTTTCAGTATTTATTATTAAGATTTAGCATTGTTTGACCAGGAATAAAGGATTCAGTATGGGAAGCTATTTGTGGGTCATGTTTCGGCTTTTACTGAGAGGCCCGATAAAAAGAAATTTATTTTTACTTATTACTAATTATTATATTTAAAGGTCCCCAATAAGAGTGCGATTTAAATTACCTGCCGTGGGGGGGGGGGGATTTGTCGGATATTGTTTTACAATTAATCGTACGTAGCATCTATACTACTACGATCAATAAGTTCGGAGACTATGCTAATATCTTCAATCAGGCTTGGAGGAGAGGGAAACTATTGACCGTAGGATAGAGGCACATATGTCGCGAGAAATGGTAAAGAGGAAGCAGCTCAGCAGCGCAGGGTTTTTCTAAACAATGCGTGTCAGTGAACTGTAGTTGTTCGCTTTCGTCGGAAGGGCGTGGTGCATTAAGAGTTCGTACCGGAAAGGACGACAGTGAACAAAGAGAAGTTCGTGATGCTGTCCGTCGCAAACGCCCAGAACTCTGGAAAAGCAAGGATTGAGTATTGCAGCATGACAATGTCCCTGCACATCGGACTTTCATGGTGCAGGCTGCACTGGCCAAAATGGGAACTCAATCCTTCCACACCCTCCCTCTCACCCGATCTCGCCCAACGCGACTTTTACTTGCTCTACCGTCTGAAAAACGAATTCAAAGGACGCCGTTTCAAGGGTGCATACTTACAGGAATGTTTTCAGCAACTGTACTCGTGTTAGCAGAAGTGCATACTTACAGAAGGGGAGTACTTTGAAGGTGGTTGTGCGTAACACGTGATAACAATACATCATATCCTTCAGAATGGGCAGTCTCCGAACTAATTGATCGTAGTAGTACATTATACTGAAATAAAAATATCAGCAGTTTTTGAATTAATGATGCGTTTTATTATAAACTTATTGGGACAGCCTTTAAGGAGGTCCCTCATTCTTATTATTCTTATTTAAATAGGCCAAACGTTGAAGTTTAGATGACGTGTTCTCTCATTGGCAGTTATATCTCTCAATGCTATACGTCACTTCATATAATGGCATTGATTATTGATTTTTTACGATGAAGAAAAAACTTCGTCATTAAGAATATTGTTTTCATTATTATTCTGTATTCATTAAGCTGATCGAGATTATGTAGGTAGTGTTAGGTTAAAAATTTTGCCAGAGTAGCTAGGCTGTTTTTAATTATTTCCTTTTAAAACATTATATCGTGATAACTGTGTCAGCTCCATTATGTTGTGATTAAATGGGACTCACTTAGTTAATGTTGGAAAATAATAAATTAATAACCAAATTATGAGCCAAGAAGTAGCAGAATATTTTTGTGATTTCCCAGAATTTACAATCCTGCAGTGATCTCCATATACACGTCGATAACGTCGACACAGTTCACTCAGAAGAGTTACGACTCCCCAGATCCATACCCTTTAATCTCTTCTTCCTAAACATTTTAGGACATTCAAAATTAAATATATTTTCATCAGGTTATCGTCTTATATTGTATTCATCGTATAGGGCAAGTTCTGAAAACTTTTAAACTTATTTGTATAAATCGCAGAAGCTATTTTCTCAAAATCCCATGACTCATGGTTGCAAATAAAAATTTTAAAATGATCGACTGCAACCAAAGGACGCTAAAAGTTTCTAGAAGAGGCGGGAAATGGGTTATGGTAGGGGGTGGAGAGTGGAGGTGGGGGGACGGGAAAAAAAAATAGCAAAAATAAAAATCTTAGTTTAGACCGTGGCAGGATGGAAAAAGCCGTTCTCCAGGAAGCGAGGACTCTCATGTGACTCTAATGATCTTAGCATTTATTGTTTACAATTTGACTGGAATGGCCTCCGCTTAGAAACATAGTAATAGAAATGGGAAGCATCTATTGATCACTTTTACATTTTTATTTCAATAAAAACTATAACGACGGCAATGGCTTGGCGAAGGGAAGGATGGATCGAGCCAAGAGAATTCTGGGAAGTCGACTGGCTATTCCGAAGACCTTCGCCGATTCCAGGAAAAAGGAGAGGGAGTGGTCGGGGGGTTTCTTCGTCTATCTAGGGCCTCCGAGGGACCTTAATGTGCTGACCCGGCTACACAAATAGGCAACATGATGCATAGTTTGGCTGCAACCCGTCCATCGCCAAATGGCTTCATTATTGAAAACTCGGAGCCATAAATTTTGCGGATAAATTAAAACCTTTCAGCAACGCAGGACAACCTGTTATTTCTGACAACCAGAGACGGCGACAAATACACACAGGAGATTGCAGAACTTTATTAAAAGTCGAAACGGAAGCTCGAATAAATCAATAGATTGTACTGCGTATATTAATCTTCAGTATTAATGTTAAGAAAATGGCTAATGAGTTTTTGTAAGTGCTAATGGACGTTGCAATGCATTTTGCTTACGATAGAGTTTTCGGCAGTGGTTAAATTTCTGGCACTAATTACATAAGAAATGACCTCCATTCAGAATGTCTATATTCATTTTCCATTCCCTTCTCAAGTCTAAGCACATCAGAACGAAACGTGTTGATGCTTAGAGGGGACCGGTAAGTTGATACGGGGGGCACGTTGATACATCGTGGTTTACGTAACAATGCTCAAGCCTAATTTTTTTTTTAAATAATCACCAATGAAACGCTTCTTTGTTTTCAAACTGAGCGTGTGTGCT
Organism: Rhysida immarginata; assembly: GCA_023313115.1. Taxonomy (NCBI): domain Eukaryota; kingdom Metazoa; phylum Arthropoda; class Chilopoda; order Scolopendromorpha; family Scolopendridae; genus Rhysida; species Rhysida immarginata. The sequence goes on from JAHWFO010001556.1 coordinate 397,930, forward strand.
CGTTTTTTTAATTACACCACAATGGACGGGAGAGCTTGTTGTTTCTTTTAACCAGTGCGAAGTAAATTTCCATGTAGTTATTCCAGAAATATTATCCTAAACCTTTAATTTCAGGTTGTTCAAGTGAAGCTTTATGGAGCTCCAGAAAATTTTCAGACACTTAAAATAATTTAGTTTATACTCTGTTCAACGAAAGAAAGATTGGGCGTGTTCAATTAAATTATACTGCTCACAGACATGAGTTCAACAATACTATGCAAAGTAATTGTTTAGAATTCCTAGTGAATCGATGAAACAACGTGATTTACTGGAATCTGTGGGGTGGAGAGTTATTGGAGGGCTGAAGCAGGCCAAACTCAATGGACGGTAGCTGATGCTATTAGGGTGTCACAAAATGTCGTTTGTCGAATGTGGAATCGTTTCCAGGAGACTGGAAGTATTCGACGAAAGTCAGGACAAAGTTTCAACGTGATACAACTGCACGTGACGTCCATTACCGTTATTGTTAACAGCCAGGAGAGTCAGGCGACAAACTGCTACCTACCTTCAACGACAGCTCGTCGTTGCAACAGGACGCAGAGTATCGAAGCAAACGATCCGCAATCGCCTTCATCGGGGTGGCCTTTATGCAAGTAGGCCAATAGTGTACCTGCCTTTAACTGCAGGGCACAGTAGGGACCGAAGAATTTGGGCGGAAGAGCATCGCGATTGGGGTGCTTATGAATGGAGTGAAGTTCTCTTCACGGACGAGTCGAGATTCAGTCTACAGTCAGACAGTCGATGAGTACTGATCTGGAGGAAAGTCGAACACCAGGTTTTGAACAGAAAAGAGCACAGTGCGGCGAATGGATTGATGGTCTGGGTGGACATAAGCATTGGTGGCGTATTGACCTGTACATTATCCGGAACTGCACTCTGACGGCTCGGAGGCACAGGGACTAGATTCTTAGGCTTATTATCAAACCACACCTAGTGGATATGCGTGATTGAAGAAGAATATATCGAGCGTATGGAGTGGCCAGCATATTCATCGGACTGAAGTCCCATTGAACGTGTTTGGGACCCCCTTGGAAGACGCATTGCAGCTAGGCCAGCACGTCCATTAACTCTTCGTGACCTGGACATGGCCCTCACTCAGAAGTGGCAAAGGTTACCTCAAGTCGACATTGATAACCTCATCAATTCCTTACGAAACAGGGTACTGCTGTCTTGGCGGTTCGAGGAGACCATTCACCCTACTAGAGGTTTTGGCCCCCCCTTCCAACAAGTCCTCGTTCATTCGCAAACGTGTAGCAAACGTCATCATGTTCTCAAATTTTCATATTCCAGAATTATTGGAGACTGCAGGTCCCCTATATTGTTATCCGTCGCTTTTGCTGCTTGAGATCTCCCTCAGTCTTGCTGTAGAAGACGCGGTTAATCACTTCTGGGTGTTGCGGAACTGAGAGATGCGTGCATATTTCCGAGCTGACGACAATTACCCATTGGCAATGTTGCTGGGCAGTAGTAGTTCAGAAAGCAAACGGCTCCGCTTGTTCTACCACACAGACAAGAATAGAATAAGCGTGGATGAAAGCTTGGTTTCGGAGTCGAAATAGGCTTCTCTTTCGTCTTCATCCACTGTTTCCAGCCGGTGACTTTGTCATACAGGATGACGCGGTCCACGCAGGTTCGACCCGAAAGTATGGAAAGGCATGAATTCATTTCTTTTGTTTTCTGCTGAATTGGAACTCTTGTGTTATCCAGACTTTCTTCTTCTTATTAAGTATATATGAAGATTTTCGTGTTCGTAATCCCCATCTGTACAGACAACTATCGCGTGGTTACACGCGAATCGGTCTTCCAGTAAAGTCTTCAGTATGTCCATAAGATCTTCCGTCTCTGGGACGGTTTGATAGGTCAAAATTTTCTCTTGAAACCGTTCGAACCAATGACAATACTGACGATGGTTTACTCTTCTTACAGCAACTGCAGATGTGTTATTCCGAAGAAACTCATATACTGTTCCTTTGTTTCCTCTAATGTTGTCTGGAGCTTACATCTTTCACTTCTAACAATTAAATAACACTGACTCCAGCTACTATCTGATGATGGTATGCAATCAATAAGAACTCAAAGATATATTACGCACTTATCTCTAAGATAGTTTAGTCTTAAACCATTAAAACATGTTTATGGATCATAACAACCGTACATAAATACGAATGCTTAATATCGATGCCACCACAATAAAATATTGATAAAGTTATACCAATAAAACCATATACCTATGAATATATTTTGGTGTCCATAAATTAAGGGATTTTCAAGAATAAACTGTTCTGGTTGTCCGATCGGGACCAAGCGTGGTAGAGAAGCGCAGAAGGTCTTCCCAATATTATCCCAACATAAAAAGCCAAAATATAAAGATGACGGCACTGCTGCTAATAGAAGAAATAAAAATTTACAAAACTCACAAAGGCGTAGGGACCTGGAGTACATCCAACTGGTTGTGGATGGCAAAAGCGTTGAGTAGGCCGTATGGTCTCCCCGCACAGCAATGTGCTGGCATACAACGCTCAGAGTATCAAACAAACTTTTGGGAGACTGCATCCCACTCTTAAACGCAACGACGTTCTCAGCTCGTGTAACATTCGTGTGGTGGAAAGCATCCAGCAACACGTCTCTTCAATGTGTCTCGTACCTGTTCAATTGGATTAAAGTCTGGGGAACATGCAGGCCACTCCAAACGATTGATGTCCTCATATTGCAGTACATCGTCCACATACAGAAATTCTGGACCAATAGTTCTTTTGAAAAGTCGTTCACATTGATGAAAAACATTGTCCTGCACATCTGGGCAGTTACGGATTCCCTGTCGAAGGTGTGGTGTATGATGCCTGTCATCACACCGCCACTCCCGTCGTCTCGTTCGACGATGTTGTTAGGATTGGCTATGCTTCCAGACTTCCTCCTGAAGTGGATCCGTTGTGTTTCTTGATACAGTGGTCTCTGTTGCCGCTAGCTCCCTGGCAAATTGTTTGGTCCGCTCCGTCTGATCGTTAGCCCCAGATAGCGGTCTTACCGGGGCATGATAATGCCTTGACGTCCTCTGCTATAGCGTCGGACATTATTTCCATCCTAATAGGACCATCTAAACAGGCGACGTTCAGCGCGCGGGACACTTCCACTTGTGACTCTAGACGTCCTAATGCTCTTCCCCTATTTTGCAGGTCTAAACGGACACGATGAGCGAAGGCTAACAATTGACAACCCAGTATGACACACAAGTCGTCTTGTATGGAGCAATTGCGATGATCCGAATTGCCGTCTTAACTGTTTTAATTATTGTGACAGAGAGAGTTCTCCCCATTTTTATTTTAGTAATGGGATGGTATTGCGACGATCTTCTGCACCCCTTACCAACGTTGGTCCCGATCAGACAACTAGAACGGTTCATTCTTGAAAATTCTTTAATTTATGGACACTAGTGTATAAAGCTTTATGCAGACCTCCGTAGCCGAGTGTTAGGGCGCAGTCCTCTGGCTCTCGTGCGCATAAGTGGCATGGGATGTTTGTGTTTATTCCTTTTAATCACTACTAACAGTTTCCAATCCGCATTTGACCAGCGTGGATGTATATTGGCCAATGTCCCTTCAGATTAACCATGCTTTGTGCGTAGAAAATTTTTTGAAGGAGACCTCATTCAGGATGGTTGTAAATGATGATGGTGATGATTTTGGTTAGGTTAGGTTTCATTCTAGACCATATTTGTGTTCTTTGGAAATGTATGGCTTGTGTGAGAAATTGCGGATCTTTGGATATTACGTTCTTTCAAAGCTAAAATATTACTTAATCTAGATTTTAAATATTGAGATACGTTTTATGTTATATGATGCAACAAATTCTCTTCTTCCAACAACTTATCTTCCATTCCCGATAGATGAAGTGTTTTTCCACAGCAGAGAATTATCGGTAAGCTTAACATACATCGAAAGACATTTGAGAAACGCATTATCTCGTTGAACAAGGAATGAGATCCGTTCTTTTGCTTGGGTGTTTTCTGAGAAGTAATTACATTATGTTATGAACACCTGATTTGGAAGCAACTTGAAAATAAATGAAAACTTTAAACAGCGTTGCGAAAGTTGAAAATAAATGAAAAATTTAAATTATACAAACACTCCAGTTTTTTATTATAGTAATAATACTAATGGGAGGAGTCTGGATGCATATTTCTTAAAAAATAACACAAACTTAATTTGATAATCTTAAAATTTTACCAATAATAATTAAATGGAATTATTATAGAATATCTTATAAAACAAATCCGCTCAATTAAATTATAGGGTTCTCCGGCGAAAAAGAGATTTCTGGGCATAGGTATGTCTTTGTTAAGTTATTAATTTATAATTTGAGGGTAGCACAAATGCTGTTCGTTTCGCTTTGTGAGAATTTTATCGATGGGTATATTAATGGATATAAAATGAGGATTAAAAGTCATAGAAAGGACTTGGAACAGCCGGTGATTACTCTTAAGTATTCCATTCGCTCTTTTTAAGTGCCGACGGAGTTGAGTTGCATCATTATGGACAATAAAATTTATTACCACATCCGCACCATGCGACTTTATAATCCTAGATAATGAAAATATATATTAAAAAAGTTTATATTTCTTTTATGCTAAAAAAAATGAACAATAAATTTAAGTGAAAAACATTTAAAAGTAACATGTAATCTGTTAATTTGTTTTATTGTTTGCTCTTTTTTTATTCACTGAAAACGATTTGTTTTTGTTTTTTTCCTTCGTGAAGTTCATGGTTTTTTTTTTTTCGCAAATGTATTGGTTATTAAACTTGTTGGACGGAAGAAATCTCTGAACAATATTTTGTTAATAGGAAAAAAAATCTTAACGATTATCCTTTGTTTTTTTGCTCTTTTTTTTGTTTACGGTTTAAAAATCGGATCCCATTGTGGCAACGTGAAAGTAAATTTTATTAGCCATCATTATTTTTTTTTCTTCTTCCTTTTAACTTTTTTCCTGTGTTGCTCTGACAATTAAGAAGATGATTAAGTTTAAAATAAAAAAAAAATTAAATTAAAAAAAAATTCTTCACGAGTTTCCATTTCCGTTACTTTCCATCTAATTCTTTTTTCTCTCCTTTACCGAACTTCTCTTGTTTTGTTTCTTTTTAATTTTATTTTTTTTCCCTCTTCCTTCTCCTTATTTTTCAGCGTCTTTTGCTCGAAGCCACCTCCGCCCACACCCACACATACTACGTCATTTACTCCTTTTCTTTCTTTTTTTTATTTTCACGATTTTTTTCCCCTTACTCCTATTTTTCCTCCGACAGCGATGATTCGTCTTAAGGAGTTGTGAATTCAAGACTTCGAAACGATACCCTTCGAGGACCAATGGCCAGGCTGGGTTCTTCAATGAAGTTCTCACTTTAACAACGATGTTTAACACAGAATAAGAAAGCGAGAGAAAGAGAGAAGGAATGGGAAAAAAAAATCCTTTGGAAAAGAGATGATGGGGGAGTTAGATGAAGGGAAGAAGAAGAAGAAGAAAAAAATCTCATCCGTTTGCTAATTAGATTACCTCGTTTCGTCGTCCACCCCCGGTTGTCGGTGGTGATACGGGCGGCGGTTCGAAAACGGCGAATGGCCGCTTGTCTGTGGCCCGTGACCAGCCCGTGGCGGGTTTTATAAATGATGGGCCGATGACTCGGCACTCTGTGGACCTTCCCTCTCTATGACTTGCACTTCCGATGGTTCGAAGGTTGTCACCGCAGAAAAGGTAGGTTGGCGTCCAGAACTAGTAATAGGAAGAGAGAAAGAGAAAGAAAAAGAGAGAGAGAGAGGAAAGAAGGAAAAACAGGGAAAAAAGGGGGAAAAGGTGGGAAGGGAACGTTCGAGAGATTCAAGAAAAAATATATTCCCCATCATGGGGGGATACAGGAATTTATAGAAAACTTGAAGGAAAGACGGGTTTGGCAGACAGGAGGAATCCAAAAAATTTATCCAAGGAATGGAAACAGAATTTTTTCCCCCGTAATATTATTCTTAAATATTTATTTGTAATTCTGAAAATTAGAGTTCCCTGTACTGCCTATTTTAATATAGTTTATTGTTGCCTTGCAGTACAGTTCGGAAATTGAGAGTTCCAGACTGGTTTCGCTATTTTTTTTCCTCCCAGCTTTCCCAAGGGTACGTTTGAGATTTAACATGCTTCGATATACACAAAGTGTCCCAGGAGGAAAGGTCAATATTTCATGTGGTCCATATAGAATGAGTTATTGTAAGTCAAAAATTTTATATAAATATTTAGTCTTAGATACAGCTAATGGTTAATATTGAATAATTTAAAGTAAACAATTTATCTGTGGCCCTTCATGTTGATTTCATTATTCATCGTAATGTAGCGCTGGATGATTTGAGTATATGTATATGTTAAACTCACTTAATCACTATACTGCTGCTTTGACAAATTTTCAGCACGATAGAGAACCTTCACATAGCATGATACGTGTGCGAGAATACCTAAATGCAGTTTATACTAATCGCTGGATTGGTCACGGTAGAACAGATAGTTGGTCCAAGATCACCGACCTAACTACGTTGGATTTCTGCTTGTGGAGTTGGTTAAAGTGTGAGGTTTATAAAACTACAGTCAATACACGAGATGAGCTATTGCACGTATTAAAGAAGCTGTGGACCAAATAAGAGAATGTGAAGTAACCTTCAGGCGCACTTCTCACAAGAATTGAAAAATGCATCGAAGGACGTGGCGGAATATTCGAAAAATTGTTACGACAAAGTTATTAGAATGTTAATCCAGTAAAATAAAAGCCATGAAATGTAGTCGAATAGCTGCGTCTCGGAAACCATTAATAATAGAACTACATATTTTTGTAAACTTTTTGACTTACAAAACTCATTCTATACCCACACGAAATATTGACCTTTCCTTTTGAGGCACACTGTATAGTATTCAGTAACATAACAACAGCCTGAAATGGTAATTGAATAAATTTGAGGATATATCAGATGTTGCGGACAGTTGAGGCAAGTTTTCTCTTCAAATGGAACATCTTATAGACGAGAGACTATAATTCTGAAAATTAGAATTTTTTTTGTAGTGTCCTTTTAACGAAATTTATTGATTTCGGACATACAGACTTTTCGACCAATTTTTGCTCTTTTTCTCAGCTTACCAAGGGTACATTTGAGATTTAACTTGCCTTGATGTTTCTTTGAAGTTAGATTTTTGAATATTATTTTTCAGGTTTTAGTTTTTCAATTGTATTAAGTGGCTGTTGTAATTTTTAAGTTAAGTATTGTTATTGTAATAATAAGTCGTTTTTGTTCTGAGAATTTTCAAACAGCTATCATTGAAATTGAATAAACATAAAACAGAATTCTAGTTATTCGGTTTACTTCGTGACAAACAAGGTTCGAAAGTTGCATAAACTAAAAACCCTGATGATTGTAAAATTTTATTTTTAAGACAAAAATACTAAAACAAAGTCTGAATTTTACTCTATTTAAAAAAAAAAAAGTCTTTCCAACTTAAAATCGAACCAAGACAAAATAAAAAGATTAAAAAGACTTATTTAAAAGAATTGAAAGACTTTTTATTTTGGGGAACATTCTCCCTACGATCAATTTGTTTCCAGTGAAAGAAAAGAAACAGTTGCGCCGTTAGTCCTCTGCTTTGAACTGACGTCACTTTCATTCTTTTCATTCATTCGTTCTATTCGATGGCACTCGGCCGGAAATCATACATTGTTTCAATCATTCGTTCCTCGTGATTAACTGGCCAATCGATAATCATTGATCGTTAACTTATTACTGCATAACGCTAAAAGGTATCAATCAAACTCAACCAATTTAAAACTGCTTCATCATTTTCCCTCACTCTTGTTCCCACTGCGCCCTAGCAAAAGACTTTGGCCATTCATTTCTACTCTGGCCCTTGTCGCGGTCTCCTTTTTATTTCAGCTCTTGCCTTCACTTTTATTTTTTGAAAGGAAGGATTAAAAACGATTAGGAAAATTTATTAAAATGATTTTAAATAATGAATTTACATTATTCACTTTATAAAAAAAAATATGTTTTACTCTTGCCCTCTATTTTTTCCATGTCAGCGAGCTCCAATGTAGATCTTTTGCTAACAATTATCTGATGTGGATTCAAATGTATAAAGCTGTCAACAGATGGCACCACGACTGAAATTACTATGTAATAATCGAACTGTTTTATTTCAATTGTGTGCCAATTTGGTTTGATATGAATCCAAACTGAAACTAAAGCTTAAAACGTGTCCTCAACCACAATTTGATACACCCCACATTAAGAAATGGAAGTTAAGATGAACTGATAAGAAATCGTAGGACTTGCTTGAACATATGTTTTGTATTGATATTGAATTGATATTGATAAATTGAACTAAAATGGTTTTTGCAAGCATATATTTTATAATTTCTTGTTTCCTATATTATCTGTGGAAGCAAAAATAAACAGTGTCAAAGGTGAAAGACTCGGACTCTACTTCCGGGATAGATTCCTATTGTAAATCCTTTCATTGTAATGTGTTTATAATTTACCCTCCACCCAGTTGTTTCATCGAGAACAACCACAATAAAAATAGAACAAGATTGATGAGATAAGGAGAAAAATCTTTGGAAACAGAATCAAGAGGAACGAGATCTCTTAGTTAGAGAAACCTGGGGTTTTATAAGATGGCAGCTTATAAGAAATATTAAAAAAGCCAATGTGGTTGTCTAAGCATTTTTCCTTTGCTCGGTGACTTTGCGGTGTTTTTCTCCGTTTGGGTATCTGCTTTGAATTCATCTCGCTCTTCTTCTATCTATCTCTCGGTCTCTTGTCCTCGTAAAGACTGCCATTGTCAGCCCACAATGAAGCAGCTAATTCCTGAGCCCTGACTGAGGCTGTCAGTGACAGGACGGACTGACGACAATTTGTCAGCCGGGGCCCGCGATCAATCTGGTCAAGTAGAGAGCGAGAGAGAGAGAGAGAGAGAGCGAGGCGAGTGTATGTGTGTGTGCTGTGCGTGTCCGTTGCCTGCGCTGGACACTTCGGCGTTCCGTCGATTTAATTCCAGTTGGTATTTGGAGCGCGTCGACGTTTCAAACCGTTGACCCCCATGACCCCCGACTCTGAAAAAGAAAATCACATCCTTCGTCGATTGTCCTCGTCATTTTAAAAGGCGTCGTTGGTGTGAACGGCTTCTGCATCCCAAACATCTACAATGACTTCCTCGTCGCCCTAACACCAAATGTCAGTTTCGATTGCTCTCCATTTTACTCTTTTTACGTGGCCTCGTCAGGAAACGTTGAAGAGCACTCTTGATTCAGAGAGTGAATCACTTTTGACAGAGCCAATAAGCATCTGAAGTCAAAGTGGGCATGTCTTCTTTTTTGTCTCTATCTTTCATCCAATCTCATGCATGGTTAGGTGATTAATATAAAAGTTAGACGTAGGCTAATGGTAAAGTCTTTAATTTTCCATGAGTGATTCGTTTAGTAAATACTTAACCTAAAAGATGATAAAGACTAGCTTGGTAGACAAACACCAGTCGGTTTAACTTGTTTCTATACTTTCTTAAGATTTACCCAAATGTCGAAATCGAGTAGAAGGTATTTAGTAGGAGTCGAGAATTTGAAACATTTCAGAATAACATACAGAGATTATCACCAATATTATTTATTCTCTAAATCGTCTGGCGCACTAAATAAACAATTCCTATAATTAAATTTGAACTCCCCTAAAACTTATATGAATACAGTTAACCATGCCTATTCTAAGACATAAATGGAAATTTCTGGGAAGATATTCGTTTATGCCCTTTCACCATCGTCAACATTTTTCTCTTCGTAACATCATCATCTTTGGAATTTCGCTAAGCTATGGGCTTAATAGCATCATAAAACTCGCTTTATATGTACATAAAACAAAGACCAAGCAATCAGCAACCCAAATCTTGGCTTTCTAGATCACAAATAACATGCAAACAAGTGAACTAAGCTCATGTGGTATTTACATGATATGACTCATAAAATATCTAAAAAGGCTTTCGTCCTTTTAAGGTTCTAAGACTATGACTCTTATTAATTAAAACTCCTCTCAGATTTTCGGCTGTTTTACAATACTTTTAGATTATAAACATTTCGAAATGATTGAATCGAACAAAGCAAATGTTGAGTGTGTTCAGTAGCTACAGAAGCAGCTCCTTCATTTATATAACTAAAGGAACATGGAAATGAGCAAACAGATATCGAATGAAGAATTTTTTCTATTAATCGTTAAATTTGACGTACACAAGCAAAACTCAGGACCCTTGAAGAATATAATCGTACGTAATTACTATTTTCACTGTATCCCTGTTTAGGATTAGTAAATGTTAAGAAAATTACATAATGTCTACCTCAAAAGAGTACTTTTACGAAGAAATTATGACGTATGTTTTTTTTTTTATTCAAAGAAGGACCATTTATTTGCATGACAAATGGTCTTTCTCGTGATCTTTGATGATTTTTTTAAATTTCCTTGAAAGCCTTGTTTTTCTTTTTTATTTTAGGCAAATTATTAGATTTAAAAAAATTGCAGTACACAACATAGTACACAACATAACTAATCGTTTTCGATTTGATCAGGGGAAGACCATCTGTCGATGGAGGACGACAAGTCTTGCGCTATACATGTCAAAGCAGTTACTATAATTTAAGTAAAGTTATTAATGGTGATGGCGAAGCCCATAATTTCCTCTTCTTTTGCTATAATATTTTCCCCCCTCTTTAGTATTTTTACTATTTGAAGCGTGTTTACATGGGAAGAGAATAAAAGCTCCCGTTAATTGCCTCCGCCGATGTAAGTGATAAAAAAAGAGAGAGAGAGAGAGAGTGAACGGGGCAGGCGAGGCAGGCCGAGCGATTGTCAGGCGACACATCAAAGGCCGGCCATAAAGAGATCCTCTAAAATTAATATCTTTGTCTCAGGCGGCCATTACCAGGAACGCTGTTAACTACAAGTTTCACGCCTCTGTCAATGCCTTAATCGGCGGGCCGAGCGGAGCTGCCACCGATGATCTATGGTCGCCTCCGGCCTTGCTCCGGTCGGACCGGCGGAGGAGACGTGCCGCCGCCGATGCTCCTCTCTTCAATCGCCGCCCCATCTGACGAAGGAGAGCCGACGACGAAGGAATCGATGGCCTCGCCACCGCAGGTGTTCCCAGCGAATACCCCCTCCCCACCATTCCCTTTACCCCCTCCTTTACTTCTATTACTTTATATCTCCCCCCCCCCTTTTCCCTTCTATCTCTCTTTCTCTTACTCTTTTGAATCTTTCGACTTCCTTTCTTTCTTCTACCTTTCCGATAATCTTAAATATTTTTTTCCCATCTTCCTTAAAGTGATCGCTCCCCTCTACCATCTTTGAACAGTTTGCTGGATTTTTCCTCTTTATGCTCTTTTTTTATAGCCTTTAACTGAAATGAAATATTTCTTTTTGAGTTCAGTTTTTTCCTTTCTTTTAATATTTCTTTAAATTTGGTTTTCTAAGAATGAGATTTTCATCATAGAATTTTCCATCTTTCTTTCTCAATCTTAATGTCATCCAGCAAACATCTCTGCTCAGTTATGAAGTATTGGCATACTAGCAAATGTCATAACGCTATAAAACTCAGGTGAAAAAATATATGTACATAATTTTTTACAAATAAGAGAATTCTTCATTTATTCTTCATTGGTTTTCAAGGATTGAAAATTATTTTTCTATCTTAAGAGATTAATATGTGGCTTTCAAAAGGCTTATGCGAACATATTTTCAATGATATTTCACAAAAAAATACTCTTAACAAAAGTATGATTTCAGCAACAATTCAGCAACACTGTGAATACTTCCGTATGTCAAAAAAACAAAAAAAAAAACAAGATCGAACAACTTTCGACAAGAAGTTTGATGTACCACATATACGGGGTGATTCAAAAGTCTCTTACCCCCTTCCTATCTTGGATACCAATGTAGTTACGCAAATTCCAATACAGGGAATGAATAGGAACTTGAGGGTGCACTATCTGATGGAGCACCTTTTATCATCTAAAATATGCAAATTAGGATATATCCAAATTTTATCTCGAAAACCGTAAGAGATACACCAAAAAATCCAATTGCACATTTGTTCAATAGCAAATTCCAAACAAAACAAAAAAAAGTTCACTAAAATCCGATGAGCGGATCACCCACAATCCTCATTGCAAGCTCTGCAATATTAAAACCTTAATTCTTATCAAGATTGAGGCAAGGGATGAGTGGCCATAAAAGGAAACAAGAGCAACAGAGCCCAAAGATCCTAGATTCAAGTCTTGGAAGTAACTATCGAGTATTTATTTTTTGTGAATACCATTTGCCAAGCATGTAAATTATTTCATGCACCATTCTCATCCTGTTCTGGACAGTTCCACAATTAACCGTGAAGTCACCAGTTTCCTGTGCAATTTATATAAAAAGGCATATTGAAGCTGAGAAAAAATCAGACCAAAGCAAGATGGCCCAGTACACTAACCAGGAAATGATCAACATGGTCATCTGTTTTGGTGAGGCGAGGCAAAATTATCATGCAACAACCAGGCATCGTTGAAATGTCGTGCGGAATTATGCTATGGTGCAAGTGGACATCACATTGAATACTATCTGGATTGATGGAAAGACTTAGTTTGTATCAGATGACTGTTTGTAAGTATCTATTGTCCTGTTGCAGAGCTTGCAATGAAGATCGTGGGTAATCCGCTCATCGGATTTTGGTGAATTGTTTTTTGTTTTGTTTGGAACTTGCTGTTGAACAAAGGTGCAATTGAAATTTTTTGGGTATCACTTACGGTTTTCGAGATAGAATGTGGATGTGTCCTAATTTGCATTTTTGAGATGATGAAATGTGCTCCATCAGATAGAGCACCCTCAAGTTCCTATTCATTCCCTGTATTGGAATTTGTGTAACTATATTGTTATCCAAGATAGGAAGGAGGCAACAGACTTTAGACTCGACCTGTATACATATTCCAGCTACTATGCAACCTTCTTTCAGCGTATACAAAACCCCAGCAATGTAATTCAACAGATTTGATAAGAAAAATTACAAAATATTTTATTACGAAAGTTACGGAATTCATTACAATTTATAACTATATGAAAAATAAACAATTGAACACACACGAAGTTATTGAATAAAATATACAATGTCACTCTAGTAAAGAAGCGCTTAATGATCTTTTAAATAGCGATAGACCTCACTGATTGGACTGACATTGTAAATTACGCTGAAAGAAGGCGGCATAGCAGCTGAAATATGCATATAGGTAGTATATTAAACTTCTTGTGGAAATGGTTCAACTTTGTTATTTTATATGATTCTACAATGTTCTTTACTAAACCATAAATGGGTAGATAGAATACCCAGGAAATAACTATACAGAATTAAAGCAAATATAAATCCTATTCGTTGGGAACGCTTGGCAAAATGAAGACTGGAAGAGAAGAAATATACCGCATATCCACAATAGAATTCAAAAAGGATGATGCAAAAATAAAGGCTGATTTATTTTTTATTGAACTGACACACAAAAACCATATTGGTATGAAATAATAGAAGAATTTCTTATGTTTCGTATGGACATTACAAGTGGTGGATTTTGCTCAATTCTTTTGTGGAACGAAACTTTTTTGGTTGTTTTTACGAATCTCCTCAGACTATCCACGGCCAACTACATCACAGATATCGGAACTGGGTGCCATTTTGAATCGCTATTGAGAAAACCTGGAATATTGCTGCTAAAAGAAACTATTCAATCAAAAACTATCCCTATAATCCTATCCGAGAGTTGAGTTGTGACGTTTACCGTTATTACCACACTTATCGACAATTCCTTGTTAATTCATTTCAACATTCATGTTACATAACAATGCTTGATACCAAATAATATGTTTATGAACAGAGCCTATGTTCGTGGACTTTTGTATCAAAGGTATATTATACAAACGAAATACTTGAGCTTTAGAGGGCGTAGACGCTGAGTGCGAGGTCTGCCGAGTACAGAGGATGTGCCAACACATTGAACCAACACTGTAAGGATGCTAACACAGGATGTGCCAACCGTGTGGGAAGTGGTTGATTTGATGCAATGTGTGGTGATTGAGATCGCTTTCCAACGTTTGATGCGATATATGAAGAAAACGTTTATTGAAAAAATAAAGAATCATTAAAAAATAATTCTTAAAATATTAAGCCACGAGAGCTTAATAAACAAGATATAAAAATTTTAAAAATAATTAAGTTATATTGTAATTAAAAATTTTTTTTAAAATTGTAATAACACCGTTCTTATAATTGCCGGGAAGATCTATTTACAAACAGAATTCAAGTAGCTTGAGAGTTGCAAAGATTTTGTAGAACTTCTGAATACAAACCAATGAATATCTAGTTCAACAACATACCTGATAATAGAAGACTTAGATCATTAACATTAACTAGGTCGGGGTGAAGACAGACTCGAAAAGAAATGACTCAAAAAGATTACAAATTTGAAATGAATTCTAGAAGAATAGAAGGTTGCTATTATTCAGCGCTTCAGAAAGGCCCTTAAACTACCAAATCTAAAAGCTTGCAAAACTCCTTCTAACATTTACAAATATCTGTATCGCCTCAGACCGCCTCATATATGTTTCCAGGTAGCTAAGAGTCCTTGAGAAGGTGTTCAAAGGCCGGGGTCTTGAAATTCTGAATACACTTTAATATAATTGAAACATCAACGCTACACGAATAATTCTTCGTTTTCCTCGTTTGTTAAAAAAAATTTACTCTCGACATCGTAGCAAATTTGTCGATTAAATAAAACGAATTTCAAGCATATTTAAACAAAATTATGTTTGAAACTTTAAATTCTGACAACTAAGCAAGAACTCTTGCCTTAAAAATGCTTATTCAAAACTTGTTCAAGAATTTTTTGAATCTAAATAAATAAAAAAAAAAATATAAGAATATGTTTTGGCCTATTTTTTCCTCTTTACTCGTATTTCCTCTGTCTTTATTCCTTTTAATAATTTTTCATTGTCTTTCAGCTTTTTCTGTAGAACTTTGCAATACAGTCAATATTGAAACTGTTTATAGGCTCAGTGATGTTTGTATTCGGCCTCGTTTAAATATTCGATCCCGTGATGTTTGTGTTAATAAGAAGAACAAGCCTTATGGAACTGAATAAATATTCAACTGTATATTTATGTAGAACTTATTTTTAATTGTCAACGATTTCCTCTTATATTTCACAACGAAATATTTGCAAAAATTTCCTTTTCCTCTTATTCATGTAAATCCGTCCTTTCATCCACAGAGAATTTTGATTCAATTCTTGTCGTGTTTGATTCTCTTAAATTACTTCTACACGATTATTCCCTGTAAAGATTTCGGCATCATTCTTCGCTTTTGGAGAAAAGATGATGGGCCACGGTAGGTCACGGAAGAATTACTACCTTCGACAAGAACCGATGGTCCTAATGACGGCGGGAAGATGGAAACAGCCTTTGACTCTCTACCACATGACTACATTTTGCAACAGCGGCACACAATAGTTGAAAGAATGTTTGCCATTTCAAAGAATTCATTATTTTTGTTACTAAAGGTGTTATTTGTGAACACCGAAGCCGAGATGATGCAATTTTTCCGCAAAGGACAATGATGGTGCGGATGAATTATAAGAATTGCTGCACTAATATTTACTTGTAATACTCGTTCTATCTGCTTTAGAATAGTTTTTACTCACCTATATTAGAATATTGCTGTATAAGTGACCATAATTTTTTCCAGCGTTATTTATTATTTAAGGTATGATGCATTAATAAATCAACGGCAGACTTGAATGATTGTGGCTTGACAATGCATACAATCCGTATAAGCTACGCAATTATTATGGTTGTGAAAATTATGTTCATGTAAATTTGGATATCCATCTGTTTATGTATCAAATTATCTTTAGAACCAAAGATCATAGTTTTCGTGATTCCTTTGATTGGTACATAGCAACAAAACATGGTCTAAAAATTTGAACAATTTTCTTCCATCCAATCATAAGTTATTGTGATGTATTTTTTTTTTGAACTTTGAATATATTGGTCTTTGAGGACGTAAAAGAAGTTTTTCTGTAGCAAGAAAAGTCTTCAGAATAAATACTGTCGGATTCGAAGACTTTTCGTAGCCGATGATACAATAGACGAAGATCGAGTAGCGTCTTTCACAAATACGATTTGAAGCAAAATCCTCAGCAATGTGAATGGCCTTCTGCAAAGTTCGTAACTGGAAAGGGGCATTCAAGCTATAGAGCTATTTTAGATAGGTTTTATAAATATTTATAGATCATGAAACCTCTCACTTACACCGCTTCCCTTATCCTGTAGCGCGAAATTTGCGGGGATAGCAAGGCACGTTGCGTGATGCTACATATAGAGTGGGATACGTCCGAAGATAAAGCGAGTCCATACTTTGAGGTCGATGCTCCTCACTTGATTCGGAGAACTCTGAAGTAATCTCGTGTGGCTGAAGCACCTATTGATGACCCGGACGAAATATACCGGAACGCACACCTGGTGAAACTGGTGTGAACGATTTCAACCAATGGTTTCCGCTCTGAGGCGACAGTCTAGAAGACTTGCAAATCGACGATGTGCGCCCAGCTGCACAATCGTTTCGATAGGCAGCTTCTATTACTCCGTTCTCAAGATTCGACTGAGACTGGAAACAGGTGACGTCGTATAAAATCATTCTTACGACGGTCTTGAATATCAGGTGTGACAAACTTGGCTTTAAAGTATTTCTACTCGTCCTCCTTCTCCCGTCTGTCGAAGCAAACCTACGATCTCTTTTATTTGTTTGAAAAATTCCGCTCATTGACTTTTCGCTTTTCTCCAATTTGGTTAGCAGTTAACGGACGGCAGACTTACTTTAACGATCGGGGTATGCGAGGTAATGGCGATTGCCTCCGATCAGCATGGCAGTTATAAAGTGTTGCTAAATACCTTTATCATTCAGGTGAAATTTTTGCAGTCTTTGCTAACATTCCCTTCAGAGGTAAATAGAAATTCAAATTTGTAAATCTTCCAGAAAAACGCCTTCCCTAGTTGAGAAAAATTTATGATTATTGTGTAAATTCGCTCTCATATAACAGCGTACTTTAGAACATCCTGTTTGAGCTATAAAAATTAAATCAAACAGTGTTATATAGTAATGAACATCATAAAATTTGCTGTTTATGAAAACTGAGGCATATCCAAAATGTTTAGTGCTGATTGTTATTAAAAACCAAAAAATTGTTTTCAAAATTTTTTTTTTCCATTGGATTCCACTAGCCTTAAATTATTTCTCTGTATGGTTTCTTCTTTCGGTATTAAGGCAATTGTCTTAATGAGGTACCAGTTTTCGTATCGCATCATAGAAAGTTTCCGCCTAAGATTCCGGAAACGGCGTTTTCCGTTCACGATTTCGAAATTACCATGTTCTCGCAATTGCAGCACCTCCTATACCAACCTAGCCACTAACTATAAAAGAGAAAAAAATTTATAATTTTGGAAAGATTTTTTGGCACGATATATTTTGGGTTTTTTCGCATATTAGAATTCTAAAGGATGTCCTAAAAAGGACTGACAGGTTTTAAAATAGAATAACAGAAAAGAAATCAGAAATAAGTGAAATCTGAATATTAATTTCTTCCCAGTCAAATATCTTGATGAGATCTTGAGTTTTTGTCTTGAGAAGTTTATATCGCATATAGCATTTTTTCCAAAGCACACAAACTCGATGATGAATGTCTACATTCCTTACATTCAAGAAATGGATGGCCGACCGCATATCACAAGTGGCGGACCGCTCGATTGTCTTGAAGATCTAGAACATAGAAAAAGACGCGTCATCACGATCTGATTGTCTCAAAATAGCATTTGCAGATAGCCAGGGGATAAAATAAAAATACAGCACACATGTGTGAGAGACAATAAACAACTCTATGCTTTTGTCAAGCGTTTATACTTCTCATTACAGATAGCTGGATATAATAAATAACTCGAATGAATGTGATACAGTCAAGAGGAAATATTTAACTAGAGTAGTTTTTATATAATTTATGTTAATTATGCAGTTTGATTTTTTCAGATTGGAAGTACAGCGTGGCCAAAAATTCTTTCCAACATTACAAAATTTTATTAAAAAAAAAAGCAACTATTGCAGTTCCACTGAATGGTTGGTCGCAAGAGAAAGAATAACTCACAAAGACTGTTTTTATAATGTCAGTACACTTCTAAATATGCACTCCCTGTCGTCCGCAAAATATCTAAGAGTATTCAATTCCCCGCCATGTTTTTGCAACATTTCTTGTGTAACACCAGCAACAATTTCAGAATCCTTCTTCTCAACGTGTTTTTGGCGGGTAGACTTGGAAGGACTTCGTTGAAACGCAGCCTGAATAGTCTCTTCATTGACGGGTTGTGGCCTTGTTAACAGAAGGGAGCCTATATTATCCGTCTCCTTAAATATAGCGCACACGCAAACTATATCACGCTGTACAGTGATCGGTGACTTGGTATCATGGTACCATAAAACACATTGTGGTTTCTCCTGGACTAACGCCTAAACCTTAAGAGATAGACAAAAACTTCCAATTAGAAACTTGTTCAGCATCAAATTCAAAACAAAACAAAAAGAAAAGGTTTTAAAAATTCGATCAACGGAACACTTAAAATCGCACTGCAACCATTTTCATGTTCTTGCAATTGCAGCACCTCCTATACCAACCTAGCCACTACCTATAACAGAGAAAAAGATTTATAATGTTGGAAAGACTTATTGACCACGCTATACGTTGGGATTTCTTATAAGTCAGAATTCTAAAGGATAGCCTAAAAAGTTTTTAAAATGATTTTGCAGGCAAACGTTGACAATTATTAAAGTTATTCTTGCAGGAGGTTAACGTGTGAGGTCAGGAATTTGTTTTGGTGCGTTTCCTTGTGTTTTGCGGACCGATCTTTTCGGAATGCTCTGAGTGACATTCTGAACGCCCTGTCATGGCCGACCGCGAACGTCCAATGATGCCTACCAATCATCCGCAATACTATCGGTTCGTGTAAATTTCTCGTACAACTGTTTTATTGTATCCGAATGAACTGGCCCCATGACGGCACCAAACGTGCAGGCCGTTAAGAAGGTCATTACGCACAGTCCGAAAAGATCGGTGTGCAAAACACAAGGAAACGTATCAAAACAAATCTGACTTCCCACATTAATCTCTACAAGACTAACTTTAATAACTGCCACAGTTTGTTTGCTATTCCATTTTAAATACCATCAGTCCTTTTAATGTATGAAACTAGTGAATGCTTCTTTTGAGTTATCGACTAGTTTTCTTTTGTTCACTTTTGATTGTTTTTATAAAGACACACGAATGTAAGCTGAAAAAAAACAAACGGAATTTAACCTTTCATCTTTTGGGCATAAAATTTATCCCACAATTATCTTTATCAGTTTCGAGAAAGACAACAGCCATATCGAAAAGACATAATTTTAAAAAGTCTTCGTGTTTTTTTGGAATTAAGCCCATGTCAGACAGCGAGAAAATCTTTTCGGAGAAAGAGACTGTGTTCTGTCGGGGTGGGATGAGAGGGAAAGTTTGGAACGTTGGAGCAAGTGTCTGTGAGATCAATTTGAGAAAAATCATCTTGGAGAGATCTCCCTTACCCCTTCTACGCGTCTCTTCTTCTTTTTATCCCTCCATCCATCCCTTCCAAACATCGTTCGTTCATTTTTGCGTCTTCTCAAAAGTCAGATCTCCAGAGAGAGGGTGAACCACCGCCCCCTTCGGAGCTGCCATCGGCTGCCAAACGGTTGAGAGTTGCGAAGATTCCCGTCAATTTTATCTGAGGCAGCGTCGTCGTCTTCCCTCCCCGTCCTCCTCTCACTGCCCCACCCCACCGCCGCAGGCGTCTCCACCAACTGCTGATGGGCTTCGGTAATTTATGATCAGGTTTTGCAGTGGCGATAATTATTCTTCGGAGCAATGAGGAGAGCACGCGTAAGGAATGGAACCAGCCACACACACAATCAGACTATGATAGGGAGAAGGAGGCCGAGGGTAAAGGGAAAAAAAAGACAAAAAGAGATTGGAGACAAGGGTAGAAGGAGAGAGTGAGAGAGACAAAAAATGATAGAATACAAGGCAGAGAAAAGAGGATAAAATAATGGACGGAGAAGTAGAGAGGGGGAAAAAAGGGAAAGAGGAGTGACACGAAAGAAAGAAAGAAAAGAACCAAAAAGAAAATAGAAGCACTCATATTAATAAGTAAATGGAAGCTGTGTGGAAGAGGATGAGAAAGACGTGTAATACTCCTTCGGAGAGAAGCCAAAGGAACAAAACAAAAAGGGAAAAACGAATCAGTGACACAACGAAATGAACAGGGACGAAAGAATTGAAGAAAAGATGGAGAGGAATGACGAAGAACGAAAAGGAATCCGAAGTTAAGGAACTGAAAAACTAAAAGAGAAACACCGGGGGAAAAAATAAAAGAGAAGAAATGGGGAAAAAAGAGAAGCAAAAGAATAGAAAAAAAATATCCTAAGAATATCAGTTAGAAATGAAACCAAGCTGGAGACAGGAATTACCGCTGGGGACACAAGAAAGAGGAAAAATTATTTTTTAAGTGAAATTAAAAACGAAAAGAAATAAAAAGAGATTTCATGAGAATAAAATATTAAGTCAGACGAAAAGAAATGAGTAATAAATATTCTTGAATTTTTTTTTATTAAATATCTGATGATATTTAAAAGAGTAAAATTATGTTATTAAGGCAAATAATTTTAATGATCTCAATGAAGCTAAGGAACTCGACTTTAATGGAGTTGTGAATTATTAATAAGAAAATTAAAAACTAATTAAAAATTATTATTGAAAATGCGACTATTCTCCATTCCTAAGGTTCACTATTATCCTTGGATTCATTTTAAGCAACAATTCTTAAAACAATGACGACATCAAAACTAGGGAAGCATAGTGCAAACTGCGAATATATTTGCTTTGCAAGATTATGCAAGAGATGGACATTTTCCTTATCTCCGACATTGAACTGTTTCCCCATGTCATTAAATGGCTAAAACTTTTTCTTTCCTCCTTTATGGTATTTATAAATAAATAATAATCATATCGAGGTACAAATTTCTTTGTTCGACTTGCTATTGTTTTAAGCCGAAATGGGCCTATACATTGAAAGCGGAGTGAAGAGGGGAGAAAAAAACGACGAGTTTTTCTAAAGACAAAAGAAAAGGGAAATCTCACTCTGTTATTCGAATGACTTTTATACGAAACGTGTCTCAAGCCAACTTCAACTTAGATCACGTGACTTTCCTAGCGTTGATGATCTAAATTTCATGAAGCCCTAAGTAGCCTTTGATCATGAAATATGGACTTTATTGCTGACTTGACAAGATTACGAGCCAAAGCTGGAGAGAAAGTTGACTTCTTCGCTCAGCAACTGAGAGAGAGAGAGAGAGAGAGAGAGAGAGAGAGAGAGAGAGAGAGAGGGGCTCTTTGATAGAATAATAATGCATTGTGGGAGAAATGTAGCTTGGGTATTTTTTTCCACCCTCCTCTCTCTTTTTCCTCCTCCCCCTTCTTTTCTTCTCTTTTTCTTTCTTTCTTTTTCGTATTTTTTTCCTTCCCTCTTCTATTTCTCTCGCATTTCCATTTAGTGGCAAGCGCAATGACATAGGCAAAGGGCCGACCGACCGAGCAACCGA
Source organism: Rhysida immarginata (assembly GCA_023313115.1). Lineage (NCBI taxonomy): Eukaryota > Metazoa > Arthropoda > Chilopoda > Scolopendromorpha > Scolopendridae > Rhysida > Rhysida immarginata. Next base: position 419,750 of record JAHWFO010001556.1, read on the forward strand.
CCGACTGCGCTTTCGGGGTTTTCCTGTCGCACACCCGAGTGGAGCGGGGAAGAAGATTCCTTTGCGGCAAGCGGGATTACCGTCGGAAAAAAAAAATGACCATTACTCTGGTGGTAACAATGAACGCTAAATTAATACAAGCTTTCTTCGAGTTAAAATAATTCAATAAACAAATATTAAAGTTTTAATTAATTTATGCTATTGAGACAATAACGGCATCGTAATCCTTTTGCTACTGAAATAGTTGTAATTGATTGTTCTGTGGGTTCTTCTAGAAATATTGCTTGCAAATGGAAAAATAGGAAAAAATTTCATAGTACTAATACATTAAAGGTATACGGCAATAATGTATTAAGATATTAAAAGCGGATATTAATTAATATCGTACATAAAAGGCCATTAAAATTGAAGGTCCTATGAGTTCAATCTGACTGGTCTCAAAAGGCCCATTGTGTGTACGACTATATGTGTAAGAGTAGTACACGCTGGCTAAAAAAAATTTCTCACATTACAAAAAACACAACTACTGTTACAGCTGTGTGGTTAGTTGCACGTGACAGATAAATACAGGAAGATTTTTTTTTTCTCTGCTACAGGTAGTAGCTAAATTGATAGGCGCTGCAATCGCAAGAACGTGAAAATGGTTGCAAAGCGAATTTTGGGTGATCCGCTGACCGGTTCTTTTGAAACTATTTTTTTGATTTGTTGGAATTTTCTATTTTATTTTTAGTTTAGTCGAATTCTCGTTAGAAAAAATTTCTTCTATTCCCTAGCCGTATTCCATCCAGGGAATTTTGCACCGGACCCAGGTTCAAGAAAAACCTACAGGTAGCCAGTTTCGCTGAGAAAGCGAGTCATATTTCCAATAGGTTCCTGGTGAATTACCTCAAGTGTTGAATGACAACTTAACGTTGAATGTCTGATATGCACAAGAGCAACAAATATATGTTGGACAGTTTCTTCCTCCAGATTGCATTTCCTACGCAGCGGTTTATCCTGATAGATGCCCATCCTGTGGAGGTGTTTCCGTAGCCGATCGTGGCCTGTAAGGAAACCCATGATTATACGTGGCCTTCGTCTGCTAAGTTGTAGAATATTGACTGTTAGCATGGAAGAATACAAGGAAGCGCCTCTTGTATCATTTCCAATGCTAAAATGTGTCACTTGCTGCTATCGCAGCGCACCTGGCGGCTTACATGAATGCGCTTACAACCCCTATGATCTTTTTATGATTTTAGAATTACAGATGTCTTTGAAATAATCGAACACTTGATATTTCATTAAAAATTTTTGAATTTGCATTTTATGATCGTTTTTATAGGAATTCAATGCTTATTTTCTCCTTTCATTTTAATGACCCTTTTCAAATTTAATATGGGCCCGGCTTAGGAGCACATTTTTTAAAATGGTAGGAAAATTTGGAATTATTTTTTTTAAAATTGATTTAAATGGTGCAGGGGTTTCCGTGAAATTAACTGTTAATTTCTAGACATGTTGACTGAGAGAAAGAGCAATAATGAACACAAATTCTTCAAAATATCATTGTTTCAGTTATTTAACGCACAAAATTAAATATTTATTATATTATTACAGCATTTAGATATAAAAAAGATTCTCGTTCAATGAAAACAAACATTGGGATTTCGTGGCACTCTGGCGGACAACATGATATCTCGTCCTATCTCGCATGACGCTTTTTTCGGCGAGAGGCACTTCCATCTATTCTTCCATGCTGTTAGTCTCAAGGAGGATTCCTTTGTCAAGAGCTTGATATGTTTCTGATCGGTGGTCTGTTCCCACCTTTTCAGCACCTCATTGAACGTAATGATGTTGACTTCTCTTGCTGCAGTTTGCTTTGAGATTCCGCAGAAATTTTTGGAATTTGATGCTGAGCAATTTTCGAATGGAAAATTTTTCTCGATTTCTTAATGTTTAGGCGTCAGTTCGGTAGAAAGCGCAGTGTGTTTTATGGTGCCATGAAACCAAATCACTGTACAGCGTAATTTTAGGAGGGAATATGGACGATCATCACCCGATTACAAAAGCATCGTTGCGTGTACACTTAATTTTAAGCAGACATGCAGTGTTGGTACTCTTCTGCGAACAGAACGATCACAACTGTTCAGACTATGCAGAAGCATTTCAACTAAGCCTTCTAAGTCGACTCGTCAAAGAGAGCGCGTTTGCAACAAGTGTACCTGGGCACAATGAGAATAAGGATCACTAACGCTATTGCTGTCTATGTAGAAGTGCACATGCAAAAATGTATTGAGATTGTCAAAAACTGTTCATGAGTTAGCTTTTCTTTTGCGATCAACCATAGAGCTGTAACTGTAATAGTTTCTTTATAATATAATTTCGTAATGTTGGAAAAACGTTTTGGCCATTCTGTATAAATAAATCCCGTATATATATTGTCTTAGCAAGTTTCAAAAGGAAAGTGCGACGGCGACTTTAAATAGATGAACTGTAATCACGAAGAGTGTGACGGTCACTCTTTCTTAAGTTGGCAATAACGCAGAACAAATTCATAATGATCAGCTACAACATCCCGATTAGACCTTATGTCAGAGCTGGAACGGAGGATGATTGGCTTAAGAAGCAATGTTGTTAGCGAATTCATATAAAAAACCAACAACTGATGAATAAATCATAATGAACGTTATTGCTATTTTCTTTTTTTTTTTTTTTTGCGCTGTTTAATGCGGCGGATATGTAATCTCAGGAATTCAGGAAAAAGCAAAGAAGTGTGGCTTGCCAACTTTTAGCATGAAATGCACGTCAGTTAACGATTAACCAACGGCTGGAGAGTCGGATCAAACGAGAAAGAGGGGAAAGAGTGGAAAAAAATAAAGGCAAAGCACCTCCGAAGCAGCATAACAAATGATACGTTTTAGAGAAAGGTTGGCTGGGGGAAGAGGGACAACGATGGGAAGAGAGTTGGCCGCTGGAGGCGCTGCTGCACACAACTTAAAACACTTCGTCAAGGAGACGCTTCGGAACTCGCTTCTTTCACAACAACCATTTCAAAAAAAAAAAGAAAAAAATCAACCCACCCTTTGAAGAGGAAAAAAAACGGGAGTAAAAGGCTATCATTACCTTCACAAATGTTCTTGGGAGGAACTTTTGATTTTTATCGTCCAAATTCTTGAGATGTTTAAAAAGAACTTATTTATTCATTCATTTAATTATTTGTTATCAATTGCATGTTTCGCGAAAGCTCCGTCGTGATTTATGATTTCAACCTTGTCAGCCATTTTAAAATGTCGTCCATTCTTTCATTAAAGGAAAAAGATTAAAAAAATTAAAAACGACAACAAAAGTGAATGAGAATTATTAGCGTAGCAGTGACCTTTCATTCCACATTTAGATTCACCTTAATTCATATTAAAAATGGCAGCAATGGAGCCTGAAATGCATTTATAAAGGGTTTTTAAAAGATTTGCATGCTTTCGGAATAGAGATTGAAATGTCTTATTAATTATGTTTTTGTTTGCCAACTATGACAAGGAATGAAAAGATTATTTACTTGCCACGAAGAAATATTAAATCGAATTTAACCAGATAATTGTGTGAAATTAACCAAATTTAGAAAATAAAAAACTTCAAGACGGCTTTTTCTCTTAAATTAGCCTTAAATTTACAATTTATGCTCATATAAGAGTATTAAAATTATGATATTTAAAAGTTCAAAAAACTTATGATTGCTCACGTTTCTAAAATTTCGCAGAAAAGCAGTGAATTAGAGAGCTGCACTAATCTACTGCTTGATACAACCCACTATGGTACACGTAGTAAGGGCATAACGTTTAATATCAACTTCTAAACTGGTGGGACTCTTTCTATCCTCTGCAACAGATTAAAAAAAATTGGAAATATCTGTTTGTGATTATTCCATCCTAACAAAAGGAACATTTCAGATTTAAACTTCAGTGTATGAATTTCAAGTAATGTCATCCCGAATATGATTGTAACGGCCATCAATGGGGAAACCTATTAAGGACCTGTAGATATCAAAGAGACATTGATACAAGAAGATTTATGTACATATTAAATACTGTGTAAATCAGTTGTCAAAGACAATGAAAGCTTAATCCATTACGAATTATTATATTTAAGACATTCATTTTATAGCTTTCTTATACCAAGTTCATCAGAAACGTTCAGTGAATTATACGTATTGTACTTAATGGTTATGGCATAGAAATAAAGTAATAAGTTGTATGATATAGTCCTTGCCTTACACTAACATGATGCAACACTTTGTAAAGTTACTATAATTTATGTATGTTTCAAGTTAGGTAAAAGAAGCCCCTGTCCGTGTTAGTTGTCTCCGATTGGTACAATTTGAAGTTCATTTCCAAAAACGGGCGATTGTTTATGCGCATAATTGCGGAGCCAGTTTGCATGCTCACAATGCACTTCACCAGAGGATTTTATGCGAAGATTCTCTAGGATAAAAAACATATTTAATTTTGATGATGAGCTTTTGTTCAAGAACTACTTTTATGTAATTTGAAACGCAAAAAAAAATTATGTCTAGATGCGTTGTAACGTGTTGCGAAGGACATAGACTATGTTATGCAGCTTATTAAAATGTCTACCTTATAGCATCATAATAAACCAAATCGCAGCTTACTTTAAACCAAGCATGTCTAGTTTACGCAAAGTGCAAAGCTTTAAGGCACTAATGTATTGAATTTTTGGAGTTTTTATGTAAATTTAAGAATATTTTTAAGTGCTTATTTTTGTATAGTTACGCATATTTGAACTAAAAAAAAAGAGCCAAGTTGATGCTGCATAGAGCGTATCAATGAAACATGAATTTTCAGGATTCTACAGCGTTAGCACAAATGAATGACCGGATTTTAAAAATTTATATTTTCGAAACTATTACACACATTACAATAAGTGATACACGAAATTGAAGAAAAATATACCAAGTTTTTTTATGGGGTTACGCCAAAGACACTGTTTACTGTTTATAAACCACTGATGCCGACAACACTGCAAGAACTTAATTAATGCATTTGCGCAGCATTAGGAACCATTGACAGTGTGATACTAAAAAATGTGGGAGGAACTTTATTACAGATTAGATGTTTGTCGTGTAACAAAAGGGTCACACATCGAACATTTGTATCTGAAAAAAAATTTTGTATTTTTTTTTAATTTCGTTTATCACTTATTGTAATATGTGTAATAGTTTTGAAAATATAAATTTTTAAAATCCGGTCATTAATTTGTTTTTATTGATTATTTAGAATTTGAGAGAGCCATTTGATTTTCTGAAGAACACATCACTAAGGATTTCAGCCTTCCTCAATGAGACAATCGTACAATGCTTTCGTCTCTTGGATGCTTAAGAATTGTTCGTTGCCTAAACAGTGCTAATGTTTTTTATCGTTCTTACATAAGAACATCGCAGGAAGATTCTACGTACTATAATGCAGAACAAATCGAAATATTTATAGCAAAATATGAATTCGCGGCAGAGTCAACCTTATCGAAACGCATCAGACGCGCTGCTACCTATTATTCCATAGGCTCGTTAGTTGGTTAGTTTGTCAAGTTTCTAAGTGCAGCGAGATCTAGTCATTTGCACCCATTCATAAAACTTTTTCTTATTACATGTCCGAGCAAAACACAATATCCATGCTCATGACGGGATTCGAAACCATAAATTTGAGAAATACTCAGCCCAGCAAATAAATGATTATTAAAATATTCTCACATTTCCTTGACATATTTAAACCAAAATTTTTCTTTAAAAAACTTTTTCAATTAACAAAAGAACATTAAATTGTTTATCCCAAAGGAAGAAATGGAAAATAACTTCATTTGTATTATCAATAAGAATTTATTATAATACACTGTGTGGAGCTCATGAGAAAGAAATGGATCTAAGTTTATTGCAAAGGGTGGGGAAGGGAAACAAAATGTCACAAATACTTTTTAATCTTGCCTTGAAAAAAAAGATTATTTATGTTGCAAAGTAAAATCCAGTAGCAAAAGCAAAAATTCAAGAAAAAATTTTTAACGCAACTGGAATTTTTTGGAGAAATAAATAGATCCTGTATATATATTTATATTGCACATGTTCATTTGCGATAAACCATTTAACAATGCTTAACATAACTGATAATTAATTATGAATGAGGAAAAAAAAAAGAAGTAACCAATGCCAATTTAACATAAAAAGTAACTTCGGATCTCACCTTGTGCCTGTGTTTATTTGTTTAATTATGTTCAACATCGTTACTCAAGTACAGCCAATGCAATAAACCAGTCTCTTTTTATACAGATTTTTAAATTAAAGAGAAAAAATTAACAAATAGGCTTAGCCTGTGGAACTAACAATTTGAGCGATGAAATTGCACTAATGAATAAACAGGACACAAAAGAATGATAAAAAAAGTCAACATTTTGAAATGAGAGGATAATTTGCAGATAATAAATCGTGTCGTTCGTTGTAGTTAAGCTTTGAGATTTTGGTTTAGATTCCAATGACAAGGTAGGAAAATTTTAAGAGTTTTTGATTAACAACCTGGACCATTTGTAATCAAATTCTTGGGGGGACCAATTCATTTTTAGATTTGAACTTTATTTTAGACGTTTTATTCTTGGGATTTAAAGCATGTGTTATTCATGAATAAAGTTCTATAATAATACCAATTAATTAATTATTTGATATTTACGTGATAGAAACGTTAACGATTTATTATAAGCTTTTGACAATAGTAAAAAGTGTGGATTGTGTAGGTTACGGGGGAGGTAGGGGTAAGGGAATGGGGATGAAATTAAAACATAAGAGATTGTTTCCTTAAATAATTGTACAACAAAGGTGTTTGCTGTTTAACAAATAAAAACTAAAAAACAAGTGAAATTTGTCCGATTTTTCTGTGGGAGTCAATGGCAGTTAAGCGGCATACTTTCTCAATGTATTTTTTTTTTTCCTTCCCTTCCATTTCCCATTTTGTTTTCCTATGGTTAGTAAAGATCACAACTTCAGAATAAAATATCAAAAACTCCATTTGATTATTATTACATAATTTTTTTTTGTCTACGTACAAGTGGATCAAGTTCCTTGTAAGGTACATTGTGAAACATTGCACCACAAAAAAGTTTTAATTTTTTTTGTAAATTTTTTAAGTCATCTCTAGAGGAAACAATTCTACATAAGTCTAAAAAGTATAGGCTCTAGACATAGCTTTTTTTTCATTTTTTAAAATCCCTTTCACAAAATACGATCTAAATCCAAATGATTTGGAAACTTTTCTTCGTCGTATATTTCAGTTGTCGTCCGACGTACGCCGTCCCTATAAAAGTTTAAATCTTAGGTCTCATATATTTTTTTTTGTTTATTTTGTACCCTATTAACATGACAAATATTTGTACAATTGTCTATCATTTTTTTTTATTATTTTGGTCTGACAGCCTATACGAGACAAACTCTACACACGAATAAATTGGCTAAAGAATTGTTAATTCCCCAAAAGAGGGATTCGGTGCTCTTCTTTGCCACTTCTGGTCAAGATTCTGTACAATAACAATAAGGATAATAATAATGTTTAATATTATGATAATAATAATAACAACAATAAGAATAGAAAATAAATTTTATTATACCCTTCTTCTAAGAGAAAAATAAAAATTAAAAAGTGTTTGTATAGGTTTGTTTTTAATTTATTCTGTGTAGTAGTAGTAGTAGTTGTAGTAGTAGTAGTAGTAATAGCAATAGTAGTAATAGTAGTAGTAATAGTAGTTGTAGTAGTAGTAATAGTATGCTACACGACGGCGCATGGGCAGTAGGGACTTCCAATGCCATTCGTATACTGTATGTGAAAAAAGAGAAAAGAAAACTTTGCTCTCATTATTACTGGAATTGGAATTGTGCCATCACTTAGTGTTGTCGGGAACGATGATAAATGTCGAAACGGGCCGTCATGTAATATACGGAAAATAACCAAAACCCCGAGAGTGGTCGCCCTTGCATAGAACCCCCTCCCTCCCCCCAGTCTCTCACTCTCTGAACCCCCAACCCCCACCTCGCTGGCGTTGCCAATGATGTAATAATTTAAACACAGACATTGGGAGAGCTGCCAACGTTAAACACCACCATCTTAGTTTCTCCTCCCTCCCCCGAGGAGTCAGCTTGGCTGCATCCTAAGGCGAATCGCATTATTTACATTTAGAAAGGGAGGGAGGAACCGAAAATGCACACACTCAGGAAACCCAGGGAATGGCAGAGAAAATTTCCTGAAAATGTTTTTCATCTAATCTCTACGAATCACAGACATTCAAGTGAAGATGATCCCGTCGAAAAGATTCATCTGGTATACGGTCTATTTTCTGAGCAAGGAAAAAAATGGTCGACTTCTTCTTCGAATGCTTTTCCCCCAATAGTAGTAGTAGTACTGCTTTACGAGTTTTCGTCTTTTATTATTCAGTTTGTTTGTATATTTCCCGTGATTAACTAAGTTGGTAGTATTCCGGTGAAAAGTCATTGGCTAGATTCGTTAGGAAATTAAAGTCACCCTGACTGCACTGGCTCTGTTGCGACGACTGGTCGAAAAAGTTGAAGGTGAAATTCACGTCGGCATCGCTCGATCCGTTGCTGAATTGCTCGGGAGAGGGCGTGATCGCGGGGATGTTCGGTGTATCCCCGACAGAACTTTGACCTTCGTACATATTCATCACAGGTGCAAGGTTTTGCTTGGGAGCCGTCGCATAATCGGACACGTTGCCGCCGAACTGCCCGCCACCGTCGTAGTACTGATCTTGTATCCCTGGGCTTTGCAGTTCTGGGATAGACGCCATGTCGTTGGTGGCGGGAGGGAAACCAGCTCCCCCTGGCGGGTACACCTCACTCGTGTAGGCGTAGTTACCGTAGTCGTGATTCATGTTCGGTTGTGCGCCGGCCTGCATGAACTGCTCGCCCCCGTTCATCATGCGCGATTCGTCGCTATAGCCAGAGTAACTGTTCGTCTCTTGCTGGTGGTAGTTGCTCCCGTACACGTAACCCTCGCCATAGTGAGACGTTGGGCCGTTGCTGGTCGAGGTTAGACTGGGGTTTCCGGCAATGGGACTCGGAGTTCCGTAACCGTAGAGCCTTCCTTGCGCTTGCGGATGAGAAGAAGGACGACTGTTACCGCTGTTGTACAACCCGTTCACTCGAGGCCCTTGTATCGTACCGGACGTAGGAGTGGTTTGCCTAGGCATACCCGGTGATGTCCTATAAGTATCCGGTGTACTGTTACGCAACGAGCCTTGCACTTGAGTCATTGGGCCAGCGTAAGCCACTTGCTCCGTTCGTGGAGGAGCATTGCACTGAATATCCTGGGGATAGAAATCGTTCCTTTGACTAGATGTTGAGTAGGCCATTGCACCTGCGCTTGCAGGACGATATTGAGGATGCGTAGGCCGGTACTCGTGCATCGTCTGCGAACATGCTGGATAGATGTACGGCCGATTAGGAGTCGGCGCTCGAGTTGGTGGTGGGTAATTCCCAGACGTCATAGGGTAAAACGAGGCCATGCCATTTTGGAGAGGACTGCCGTGTTGTTGAGAACTTTGAGTCATTGGTTCAGGAAAGCGTTTCGCAGGAGCGCTACCTGTTGAGCACATAGGTTGAGGCAAAGGACCCGTATGTTTGTGAACCATACGTACGTTGGCCATGTTGACAGGCGAACCAGAACCTGATGGAGGTGAACCCAAAGCGAATACACTGCCGTTAGTCAAAGGTGTAGAGGGACTCGTCTGAGACACTTCCCTTAAGGTGGTGGGAGAACAGAGGCCGTTGGGAGGATGCCCCGTTGTTAATTTCTGCTCGCAGGTGGCCTCTGCACCGGTGGGTGGAGGAGGACCCTGGCCGCCGTGGCTCACGGGACTTAAACCATTTGCAGACAAGGTTGTCTTTTCCGTGTCGGTGAGGACATCTTCGGGGACCCCGTTCTTGCAAGGCGTGCCACTGTTCGAATCCTGTTTCGATTGACTGTCACACGAGCTGCTTGGAGAGGAAGGCGTGTCTGCTCCATCGCTCTTGACGGTGCCGTCACATCCTTTTCCCCCTTGGTCGTGGCCTCCGAGCGGACAAGAGTCAACTCCTTCGGCACACACCCCGCCTCCTCCACCTCCTCCTCCACCGCTCTTTCCCCCTCCCGTAGGGACACCGTCGTCGCTTCCTTTGCCCATCGTTTGTCTTTTGTGTTTCATCCGCCGGTTCTGGAACCACACTTTCACCTGGCGTTCGGTCAAGTCGAGGGAAGCGGCAATTTCAATGCGACGAGGGCGGCATAAGTATTTGTTGAAGTGAAACTCTTTTTCTAGTTCCAGCAGCTGCGTGTTTGTATAGGCTGTCCTCAAACGGCGAGGCATTCCATTCTCTTGAGTGTCTGTATAAAAAAATAGATAAAGAAAATCATTAACACATTGAAATTATAAGGAAAAAATACATTAAAGAATTACAACATTAACGAGAATTAGGAAAAAAATACATATTCACATTTTTGAGTAAAATTAATATAAAAAAAATGTTCTGCAGATGAAAACAAAATTGCATAAAAGATTAAGAAAAATGCTTTTTTATATATACCGATATTTTATAGAATGGTATGTACCCATAGATACTCATATGCAACATGAACCCATGCTATCAACATTTTATAGTTTAAAATTCAAAATAATCATACTACACATAAACAAACTTGAGTGACTTCTTCTGTTCGTAACAATGCAAATTTTTTTTTCAAATACTCTTTTCAGCACGAGGTGCGCTTCACAGAACCCGAAATTAATATTCTATTCTAGATTCTGCATCTTCTTAAAAACATTCGGAGAAGAAAAAAAATCTCTCGACTGCATGTAAATATATTGGAAGAAAGAGATTAATAAACTGATTCATATCATCGTTAACTAGAACTGCCAAAGTTCATACTCACAAGAGAACATCACTTTGTGATAATAAAATTCAGAACCTAAATTAATAAGGAAACACCTAGGTCCAATAATATATCAATTATAAAAATATTACGTGCCACGGTTGATATTCAGGGGTTTTATAGGCTCATAAAATATACATATACTGGATGATTATGATAAACTTTCTCTATAACCGTCTCTGTGTGGAAAACGAGTGACCGTACGAGTGATAGGACATTGGGAACAGAAACAAGAAATTAATCCTCCCGAGGAAGATATAGGAAAGTAGCGGAAGCCTTGAGATCATCTATTTTCCCCCCCCCCCCTTTCCCAATTTTTTAAATCGAAAAATTGATTTTCTCGAACGTAGTATTTAGAAAGCGTAAAAGAGCTCTATCTTCTTTCGTTTCTCATCATTTCCGATCGAATGATATATTACATGCCATAATATGTTGCCATAGTTCTAAAGACCAAGTAACTGCCAGCCCCACAATTCCGACCCCATTGGGACAATATGGCCCAAACTTCATAGTAATGTTGATCTTGCTTAGAGGAATCTGCATACGAATTTCACTCCTTTATATGCATAAATACGCGTCCCCTCTAATTTCGTCCCCGAAACTCCGATCCCATTTGGACCAATCAAAACCAAACTAAATAGTGAAGGTGCACATGCCCATAGTAAGCTACATTACGCATTTCAACCTTCTACCTCAGAAAATGCGGAAATTATGACGGGGACGGACGGACGGACGGACAGACAGACGGACATTGTGTAAACAATAAGTAGCTCCATTCGTCCGCTACTTAATAGTGACTAAGCATTTCCTTTGAAACTCTTAAATTAAAAGCTTTTAATGCATTGCGATATCATATATAAGCCTGATTTTTGTAGACGTGACATCTGGCAGAGTACAAGGTGTCTCGAAATGGCGCTCGTCAGGGTCCAGGACAGTCTAAAGCATAGGAGAGCCTGCTTATACGGCTGCACGAAGCAACTCCATGAGTATGCCCGATACCTCTCTTGATACGTTTCTATTCAGATCGGAACAAGTGCGAACGTTTCTCTAATAAACCATCACTTTCAGGTAACCCCATAATCAGAAATCACCGTGAACCAAAGCTGGACATTATTCCTACCGAGTTTGGCACCCGGAGTACAGTATGTAACAAAAGTATAAACTCAGTATATATTCTTAGATAATATAAATAATAAACATAGGAGAATTTTAATCTGAAGACAGAACATTTAATTAGCAAACTTGAAATGTTCAAAACATTAAAGCACAGTATTTTGTGTTCATTGAATTTTTAAAACAAATAAAATGAAAAAAAAAAACGATTTGCTGTAACAAAATAAAAACTCAAGAGTCTGTGTCAAATTGTCATCATGTCCAATAATAACAAGTTAATACTTAATGGGTCCTTCTTTGTTTTCAATAACCTCAATTACTCTGCTGTGCATCGAATTGACCAATTTTTGAAGTTCTTGTGTAAAAAGTTTGTCCCATGCATCATAAATTGCGACCTTCAACTCGTTGACATGGTGATATTGTTTGTTACGGGCATACACCATTCTTGCAATCAACTCCCATACATTTTCGATCGGGTTCAGATCACGAATCTCCAGGGGTTTTTTTTGTTTTTTTTTGCTCTACCAACTGCTTCAGTGTTTACACCATCAATATACAGTACATTATATCATCAGCTTGCAGATGGTTTTGAAAGAAGAAATTCCCGATCTGCGAGCCAGGTGCCTGCCCTATTATTGGGCTTCCACTTTGACTGCTTAACAGCCTTTATGACATTTGGATATACCTTAATATCTTAAAGGTTTTTCGCAAGCGTATTTCGACAAATATCAGAAAACTGAATGAAAACTGCATAGCATTGCGCTTTCCTATTTCCAACGGCATGATAGTTGTAAATTCGTACGATTAAATTTAGAATACAATTAAAATTCTGGGTATTTTTCGTATACTTATAGCTGGTAGTATAATCGTCTATGACGAACTACTCGACACTCATCAGAAGCACTGAATTTCTCTAAAACGAAAAAAAAATGCAGAGCCAAAAACGCAGACTGCTACATAGACATTCTAAGAAAAACTTCATCATTTTTAATAGTAATAAACGCATCAGTCAACAGATCGTTGGATCATGTATTGATATTTTTTACGTATATAAAAATCATCATTTGTCATGTTCAAAATCGGTTAATACTTAAATTTTCATTATAGTTGTCAAAATGACGCTCTGTGGAATCCACTACTTTAGCAAACTGCTAACGCTCCAGATTCACGTAACGAAGATCAGTGTATTTATTATTACATTTTGAGAAGCATAAGAAGGGCGTTAATTTTGAATAATCAGACACCTTAAATTTAATTTGTATTCATTCCTGAGCGATGCTTGAAAAATTATCCATTACGAATAGAAACGCTAACTGGTAACAGCATAAATGGCTGAAGAGGATTATGGTGGGGATTGTAGCGACGAAATTTCTGGACAAAGATGCATTCATACAAAATAAGTATATTTGCTTCTGCTACACGTTTGACAATACGACCAATAATTTTTTGGTATTTTATGAATTTTGCATCATACTATATTTTCTACTCAAAATACTCTAAGTTTATATAAGGTAACCAAACTAGTTCTTGCCGTTTGTGACGTAGCGCGGTTTATAAAAACGACAAGAACTTTTTTTGGTTCCATTGTACTTTGTTTATGCTTTAAGTTTTTACTCTAAATAGTCTAAAATATTAAGAAAATGATAACGCACACATTGTACATGCTTTTAGGGAAATTTTTCGTGCACAATTCGATTTATATATCTTTAAAATATCAATTATTCCGATGGCTACATAAAGAGCGGCCATACGAACTTGAAGGAAAACCCATTAAGTGGTGTCTGGTCTTCATGTAACCGTTAGATTAATTGATATGATATATACTCATTTCATTGGATATCGCAACATGCATAGAGAATTTGTCTTAAAATATTTACTATGTACACGTTATCATTTTCTAGAAATTTTTTTACTTTGATTCCCGGCCTCTTGCGCCTTTCCTGAATTAGTTATCACCTTGGGGATACTAAATGTACAACTGCCACATCTGATAAATATTCATTAATGTCAGTAAGTTCACTGCGAATAAAGATGACCGATGGCTAGTGGCTGCGCACTGTTACAATCATACAATCATTACAGCCTGTTAGTCAGTTTCAATTGAAGTCTGTCCTGAGAGGCGTTGCTTGCTTATTTTGTGTGTCTTGTTGCAATTTTGTTATTTCGAGTTTAAGTTTTCATGTTAAAATTTAATATTTTGTTACGTCTTTGCGTTTCGGCAAAATTTGGTACCGTTTTAAAAAATTTCTGGCAGCATATATGAAATTTACTTAACAAAAAAAAGATGACACTAAAATATAACGCCTATTATATAGATATAACTATTTGCATGAAAATGAAATTATAATAAACCAACGTATTTGAATGTTAATTCGATAATACAAATTATTTTAAGTATCCCAGTAATAAACGAGACTGTCACAATTCATTTGAATTTAAAGCATCACCTTTGCACTACACAGAGTATTACATGCAATAGCGAACATCGAAGAAATAAAGAGATGGAAGGAGGACATTTTGAACACTTTCTATGAACTCATTCATTAAACATAAAACCAAGAATATTACACAAAAAATTTATTAAGATCGTGTATGCATACTGTGATTTATTCGGTATTTTTCAGGTAAAATGACTTTCTGATCACCTTGTATAACGTTTAGCTAAACATTTGAAAGAATTAATATAATAAAATAGGATCGCCTCATGACATATTCAAAAATATTTATTTATTTAAATTTTTAAAAATTTCATCAGTCGAAATGTGTATTTATGCAAATAAAGATTGAATAAAGTGATGGCTGAAAACTGAAAAAACGGAAAAAGTGCATCGCGAAATGTGTCCCGTGTATGATGAGAGTTGTTAAATTGGATCCAGCCAGGAATTCAACCATTTAAGATGTCACTCATTGGCTACGATAACAGTCACAAACCTTCTTTGATGATAGCTTTCAAAAGCCTGTAAAGCGATGGAATGAAATATAGGGCGATTACCGTTGAAAAATGCAAGAATTTTCAGGGATTTACTCTTGAGTATTGTTCTATTTATTTAGTTTTGCGACCTTTTTTATTGATTTACTCTCGTATTAAAATTAATGAATGGTAAGTCTAAAAGTTGCTTTATAGAGCATGTTATTTAAATATGTATAAGCTTATGCGAGAAGTTGTTATTGTTCCAATTAAATATTAAAATGATTTTAAGATATTCCTAGTGAGAACTGTATATCGAGACGTATATCGAAAGTCTGACACATACACTGCTAAAGGTAAAACATCTGCCAAACACCGTAGTGGACAAAGTGTAAACTGAATGACAGAGACAGACGAGCATTAAAGAGGATTGTGACAGCTAAGAAGAAGACATGTATGAAAACGACTGCAGAGCTGAAGACTCCACATGTATCAAAATAGTGTGGAGGGAGATTCATAAACAAAATATTCATACAATCGTCAAACCACTGATAACTCAACACTGGATACAATGAGCATAAATCCTGAACTGTTGGTGAGTTAAAAGATGTCATGTGACCTTTCGAATCCTTCACAATGTTCCCTGTGATCGAATGGAATACATGTTGAGAGCACCTAAAGAATTTTACGATTCGGCTATCTAGTTCTAACGTAAAGCACGGTAAAAGCTTTCATGAACTGAGCAGCTATATGTGGTTGCAGGCCAAATTATCACCTTGAAATACAGACTCATCGGAAAGTCCATAAATTTTGAAGAACGAGTTCTCCCCCCCCCTCCCCCATAACACAGACATTATTTCTCGCAAGAGATGGGATATTCGAGGATGACAATACTATATCTGTATCCAATCTTGGAATAAAGAGCATGAAGATGAATTTAACTATGCCATCTTTTCTGGCTAACGCAATCAGCAAGCCACTCTAATCTATTTTGGAAAACAAAGTTAGGAGCTGATACATGATAAATGGTAGAAAATTCCATTAACCCCCAACTAGGGATTTTTATGCTCCCATTACCAGGCGAATTCATGCTGATATTTTGTTATTCCAATAGTCATTCTAGATCATATTGATAAGGATTCCCTAACTTAAGGAATTTACATTATTTTGCCCAGCTTCTGCATATTCACCTAGTTTTAGTCATCAAAAGCTAAAGACACCAGCGACTTTCTAAGAATTCAGATGTGAAATTAGATGTATGTTGCATAGTGCAATTATAGTATTTGACAATACTAAAGTAGATTACAGTGGCGCAGGGCTCAAAGGTAGCAACTGAACAAATAGATTTAGCCCCAGCACTTTCAACGATACGTTACCTCTAAGAAAGTCTGCAGCCCGTAAGAACATTTGCGCGTAAAAGATGTTTTAATTTTAATTTCTTAGTGAAAATTCAGTGAGGAACTCAGTGGTTATATTTAAACTATTTCGCTAGCAACAAAAAATCCCTCAATTATATAAAATAATTTTATGGTAATTGTTAATGAAGAGATGAGATGTACTTTGTATGATGAGAACTCTTGAATGTACTAGTGAAAAGATAGGTTCCACGAAAAACACATTATCGCAGCATTCTCTCAAGCGGTTTCCTTCACCCTTAACATTTAAGAGTGAGAAAAGGATATTGAATTCATCTAGAAGCAAGCCCGTATCAATTCAGAATTCTATTGAAAGGTCTACAATAATGCACATCGCTCAATAAATCTTGTCACGCATTTTGTATCAAAGGAAATAATAAGTAAACTTTATAGAAGTATATAATTACAACAAATAATAGAAAACAATCACTTTAATTGGATCAATGGTTACCTGTATTTGTTGTATTGATTTTATTTATAATTTCTGTTGAACAATGATCATGTGAATGAAATGTGCATCCAGATCTAGATAATAAATGTTTGTGGCCCATAATATGGATTTAAGAGAACTTATATTCAAGATTATTCAGAGTTTTATTATAATTAATAGTAAGCTTGCTCTCATTTAAAACAAAAAGATATTATATAAATATCTAAAATACTTAAATTCTTTTGGAACTATGAGTGTTGAAATTTGGCAATGCTCTCTGCATAAATAGAAACGCCGATTTTTAATGTTTCAGGATCTGGGGTTAATAGAGCAAATCTAGTTTCTAGAAAACCAGTTCGATATAAAATCTGCCTGAATACATTTTCAGATTCTTAAGGTAGAAAAAAAAGTCGTAGGAAGTTTGAAAAATCGTTAGAAAAATAATTATTTGTATGACGAAACTTTAAAATGTCATAGTTGATAAATTTAAAAATTTCTAAGCTTGATTGCTTACGCTTGAATAAAATGCACCGAAATAAAAAATTCAAAAGAATAGATTTCAAGTTTGTCTTTTGTAAATTTTTTTTTTTGGTAAACAAAGATGATATAATAAGAATTTATCTCTTCGATTTTTATAAGCAAATATTACCTCGAACAACAGAGATAACTTCTAAAGTAATCTCACTTTTACAACTGCACTTCTTCCACCTTCACAAGAAGAGCTTACGACTACGACAATGATTTCGCACAATTTTGTTTACTCAATTACAAATACAGGTAATCAGTTAACCTGTTCTAGGTAAGAAAATAATCTGACAAACTTTTCCCTTAACATTTTGCACACCTTTATGTACCATTTAAAGCTTTTATGGTGAAAAATTCAGACCAGGTTAAAGACTTTTTTGCAGTGTCAAGAACTAATACCCTTGACGCTTCTTTAGCAAAGAATACGCATTCGTAGAGAAGATATATTTTTCTCACTTCTTAACATAAATTTCACATTTATACCATCTTCCTAATGCTTGTGGTCTCCCCTTTATTATTTAAAAAAAAATTCTTATCATAACTTTAAAGAAATCTTTTGAACGTTAAAGGGAGGAAAAATTGATTTTTTTTCTTTTTTTACCTTCACTCTCTCTCTCTTTTTCTTATGAATGATATCATTTAATTTTTTTTGTTTTAATTTACGGAATTAATAACCATTGCGCACAGAAGGGTGAGTGGGTAGAAGGGGAAAAATCATTCGATTCATTGTATGGTTGGAGGAGGAAAAGGTCGCGGTTTAGATAAATGTCCGTTATAGGAGACATACGTCAATCTTGGGACTATGGCAATGTTCATTACGTTAATGAGGCTACAATCCCCCAAATGCCACGGCAGCGATTAAAAAGTTCATGTTATTCGCTACAATGGCTTTTTCCTTCAGTGGAGTTTGGGGGGTGGGATG
The DNA here is from genome assembly GCA_023313115.1 of Rhysida immarginata. NCBI lineage: Eukaryota > Metazoa > Arthropoda > Chilopoda > Scolopendromorpha > Scolopendridae > Rhysida > Rhysida immarginata. The sequence continues at coordinate 438,003 of JAHWFO010001556.1, forward strand.
GAGGGGGTGGGTAAAGAAAAAAAAAGATAGAGAGAGAGAGAGAGGGAAAAAAAAGCAATTACAGATTCGCATCTACTTTGGGGAGGCGGAAGCGGAAAGGAAGGAAAAAAAAAAGAAAAAGGAGAGAAACTAAAAGGAAATGCCGTTAAACTGCAGGGGAGGATGCGATAGGAGCGTCTCCAGTGGGATATTTACTTAAACAGAGATTTTAATTCTTCAGTCACATTGTTCAGCATCTGCGAATGAAAATAATGGAGTCTTCCATTTAACCCCGAGGATTTTTTTAAAAAAGATAAAAAGCTCCCCCCGAATATGTAAATTTAAAAACGACCATCCCTACATGAAAACGATAAAAAGAAGAGGAGGAGAGAAAACTTTTTTTAAAAAAATAATAATCAATTGGATAAAGAAAAAAAAACTAATCAGCTTACTTTTCTATCACGATATCGTTTTAATTTTCTTTCCTGTATTGCAACACAAGAAATTTATTAAGTGCGCCTCCGCGGTTGCGACTCCCGTAGTCTTCTTTAACATGGGAGCACATTTTAAATCTCTCTCATGAATACAGGACTTCAAAACACTATTTCCAATGTAATACACACATACTGACAAAATTGATACAAGAAAAGAACCGTAAACTCAAACCAAACAAAGTTTGCGTCGTGATACACCAGTTGGCACCAAATGCAGTGCCTTTGCAAAACGATGACAAAAAAAAGGAAAAGAATTTGTGTGTGTTATTGCGAGTTGTAATTCCAGTGCAGAGTGCATTCAGAAGAGAGTACAGAAAAGAAACACCATATAAATATAGTATTTTGCAGTTGTATCGGCAGTATTTAGTATCCGTTTTTACCTGTGTAAACAGAAAAGGTACTAGTCGACCAAGCGTATCAGCTGAAACAGTTGGGAAGAGTGAGGGATTATTGGACATGTCATGTAACAGAGGGACAAACACACAACACATTTAGTGAGTTTAGGTTCTTTGAAATCGAATGAATCATTTACAGTAGCCATACATTATCAGCACCCAGTGTTGCCAAGTTAGTGAATTTTTCACTAAATCTAGTGAAAAAATTTGCATCTAGTGAAATTCTAGTGTACTGAAATTTATAGCGGATTTTCAAGTGATTTTTCTATTTTTATGACTAACATGTTAGTTTTTTAAGAAATTTTTTAATACACTGCTTTGCAATGAAATTGCCCCACCAACAAAGAGTAATCCGATCTTATCCATATTTAGTTGGGGGGTTCGTCTACCTCCGACTAGTAAACGATTAGATGCATGCTCACGGGACATTACCAATTGGGTTGATACAGGGTGTCTGGGTGCCAATATAGGCTCATCAGTTGACACCTGTGGGAGACGTTCCATGCAGTAGGGAGGAAGCAACTGCCTCGTGAACGTATAGTACTGTAATCCGCACAACGGTCTCAATGCCGCGACGACGACAACGACAACCGTTCACGCAATTAACAGACTTTGAACGAGGTCGGATTATTGGCCTCTCCGAGGCTGGATGGTCAACCAGACGGATTGCTGTCCATGTGTTCGCAGGACGCACGGACGGTAGACCGATGTTGGAGGCAATGGCGAGATGAAGACCAGGCTCTAGGACCCGGAGAAGCACGTCACCTCGTACCGATTGGCGGATACTATGCACAGCACTAGTGGATAGAACTATCACCCTGCGGCAACTGTGTGACCACATCACTATTCCCGGTACTGCTCCAGAGTCAATGGCGAAAATAGCACGCCGGTTACACGCCGCGACAATGTCTGCCAGGCGTCCATTGTTGTGTCTTCCTTTGACATCTGAGCACCACGCGATACGACTGCAATGGTGTCTTGAACGAGTGGGCCGGCGAATGGAATGGTGCCCGGTGGTCTTCAGCGACGAATCCCGCTTTTGTTTGGACACCGACGACAGACGCGGACGGATGTGGCACAGACCAATGGAACATGCCAATGAACAGTGCATCTGGTATCGCCATCGTGGACCAACACTCGGGATCTTGGTCTAGGGTGCCATTGGCTACGATACCAGAACGCCTTTAGTTACCATCCAAGGCACCCTGACAGCAGCATGGTACGTCACAGAGATTCCGCAGCCCGTATTACTGCCCTTTCTGCACACCATACCCGGCTCAGTCTTTCAGCAGGATAACGCCAGACCGCACACGGCAAACATGAGCATGGCATGTCTGCATGATGTCAACTGCCTGCCAAGGCCCACCAACAGATTAACCACAGATGTCTGAGCACGTGTGGAACATGGTGAGACGTCGTTTACGATCACCCCGCAATCTCCATGACCTGACACAGCAGATTAACCAGGCCTGGGTTGACGTAACCCAAGATGACATTCGCCACCTGTATGATCACCTACGACTGGAACAATGCATCGCCGCTAGAGGTGATGCCGCTTTCCATTGGGACACCCTGTACAAACGAGTGCACGTCTTGGCTCCATAACATAATAAAGGTATGTTCTGATGTATCTCTTGCTGTATACCTACTTTTGGCTCATTCGGATAACTCCTTGTGGGTGGGGCAATTTCATTGCAAAGCAGTGTATTTTATCAGTTCACTGGTGATGCCACTAGTGGTCAAATGATTGAAATGATATTATTGGTCGACTTGTCGGTAACCCTTATTAACCATGACGAGCCTGGTTCGCCTATTCTAGGGAACTTGCTATAGCAGGAGCTCAATCAGTCTGAGGCCAATCAATAGTACAGTGTCAATTTGCCTTGCACGTACACCAATTTGGCTTGAATATAAAACCAAAATTTATGCACAACGCTGCTCCACAAGTTGGGAAAAAGAGCCAGCGTTTAAGGGTAAGTGTTACAAAGAAGTTTTTTAAAAGTTAGAATGGTTTTGAATGACAAGAAAATGCAATCAAAACATTTACGACAATATAGCCAATTGTTCAAATGTAGTAGAGGGTGAATTAAATGAGATTTTCAAAAATCTTGATTGGGAAAATTTCTAAGATGACAATGTATTTATTTCATAAAGATGTAAAATTTCTTGTTAGTCAAAATAATCAATGTAATTATTTGTGTTGTTAAATAAAATTTTGAAAATTATTTTCAAATGGCGCTGTTGGAAGACTTGGCAACACTGTCAGCACCCTGAATGAAAACGCAGCAACATTATGATTCCTCTTTCCAATGGTGTAACTTGTATATCCGTACAATCAAATTTAAGTTTATATTGATCAAAATTCAAATTTATAGATGTTGTCTGAATGCTTTTTTGTACATTTTATAGCTGCCAACCTTGTCGCCTTTGGCGAACTGCTCGACATTCTCATCAGAAGGAACTTGTTTTTATTCGACGAGGACGCAAAGCTTAAAAACACCGATGGCCACGCATTATAGATTCTAAGGAAAAATATCATTATTTTTTAAAGGGTAGAAATCCTAATTTGATAGATTCAAAATTGATTGATAGATTTACCAGAGTTTTCAATAGAAGTATAACTATTAGGCATTCGCAGTAAAGACATATTTAAGCATACGATTAGTATTTCTTATTAACTTAGTCATTAAAAATTAGAATTTGAGAAGAATATGAAGCATATTAATTTAGAAGCAGCAGCAATTTAAACGGAAATTAATTTTAATGCATTTTTTAATGAAAGCATACCTGAGAACTGTCCGGTAAATAGTAAAAGCAAAATGGCAGCAGAGAACTCTGGGCGATCAATTAACGAGCTAATTGTTTTAATACCAAATAACGATCAATTGCAAAGTTTATGTTAATAGTAACAAGAATTTATGGAGAACAAGAATTATGGAGAACGATCAGTTATCATCACTGTAACTTCTTTTTATAAACTTATATGTAGCTTAGAAATTTAAATGAAACAGAAAAAAATAAGAACGAGAGCTTTCAGATTTAACGAGCGTTTTCTTTTCTGCAATTGATTAACCAATGGAAAGACAAGAAATAAGATAACGTTCTTAAGATCATATGAATATTTAAACAGTGTTTACGCTCGTATTCTTTATAGGTTTCCTTTCCACACAGTCTTGCACAACCGATTTTCGGTTTGCAACATTTCACACAACTTTTCTCGCATTAAGAGTTAGCACATATTTCAGTACTCTATAAAACTTGGGCAAATCTCGTTTTTCTGTTAATTCAAGTTTTTGTATAGCAACCACTACTCGTGTTGTTTTGAAGATCTGCCAAACATTCTGTAAATGGTCAAATTCCGGAAGCATCGTATTTAAACAAGCAATGGGAGGAATAAATTTTTAGAATTGAACGATTAGGAAAACGGCTAAAATAATACTTAATGCTAAAAAACTAGAGCCTGAGATTGAGAAGTATATTACTATCGCATACACCTATACACTGCATACATTCAGATACATTATATTGCATTCACACGGAAAACAAGCTCTTATGTTTAATCAGGAAAAAATTAAAATTACGAAATATATTTGAGTGACATAGATATTGACAAGGAATTCGTAATTATAGAGAGATAGTGATGATTTGGTTTTATGTTTACTCTTCTTTTTTAATCAAATACCAGCTCTTTGTGTAATAAACGATATGTGCGATTGGTCGAAATGAGTGACATCTGGATTTGTAAAGATTTCATTTGTGCTTGAAAGATAGACAGGCAGATCGAACTATCTTTTTCTATAAAAAATACTTGGAAATTGACAATGCAACGATTAAGTAAATGTAATCAATTCAAAGCAAGAGAAAGCTAATATAGTCGAAAATTTTTTAACAGTAATTATTTATTTACTCTTACTGCTAATGATTGGCATAGAATGAGAAAAAAAGCGATTTTAAATATGTAAAACTCAAATAAACTGTTCAAAAATTATTTTTTACCTCTTGTGTGTATTAAATACTCATAAAATTCACATAAAGAGGTTGATTTTATCAGTTAATCGATGAAAATGTCAAAGTCGTGATCACTCCAGAATGAACCTCCTCAAAATTGCAGAATAAAAACGGATCGATATTTAAAATTAGCTCAAAAGACAACATCGTATGTGAATATTGAGAGACAGACAGAATTTATAGTCGTAGTTAGGAGAAAGAACCACTGCGGATGTGCTCAGCGTTAATATGAGAATGAGAAGGTGCACTTTCAAAAAAAAAAAAAAGTTGAAAATTTATACAATGACAAATTATTGAAATCAGATTCTAAGCTTCGTAATATTTTATTAAAAATATAATCAATATAAAAGGAAATCACTCAGATTAACATCGTTTGTAGTTCTGTTTTTTTGTCAATGTTAAAACAAATTTAATTTTGTTTTTGTTCTATTTATTTTAATTAAATAAACCAAGTAATTTTAGTTTTCTAAGGAATTAAAGTAGCGCCCGATCAATGAAATGAATGCTTACGATAAAATTCCTTCTACGCTTGTTTAGAAATGGACTCTACTAAAACATCTTGTATGAATCTGCATACAATTTTACGATTCAAGATTAGCCAGGAGGATGCATTTTCTTAGAACTTCATATCATTAAAATATAATTTTTTATTTTATAATAGAATCGATAAGCGGATCAATACAAGGAATAAGCATTAACGTTCCTAATATAAAAACAGAAAATATATAGAGAAAAATTTTGCTGCTGTTCTGATAAAAGAAATTTATCCAATTTTTGTAAATATTTAATATTAGTTAGAATGTTTTATATTAAACTGCAACATATTATGTATAATGAAATAAATTTATAGCAAGAGTTTTTAAGAAAAACAATAGCAAATGCGAGTGCAATTTAATTCGAAAGGTGTGAAATCCTCTTGCTTATTGTACATGTATTAAAGATCATGTTGCTCCACGGAATAAGCCCAAGATATGGATTAATACGAAATGAGTAACAATACACTATTGTATCACCACTAGTACAATGGTAAAATGAAATTAAAGCCAGAAAATTACCCCAGCTTTCTAGTGAAAGTAAGTTTGCTGTTTTATTCATATTAATTTTCGAATCTCAGTGATTCAGGAAGACAGCATTTGGTGAACACTTGTTAAATAACTCTGATACCAAAATCTTAGAATCCAACTTAAGCTTATTGGGTCAGGAACCCAACTAGTTTCAGGCTTTCGAATTTTAAGTCGTACTGTACTCTTTTCAAATTTCGATTTTCATATGCATGGTCAACATGCTTGACTTAAATTAACAGGCCACAAGCAATCATGTTTATTTTTCATTATTAGTTCTTCTTCTTTTCACTCAAACACTTTCACATATCTTTTAAAAAATTATACAATATATCTGGTGTCCCGTAATAGTATTATCTATTACTTGACTATGTGTTCCTGAACTATTTTGAGTAAAAATAAACAAGGACCAATGATGTGGAATTACCTGTAAAGGAAGGAAAAACTCTAATCACAAAAAAAATTGAAATATCAAACGCCCGATATGTATTTCGAAGGCTTTGCCTTCATTTTCAGTAGCAGTATTGAGACTTGTGGTTTTTATTGCGTTAAAAGTTTTTTTTTCCTTTCCTTTGAGTATAAAAAGTCCAAATCACCATGCGTCGAATTGGAACGGTCTCTCAATATAAACATATCTACATACTCTTCATTGGTAAATGTGTCCATTGCTAATTTAGTGACAATTCAGTTGCTAATAATCACAACTGATAAAAATATTTAATTCAAAATTTTGTTTTAATTGAGCAACCGTTGCAATTCGCACCTATGTTGATTTGGATTTTCACTTAATAAACTCAGCAATACGCAATTTCTTAGCAACGGAAATACCCTGTAAAGGTCACATCGAAAATAAATGGGTCCATCTGGAATCATTCAGAAAGGTCTATTATTGGATTTCTAAAACTGATATCAAATCCACTAGACTAAGACAGTCTATACAGCATATTCTCTTCTATCTGCTCAGTGAAAAAAAGTGTCCTATATTAAATATTGCGTATCAATATAAAGCAGAATATGAAGTCAATAAACTAGAAAAATGGTCAATTACATTGGTTGCAATTTCGAGAACCATCACTTAATAGTGAAATTTTAATGAAATTTTCAGTTATTTGTATAAGCATAAACATTTTGATCTGAGATGCTGTAATTTATATGTATGTAATGATGAATATATCAAATGTTTTTTTTATATATAACCATATACTACAACATATTTTTAACTAATTTACATTCATACAACAATTTCTCATATCGATTATTCCATTTAAACAAATGAAAATGATTAAAAATCGCAACGCATTGGGTGCCCCAAAAGTCCGGTCTCATAGGGATATTGAAATGTTGCAGATTGAGAATACACACAGAAGAACAAGTATATTATAGAGATATTACAGCCCTTGTTTCAGATGGGAAAAGCATCATGGCAACAAATATTCAAACAGATGCCCCTCTTGAGCCTTCTGGAACATTTCAATATTTCCTATGAGACCAGACTTTTGGGAAATCCTATATATTTATATAAAATAAATAATTTGAATTATGATGTATCTATTTAGTAAAAACCTTATGGTGAATTTTTTGCCTGTTCTTCCGAAGTAAATAAAATTTATATCCTTATATCCTGAGAAATGACCTATGATGTAACAAACTGAGCCGGGAGTTATCATCCGATTCAAATTAACGTGTTATTAAATTTGGGAGAAGAAATTTTCTAGTATAACGTGTTATTGATTTATCTAACACGTGCAAATATTTGATTAATTAAAAAGTGAATAAACGAGAAATGATAGAGCTCTCCAGTGTATATTAATACTAACAAATCTATGCGGTTCTATGAGCAACAAAAAAAAAAAGTTCCAGAAATGAATGATCATGACCAGTGTCTCATCGCATGCATATACATATATAATCGTAAATAGAAAATTCATTCGAAGTTCCACGTTGGGTATGTTCGCTTTCGGCATTCTAATGTCGATATTGGCGGGATGTTCCTATCGCATGATACGGATTACTTAACACGAAATGCAGAATAGTTTTATTTAATGACCTACATTCAAGTGATATATTCCATCTTTTCCCTGATATATCTTATTCTCGAAATATTCCACTTATTGAATCCGAGTAATTCACCATTCACCAAGAAAATGCCGGATAATAAAGTGCGTGGACGCTAATAGTGTTACTTCCAAGCGTCCAAAGTTGCATAGTTAAGTAGAATTTCCATTGTAAATCATTCTATTCTGTGTCCTCATGAGAATGAATCTATTCTATGAATGCTCACCACAAATGAATCATCCCGTAGGCTACAAAAACAGAAAAATTATTAAAAGAAAAGCATGTAATGAAACAGTGTTCCTTTCTAGTGACTCGAAAAAAAAATAACAGCGAACTTATTAAAGATTGATATTAATAAATAATTTAATATCTACTATTACGAAAGCCCAAATCTTGTTTGTCTTCTAACCTTCTAAAAGAAGGGTTCTATAGACTCGGTCCCTTTACGTAAAAGTTCCAAACGACTTATTCATTTGGACGCAGCTGCATTCATAGGAGACACGAGTTTTGGGGACAGAGGCTGATTAGTGTCACTGGAATTCGCTTTGAAATATAAATTACCTGAAAATATATGCATTTTTGAGTGCGTATATATGCGATACCGACTGCTAAGACTGGATGAGTGTTTTTAGGACTGAGGCATAAACGCAAACAAAGGGAAGTCGGAAAACTAAGCGCTTTTTTTCTGAGCGCAGACAATTTCTTACAAGCTATATATCACTCATGTGCCCAAGTTAGGGGCAGAATTTCGTAAACAAAGTAATTAGAAACGCACAGGAACAGAACGTTATTAACATTCCATATGAAACTCTTTCTTACATGAAAGGTTCAAAATGCCCTCTTGGTTAGAATTTAGTTGTAATTCTTAGTTTCCATGGGTAAAGTAATTAATAAACAGTTGTAGAAAATGAGTTCTAACATGGAAATAAACTCTTTATGGACCATGTGCATATAACATATTTTTCCCTTTTCATGTAAAGAATGTTTCCTGAAAGTTTTTGTTACACCCTGTATACTTAGCTTTTAAACCGAATATTCGAGCAATTTTTCATATACTTTGTAATGTGCTCACGGAACACCGGTTAAGAACCAGTGGTCTAAATTTTTGTACGGTTTGCTATTTTTCGCGTAATTAACCCTTGTTATTTCTCAATTATGTAAATCAAACCACAATTACTTCAGCTGTTTCTAATTTCCTTATGTGATAAAGTTATATAAATGTAAGCGCGATGGTCTCCATAGGAATTACAGGAAAAAAAAAAAAAGAGTACACAAGTACATGTTAAAAAGGTATTCAATATTACGAACCGGTTTAAACAAATGCGTTAAAGTAGATTTTATTCGGTATTCCAACGGTACAAGGCGGTATTTTAATTTGTTACTCTTATGGCTTGTACGAATTCTGTGCAATATAATTAACAAACGACAACTTTTTGACATATATGCATTTATGAATGAGAAAAAAACGTTCTCAATTCCATTCCGCATTTGGAATAGATGTTAACTATTTTGTAAACACATTTCGAATAATTCTAATGTGCAAGTGTAATAGTGTATAGAAGAACTGCGTATATTCAGAATGTTCAAAGAGCTTTACAGGACATTTCGATTTGTTATAATTGGCAAAGAACGTCTTAAACTTAACGTTAGTTGTTTTTTATTACAACATAAAAGTTTTATTATGATAGTTTTGAAACTTTAGAAGTCTACGCATGAATACGAACTATGTTTAAAAATTAATTTGACCTTTTTATTCTTCAGAAAATATATATCCAAATGATTGAAGAAACTGAAAACGGAGATGTTTCACCAGACAGTCTTCTTTACGATTTGCTTCGTGTTTATAATTCTTTTCTTGTACTTGAGTCGTCAACCAAAGACGTTTGGAATCAATTTCCCTTTTCTTTTTTAAATCTTCCTTCTCTTACATGAATACGAATGGTATATTATGACTTATCCTTAGCCTGATTTATGTTTTATGCAGCATAGAAAGCTCACACTCTCTTGGCATAGCTTCTCCTTCAACCCAAAACTTTGCAACGTACGTTTGGAAAATAAATTTATTTTCTTCTCTTTCTTTATTTTCCTCCCGCAACTTTCTTATCCCTTGCCATCTTAGGTTTGCTCTGTCAATTTGAATTTGGTTTTCTTTTTTTCGTTTCTCCTTTTATGCTTATTTTGTTTGTTTTCTGAAACAGTCGACGGTATGAGAATTTTTATCCGAAATTTCAAAACTCATTCGCCTTCTAACAATATTCGTCGAATTCGAAATGAAAGGCAAATTGACTAAGAGGAATGAAGATGTGCTTTAAGGGTTCATTTCAATGAAACGGTATCGTATATACTTAAGAATTATTGCAATGGAGAGAATGACAAGAATAATGATAAACCATTAAATAGAGAGGAAAATCTCAACTTTCATTCTTGATGTTAATTAAGGCAAATCCCACATTTCGCCTACAGGAGCCAAGTTTAATTTCTATTACTCCAAGTTCAAGATTGGTAAATTTTAAATTTTATTGATTTAAATTAACTTGATATTCTTTTTCTAATTTAGTGTTGCTCATTTGTGTAAAATTTTAATCGTAATCAGATTCCCCTCGGAACTTCCCATTGCGCATGCGATGTAAATTGCTTCCGAGAAAATTTACTTCTTAACGATCGCTTTACCTCCCCTCCTCTACCCCTCCAATTCTTTAGTTTGAATTCCTTCTGTAGAAAGAGGTGGGGGATCTGGAAATGAGGGTAGGAGAAAGTGGAGGGACCCGAAGGGGAATAAGACGAGAGAGTTTCTCTGAGAAATTTGCCTTCCAAATTTTTACTCTCCAATTATAAGTGAAATTGAAACTAGAATATCAAACTTTGCCCTCTATCTGTGTAAAAGGTTATTACACAAAAGAATCTTATTTAAGTTTATCACACGAAATTAAGAGTGAATAAAAAGAAGTTAAATGAAATACGGCAAGACTGACGATTTTCTAGGTGTCATCTGTTTCATGTAATAACAATCAGTCATTTTTTGATTAAAACATTTCGATGTATTAAATGTTAAACGCAATATGCCTTATCATATGCCTTTAACTGCTTATAAAGGACGACTATTTAGCTAGGACGACAACTATCTATTTTTACATATATTAACATTTTGAACAATTTCTAAGATGACAAAAGTGTAGTGGTTAAGTCGTTTTCTTCATTTAAATAATGAGAACGGAGAATATATATAGAACTGTGCTAAAAATCCAAAGGTTAATTGCACTAGAGCCCAGACCGGACACTTGTACCCTTTTTACATAAAAGAAAGACAAATATTATCATAGTAAAGGCAACCGGTGATAAATGGAAACGAAGGCATTTGGCTAATGATAACTGTGAACTATAAAGAGAAATCATTATCGTATGCGATATAAGAAATTGAATTTAAATAATTAAAAAGTAAGTTTGGAAATTCTTGATAATTTAAATTTTCTACTTTGTAAACTCTTGAATGAAAAAGCTTTCTAAGTTTATGACTTCTGTTAAATGTTTAGCTTCTATTGTACATCTTAATAAATACTTAAAATGCGAGATTATTCGGAAAAAATTGTTAATAGTTTTTGAATTTTTTTTCATTAATTAACATGCTGCTAGGATTTTTTCCGAATTGCTTAAGAGTACATAGAAATTTTGGAAAGAAAAAAACTAGGTTGGCCTGCATTTCTTTAGAAAAGACATTTTACTTTGTTATCACAGGCAGCATATTTGTATAAACTATTTGCGTAATTCAAACAACACTTTGAAATAAAATTTGTCCTAATGCCAACGTCTTTTTTTTTTTTCAGATGCTGGGCCATAGGTAGCCAATCCCTCGTCTACATTGCATACAAAATGTTATACTGTTTAGTATCCCTAAGAAATTTTTCATTGTACACAAATTTAATGCACAATAGGAACCACATCTAATGACCCTATTTGCCTTGCGAGTTTTTAATCACAAAATTTGCCATTAACAATTAATTACTTAATCTTAATGTACAATAAACATTTATATTTGATATTCCTGGAAACGATGTAGGTTTCAACTTAATTATTAATTTAATTATATACTTAATAGCACTCAATTCCATTAAATAGCTTGACTTTCGATTTTAATTTATCCACCAGGATTCCTTGTACCACTTAAATAAGTTATATAAATTGAATGTAGTGGCCAGTTGTCTTACAGTGAATATTAAAATACGCAAACGCTAATATTGTAAGTGTAACGAGGATTTTTTTTTTTAATAACCACACTTCATTGATTTCTAATTAAGTTATCTCTTAAATCTCTCTTTTGTAAGAAGGACAACTTAATTGAATTTTAGTCGGTTAAAGATGATAATGTAGACAAGTTAAAAGCAAAACCTTTCAGAGTAGCATTTCAAAACAGGGATCTTTGAAAATGGAAGACATCTTTTAAAATTGACTATTTAACAATAGATGTTTAAGGAATAGGTATTCTTATCAACGCATATGAAGGAATACAGTTAATAGTTTAAATGTTTAATTTTAAATAAAGCCTCATAAACATCCCGAAACTCTTAAGTATTTTAAGTAAAGAGCATAGATTAAATTAACAAATGATCCCCAGAAAATTTTTCCTAATTTCCATAAGTATATGTGTGATGAAACTAAGTCCTATAAATTGTTTTACAAAAACGGAACTGTTTACTTAAAAGAGCCTATAGAGGAATAAGCAATATTCGTAAAAAGCGAATTTAAAATGTAATATTTTGCTTAGAAAATTAATTTTCCTTTAATTGGGACTTTTTGCTTATTTTGAAATGAACTTTTTGCAATTTTCACATTGTATTAGTGCATAACTTGAGGATTGTGGCATTGTGGCTTTATAATGAGTTCTTAATTCTTACTTTTGAAGGCAGTGACAAAACTTATTGCCATTCAAGCTTTGTGAGGTATCAACAAGATTAAATAGAGTATAAAAAAACCGACTTTGATGAAACTTTTACTCTCGTCTAGCTATATCAGTCCATACCTTGAAGACTACTGAACCGATTTTGATGAAACTTGGACTGTTCCCTAAGTTGAAAGATACTTAATCCAATGAAAAAGGAATTATTGCAATTCGATTTCTAGTTTCTGAGAAATACGCGGACAAACAAACAAACAAACAAACAAACAAACATACATACATACATACATACTCTTATGAAATTTGGCACACCTGTTTAGAAGCCCACATAGACTAACATATACGAAGTAATACGAATATTGTGCAATTCCAACAATATTACAAACATACGAGTCAAATTGATAACCTCCTTTTTTGAAGTCGGTTAAAAAGAGAGAAGAATAAACCGCTTTTTCATACGGTTTTAATACACACGAATGTGCATTTCAGCCATCTTTCACCATGACTTTTTAAACTTGTAAAACAAGCTTTTAAAAACATTTAAATAAAGATTCATACATAAATTATCGAGCACATTACTTTTGAAGGGGTGAAGACCACCATGCTTAATAAACGACAATGTTCATAACTGTATAATGTTTTAATTTTTCCACCAGGATATTTCTTCTTTCTATCCATCTGATAAAATGTTTTGAGGAGAACACTGGATCTTGTTAAAAAATTCTAGCAAGATAAATCTGAACATAAATGAAAATAATATAAGAACTGTATAACCAATGAAAGAATGAAAAACAGTTATTTTGAAAAACAGAACTCTAGCAATATAGATAATGCTGCTTACGTAATGCAGTAGCAATACATAGAGAAGAATGCCAAAAACTGTGAAATGGTCTACAGATTCTGTATAAATTGTCACCTATTGTATTCCCAAGTCATAGGCTGATGAAGGAGACAGTCTTTTCCAAATGTACATCATGTATTAAAATTTTCCCTGTATTAAAATTTTCATTTGTAGAACTGTGGTTTATGTTTTTATTTAGCTTGTTAGTGCAGTAGCAATGCATAAAATGAATTATGTAAGTGTGTAACTTTTTGTATAGTCACATACACACACAATCCTGTATTTCTTAATAAATATATCTAAATGAATTTTTAAGCGGCACTTAGAAAGTTTCCTTGCATGCAGTTTTTAAAGAACCTCGTTTAAGTTCCAATGAAAAATATAAATAAATAAATTTATAATAATATATTTTGGTTTATTAAGTTTATTCGAGGTCACATGTTGAAGGCTATTAAAAGAGGGAGGGAAATATATTTTTCGATCTAATTCGATTTGGGTTATTTTCATTCGTTTTCCTGTTATTGTTTTGAACTTGAGTTTTCCACAAAAGAAAAAAAAAATTTGGTTATTGAGCAAACTTTCGCATTTTCTTACAATAACAAAGTAATTCAACAAACTTTCATTATCATCAAAACGTATCCACTACTATTCACTCAAAGTTAAAATACTGACTTTAATCTGTTCAACTGAAGCGCGGATTCTAAGAGGGTCCCCATGTTTTAGGATTTTGTGTTTTCACATATTATTATATACTGATGCTTTTATGGAACGAAAGTATTAATTCCCACTTTCTGCATATGATAATAAAATTATATTGAAATTTCCTATATGAGAGCATATTTTAATACTGTTTTCTTTGATTTCCCGATAAAGTAAGTTTGGGGAGTTGGACCCCTTTGAGAGCTTGGATTTAATTGTATCCGATTAAATATTCTAAAGTAGGCTATAAAAGGAAAGATAAAAATTTTATTTTCTTGTAAATTTCTTAACTCTGATTTCATATTATTTAGAAATAGTATTTCGTAATTAAAATTTGTCTTTAAATTTTTACTTTGATTTAGTTAGGGAGTATAAAAAAATTTTTGAATGTGTAAAATTTTAAGTAGTTAAATTTGTTATACACCTTCAGCAATAAAAATAATCATAATAAGTATCTTTAGACTATTGATATGAAATAAGAAAAATTTACTTCGACATTATTGCATACTTCCAATTACGATTCCGAAAAATTTTACGTGAATGAATATTGCTTAGGCTATTGACATCGAATTTAAGTTGTTTTAATCCGAGGATGATAGCTATTGTTCTAGAATTCTTTAGTTATATTCTTATATTGGCGATTATTAAATGGAATTTAGAGAATGTTTGGAAAACTTCCAGAAAATGTCTTGCCTTAGTTGTTACGGTAGTTTCAGATAAATTTTAATTTCCTCCATTCTTAACGCAGATATATAAAAAGATCGTTATTTAGGATAAGAATGATACATACAAAAAATTAAAGTATGCAGAATTATGTCTTCAGTAATAATACAATTTATAAAAGGAAAAACATTAATAATAAAAGACCCGATGAAAGTTTTGACTTACGCCTTATCAAGGGTCATGAATATCAACTTTTCAAAGACTCTTATAACGTTTTTTTTAAATTTCAAAAGATGTTTAAGTATATAATAACAATAAGACAGTATAGTACATTCTTATTTTAGGAAATTATAATATTTTTAAGTCTGTATTCTTGAGGAATGTATTGTTGGGGAGCTATTGAATGAAATGTTTAATTAGTTTAAGAAGGGTATCTGATTCTAATCTAATTGAGTATTAAGAATGGATAAATTATTGTGATTTTTGGCTTTTAAAATTTTAATGTTCTCTAAAATGTTGAGTTTATTAAGATCTTCTGTATTTATTAAGATTTTCATTGTTTCATCGATGTTATTAGATTTATGCTCACTTTGAACGATATGGTTTGCAAATTTGGATTTACCATCTGCCTATTTGATGGAATTAATGTACTCTCTAGATCTAATGTTAAATTTTCTGCTTGTTCTTTGATGTAAAATTTGTTACATGAGTTGCAATTTAATTTATAAATTCCGCTATTATCATATATGTTAATGGGATCTTTTAAGGGTGTTTAAAAGTGTTTAGTTGAATTTAGTTTTGAAGGCAATTTTGTAATTTCTTAATAGTGCTGTAAATTTGTTTGCCAAAGTATATGCAATTCCATTGCAAAAAAAATAGAATAATGTTTTATTATGAACTTCTAACGTGATTTACATGCTTATTTCATCACCAAATCACACGAAAAGCAAAACACAAATTATACAAGCACAAAACTAGAATATGAATTGTTGAAAAAATATTAGCTGTTTGCTAATTATTTAAGCAGAATTAATTTGCTGTTGCAAAATATTAAAATAAGCTGGTCCCCATTTCAAAAAAGAGAATACTTGATTATTCAATTTTTCAACGAATAGTATCCAAGTTAAACTGCATATATTACAATCAGACATAAAAGAACCTTTCCCTGAAATACAGAGTGCTTTAGTGTTCCGAAAGTTCACTTATGGGGCGCAAAAAAGACTTCACTGAAATACTGAGATCAACGTGAATGCACATAAAACAGGGCTGACGCAGACCAGGATTGCCAATTCACCAGATTTAAATTCCATTGAGAATCTGTGGGCCATAATGAAGAAAAAAAACTCCCCGAGCATGTTCCCAGCACTCTCTACAATCCAACATATCTGGGCGTCAATTTCAAGACAAACGTGTTTTCAGTTTGTTAACAATATGCCACGTCGTATGCAAGCTGTGAAAAGTGCAAAAGACAACGCAACAAAGTATTAACATTACTAATTTTCAGTGTTCATATCAACTATTCTATTTTCCTTTTTATTAAATTGTATTATTGATGATCTAATTTTTGTATTATGATTAATAATACAAAACCATTTGAAGAGATTAAAGTGTTATAATTTCACTATACTATAAATAATAAGAGATTATTTTCTTCAAAATTTCTTAAAGGAATGAAAACGCCATTTGAATCAGCATATTGAAGATTACAAATATTTTAATAGTCAAAAACAGCCTCGAATGACTATTAGAAATAAAATAATTTTAAATATCTTATTTCTAAATTTATTTCATAACATACATAAGTGAAATGTTGTAATCGAAAATCTTTTATCAACAAAAATATCAGTGCTTTATATACACTTGGAAGTAAGTAGAGGTTCTATAAATATGAAGTGGATTTATAACTTTTATATAAAACTGGAGTTACCGTATATAGATGTTAAATGGTATTGTTAAGGAGATGAAGTACTGAATAAATTTCCGTATATCATTGTATTATAGCACATTTTGATTATCTTCGCTTATATAATGTTCCATGCAACTAATTATCTCATTCGTTATCTATATCTTTTTTAATCCTTTAGTCATTATGTTTACATGGCTAAATTAAGAGCCGTTAAATTTTGCATTCAGTTTGATTTAATGATTAATTAATGAATTAATAACTGCCTAATTAATGCTCCTGTTTTTTTTTCTTCTTCTCTTCAAGGAATCCTTTTGTCGATGTACTGACAATCCCTCGTGATACCCCTTCCCCCCACTGTGTAGGGAAAAAAAATACTCTTTCAGTGAATATATGCTGATTATTTATTATATTAGAGCAACACACACCCACAAACACTTATCTCAGAGACAATGAAGGAAAAAATATCTTATTAGAATATCGATTGCAAACTCATTGAAGCAATCGAAATATTTATAAATGTAATTATCCTCTATGCTAATTAGAAGCCATTAATTAGGTCGATCCTACAACGCAAGAGAAGTTAATTACATTTAATTTAATTAAATGTATACAGTTTTAATCACTAAATTATTTGTAAGAAAGGTTTTAAATTGCAGAAATGAATGTCACTGGAAGAAAGGTTGTTTTAAGGGAGAGAGAGATGAATCTTAAAGGAGGAGATGAAGCCAATGAAATGACGTGTTAATGGGAGATGAAGAGAAGATCCCCGAAGTCATGGCATATATTGATTATTGATAATATATTTATGGTGATCATATTCACACAGATACATATTTTATAATGCGTAACGAAACGGTGTGCATTAGGTACAGATTTGAAATTAATGTACTTTTATTGACAATCTTTTATCGATAATAATTAATCAATAGCCCAGTCTGTGATGTGGACTGTCTCCACAACCTTCGTCAAATTAAGTTCTGCTTATTCATAGGTCACCTATTAACTGCCTAAGCAAGAATTTTGCAAGAAATATAAGCAAATAAGGTATCGGATTTCTGAAACGTTTTAAGAACATTTTAAGCTTTGGTTTTTAAAAAGTAGACTCTCAAATAGGAAAGAAACTTTTATTTAAGAAAGTATACCTTTATAAAACGGAAATATCATACAACTAGTTTTAATTTGAACCTTTCATTTGAGTAACTAATTATTTGATGAGGTGTATTTATAAATATCTTTATATAGGCGTTTGATATCGAAGATTAAATTAATAACCTGTAAAAATGAAACCATTTAGTCTTTACAAGCGTAAGTATTCCACTTATTCTTAAAATTGAACAAGTTATATAAGGAATTAATAAATCATCCCATAAGAGAAAAAGAAACATAATTACAAATTTTCAATACTTTGTAGGGGATAGCTGATAATAGGTTAGTAATATCTCTAGCTTTTCAGAATATTTACTTTCAAGAAAGAACATAACCTACCAATATTTCATGTCTGTTTGTAATTCATTAGTTCATTGAGAATTTGCAAATAAGAATTTAAATAAAATTTCAGAAATATCTTTCAGAAATAGGTCAAGATTTGGAGTAATCGCCCACAAGATATGAGTCGCAATATATGTTAAATAAAGAAAAAATACAGATATAACTCAAACTAATTGGATAATAGGTAACTGAATCGTAAAATTTCGTCAATTATTATATACATTATAGAAATCGAAATTATATGCAATAAGGACAAGTCTGTTAACAGAAATTTCCAAATATAATCTATATGAATTTATCTCGAAGGTAGCTCTTGTTTTCATAACTTCATAAAATGATTGCACCTAGAAATTAATCAGAATGAATGTGTAAACGATCTCTGTCCATTCTGATTTATTGACTTGGCTACTTAATTTGCTGCTCATAATCCGTTTAGAGGGTTCCCTGTTCATTGTTCCAACTGTCACACACTTTAGAATCGGTGTGGAGATCCGTATCGTCTCTGACTATTCTCGAAGAGAAACTTTTTATGCATTTACCTGCTACGAATCCATTTACTAGACCAACACGATCTTAATGCAGTGTAAAATCTGAACTAGATCAACTAGTTAATCAGAGCTGGAAAACACTGAATGCGAAGAGTATTAAATTGTCTAATTTTTAAAGTAAATTTTATTAGCGACTGCTACGAAGCTATTGCTTAAATAATTTATCATTAACAACTTTTAATCAGCTTTTAATTAACTTTTAACTAACAACAAACTTATAATAGTCATTATACTTTTATCTTGCTTGCAAGTGTGAAAAGTAATTCAACAAGTAACATTTGGCGCCTGGAAGATTTTCTCTTGGTATTCGTTTGTGGAAGGAACGAAAAACCAAAAACCCTGGAATAAAACTCAAATTGGGCACAGAGTGGTAAAACCCTGAAGAAAAAACCTCAAGTTTCGGATAGAGAGTATTCTTTTTCAAATTCAAAATCATATGGTATTCATTTGTATTGATATTAATAAATTCGGCACCCTCATTAATGAAAATGAGAGAATTTTCAATATATGGAATATTACGCTTTAAATTGCTCTCTGTATTAAAGATAATTTTCATCTTAATAAAATACGAAGTATTAATATTATATAACTTTAATAACGTGGAATTCATAGCATTTGGCAGGACTTACATTTGTTTTGGAAAATTGTTATCTATTTAAACTTTTTTAAATAACATTTTAAGGCTATTCGATATGAAACGAAAAGAACCAACTTTTCTAAAGATAGCGAAGACGTAAATAGAGAAGTTATTTTCAATCCGAAATGAAATTCAAGTAAGAAAATTAGGTATCGTGCAATTCAAGCATTTATTATAATAAAATTATGCAGTACGGCATCTTTTTTTTAGACCTGTATATAGCAATTTAATAATTTCTAAACTTCCTGCCAGATCTTAATCACAATCTAAACTCGTCTATGCCACTGTAATTCAATTTTAATATTTGTTTTTCGAAAATGTAAGATTTCTATTATTTATAGCTCTTGTATAGTTGGTTTCACGGACCATATGTTACTAATAATTACTCTCTTAAATTGTATGTAGAAATTTTGTTGTGTTTAAAAAGCTTCTTATGTTTTAGTAACTATCTATAAATGCTAGAAAAACATAATTACAGCAAAGAAAATTTTAGATCAGGCATCACGAAAGAATAACATTAATATTGATATGAATGTACTCTTATATTTGCATCCCTTAACTCTTTTTGATTTTGGCGGAATTATAATCACGAAATATTCAATACAAAAATTTGAATATGAGAAAAAAGAGTGTACACCTGCTTAGAATAAAACTGTAATATCGATAAAGTAAGCCTGGGAATCGAATTGATAGAAGATACAGACTTTAAAAAACAATAGAGTATAAGTTAAAATAATTAAATTCATAAAAAAAAGTTCTTACTCCTAATTACATAACTATTGCGGTAAATCATCTTTTTTCCTATTTCTCGAACTGAATCAATTGGACATATCGAAATTATTTTTTTCTGAACGAATTCTTAATAAGCTTTTAGCATTTCGATGGTTAATGTATTCTTTAAGACTTTGTTAACATCAGAAGTCACCTGAAACATTAGTTTGTAACAATTGCAGCTGTAAACGTTTAACTGGACTTTGACTATGATGAAATAGAAAAAAGAAAATAATGTTTCACCTGCAAGAAAATTACTGCACCAATATCATCAACAGCAGAATTTCCTAAGACTTTAAATGTCTAATTAAAATTAAGGAAGAAATACCGTACGATAGGGAAAAGAAAGATGAAATAAGCTAAGCAAAAGAGAGCGGAAACATAAATTCTTTCTATGAATAATGAATAGGCTTCACGTTAAGAATTGTAATAATTTTTCATCCCATAAAAAGTATCAATTTCTAACTTCGAAAACATTTGATTTATGAATCAAGATTCACATATATAATTTCAAATATTAGCAAATATTATTCACTAAACCGTTATAAAGAGAGATAAATTTGAATATTAATGTTTGCCTATACTTGTAATATATGAGGGGACTCATTAGAATATGTATAAGGATTTCGAACGATTATATAATTTATATATTTATTAAAAAAAGAGACTATGAAGAGAATAATTTGAAGTGCCTGCATGGAAATTTATAGATGCCTAAAATATTGAATTATATTTCTCAGGGTGGTGTTGAATGGAATAATTTCTACAAGTTCTTCATAAATATTTAAACCAGAGCGGCTTAAATAGTAATTCTTCATACAGAAAATAAATTAAAAAATGAAAGATGGTCGAAATTAAAGTAGGCATTTGCTTAAGTAAGAAAAATGGAAACTCGAAGGAAAATGATGCCAGTCGAGCTTCATCATTTGGAAATGTAATAGATTTCTAATTTCATAAATGAACAGTTACCATCATCTAATGTCAAATTGAAAAGATATATATATATATATAATCCGCTTTCATATCAGAGCTATGTAAAGTAATGTGAAGAGCGAATTCGAGTTGATATAATATATAGAGAAGCAGAATTTTTTTTCTGTATGATTTTTTTTTTCATGACTGCTTCGACTGTTCAATCATTTTTTTTTCTTATCCTTTTTGCAGGTCAAAGTATTAATAGTTTAATCTTTCTTTAGCTTGCAGAAGGATTTACTCCATTTCCTGTTGTTTGGAATCGTATAATCCACGCTCGGGAATTAACCATAAATCCCTACAGCAAAGAGAAATTCTCTCGGAGACAAAAGGAGATTTGAAATAAAAAAATGAAATTCTCATTAAAATTTTGGTTTGTTCTGAACAATATGAAAAGAAAAAGAAAAGAAAAAATATGTGAATAAATTGGTGAGATTAAAGCCAAGGACAGAAAGATTCGAACCAACTTATCTTTGCGAGCTTGTCTATCAGGTCAGATATCAGGCATTTCGTATTTATAACTGCTAAATGTTTAATTTTCACTGTTTTAAAATAATATTTTGATTATATGAATATAATCAACCATAAAAAAAATCATTGAAACTATCATTGAAAGTATCATTAGAAAGAATATCTTCTAACGGTATAAGATATATAGATCCATTATATCATATAATTATGTCTAAAATTAATTTATTCTTTGAAATTCAATATAATTTATATTCTTAATGTCTGGTTTCCTGCCTTGCTTTACTGCGACCTGCTTCTTTATTAATAATACAAGTATATCTATAATTGTTTCTATTGAAATGCTGATTATTATGCAAGAAAACTTTGCTGACTAATTAATAATCTTTACTTTAGATAATGAAATTTTTAAATTCACCTGTTAAAAATAATTTATTTTGTTAATAACATAAAAACACTCATAAAATGAAACTTAAAAGCCCTAAAATGAAACAAAGATCCATCAATGTGGATGAAGACGTATATTATTTTGAATGTGATATAACTGTTTAACTTAAAAAATATTTAGCCAAAAAATATTTATTCCCCTAGTGAATTTATTTATTTATTGCGGCCGCATAGTGAATTTTTATTCTGAGGCAATGAATACTTAAATGTCATTGCAAGGGAAAAAATAAAATTTACTGCTTACTAAAAAAACAGCTTTGCCTTTCACGGTAACACTGAACACATTTTGGATAAATGGTGTAGCAATACTTTTAAGTGTGTAAAGAACGGATGTGTTATGTGTTGTTTATGTGTAGCTTAAAATCCTTATCGGTGCTGAATGGTATTCGAGTTCAGTTTTGAATCAAAATATTTTTTTAGAATAGAGCACATGATTCCCCTTTTAGCAAATGTTATCATGTAAACTCAAGTTTTTAAAAATTAAATTTTATAACTGCTTCATAGGTTTCTATGTAGATAGGATGTTAAAATTGCTACCTAAACACGAATAAAGAAACAACAAACTAACAGAATTCGACAGTTTCAAAACTGTTACGGTTTTTTCCCCCTCTTAAGTTGCATTTTCATCGTCTCTCAGTAATGCAATGTAAATACGAGCTAAATCAAATATAAAAAGGACACGCAATTACCTTTCTTGATTTCATCTATAATATTACAGTATTTTCACTTAAATGTACTACTTGTTCGCCGGATTAAGAAATGATTAGTCATCTCAGGGATAAACAGGTAACATTTGTCATGTCATGTTTAGAGTCCTCCGGGAGGATTCGAATAGCTGTTTATAATCAGTCCAAATATACGTTTCAACATTCGCATGCGCACATTAAGAGGTTTAGAATTCTGGACATAACCAGTTCGATTCTTGAGTCAGATATCGCCCGTTTATTCCGGATTAGATAAGCATTTAGAAATATTATTTACAGTGAAAACTGTCTGTTGATAAATCATTAAAATGTAGTTTCTAATGAATTAAATTTGGCAAAGAATAATTTTAAAGCTTATATGTGCTTCCACAGGAAATATGAATGCTTCTGATGTCTTAATTTGATAGTTAATAAACGTTTCAAATTCCACCCCTGAAATGTGTAGTTTAAAAATTTTATTTTCCAAAATATTTTTTTCATTGAATTGTACCATCATCTTTTAAGGTAGTAATCATATTCTCCCCAGTATTCTCCTAGGTTTTGTGCGTTTGGAGGACCATTTATAGTCTAACTTCAAAGATATAATTTTTCTCTCTCGCTTTATGATTTATGGCTTTTCCTTTCTCTTTTTCTTTTCTCTTGTATGTATGTGTGTGTCGGAACAATAAACAGTCATTCGACGGTTGGGTCCGTCCAACCGTGTGCTGGAATTCTCGATTGAGGCATTTCGTGACTTGAGCCACTTCGTCCATAATCAGTCAACTGAGCCCAAGTCTGAACCTACGGTGAGGTTATTACAATTATATTTCCCTAACACGAAAGAGAAAAGAACATGTCAATGAAATTTTTTATGGCGTTAATTTAAGTAATCGTTTGTTTATCGATGGCAATAATTGACGCTAGAGTTTAATAAAAAAAAAGAGACTTCCCCCCTTCCCCCGAGGCGAGGCCATGAAAATATTAAATTTAAAAGAGTTGACTCATAACTCAGTTTATAGACTTCTCTCAATCCAAATTTAGATTTGAGTACAGAAAGTCAATCGGCTATATCATCGGGAATGAAATTTAACAATCGAATTTAAGACTTAGATTATCAAGAATCGCAATGGAGTAGGACTTTATGGAAGTATTTTGGTAAATTAAACTCGAAATGAAAGTGGGATTAAATAAATTACTTCCTATAATTTTATGAGATAAAAAAACTTAAAAAATAATAATAAATAATTGAATAATGATGAGATTAACTTTTAAGTCTACTGTAGTTACATTTTGGAGTCCTTATGAGAAAAGTGTTTTAATATATCTTAAATTCCACATTAAAATTGGACAGCACCAGGACTCCAAATTTTAAAAGTGACTATCATCATTTCACATCTAAATTGGACAACATCAGAGACCAGAATATCAGGACTCCAAGATTTAACTACTGTAGACCTTAAAAGTTAATCTCATCATTATTTATTTTAATAATAAGAAAAATGACATTGAAATTAATCAAAAGGTTCATTTTTTTTTTTTTTTACGGAAGTCCTTCATAACTATTTCCACAAAAAATAAGCGAGTTCAACATAATATCAATTAAAGATTTTTGACATTTATTTGAAGATCTAATCGGAGGACTAAAGAAGACCAAGGAGGTTTTCTTTGTAAATTGCCTTAAGACATGCTTAATAACAATAAAACTAATAACTATGTATACGACTCATAAAGGAGCTGGAAATATCAACCTAAAAGCGGAAATAAAAGTTTTATTTTCTTCTTTCATTAAGAAACAAGGAATACTCTTGATAAAGGAGAAAAGGAGGCGTCAACGTGTTGGCCGCAAACAGGCGCTATCGACGTTTCGACGGCTTTGCAATTGCTTCTTACATTTGCTTCCTCCGATGTTACAATCAAGAAAATGGACATGCATCGAATCCCATACTATCTCCCAGATACCCAACATAGTCATTAGGAACGTTAATGTATAATTTTCTTTTTTCAGGCAATTGTCAATATCACACGACGCGTAAAAGCAACAGCCATTAGAAAAGGAGTTGCAAACCAGGCCTTCGGTTCAAATATGGTCCTTCTATATCCAAGGGGACGGGCCCTTGGCCCTTTTTCCTCTTAATCTTCCAGAGAACACTACTAAATACAGGTGCTGTAGAGGGAATCCTACCATAGACTAATTACCACCAGAGTGAACAGTGGGAGAAATCTTTTCTATTCGTACCTGTGCTCCAGAGCGATGTGACCAATAAGATGAGGAAGAGTTCTTAAAGAGGAATGTCTTTGCAACCAATCCTACGCAGTAAAATCACGGCAATGCGTTTGACTAAAATTTATTATTATATAAAAAGGCTTATTCACTTTTACGTCATGAATACTATGTATGAATATAACAAATAAGCAAAATTCATAATCTACTAGAAATAAACCTTATTTACAATCAACATGTAAATTATATCCTTACCATGATTACAATGAAATTACAGAAAACAATCACCAATATTACCTTTTAGGCGTTTCTCTTTATAAGTTTTACCATGCGCCTGCATGTCAACTGAGTGCGTTAATGACATTTTTATAACTCGTTTTTTTCTCTCTCGCATTTCTTTTTTTCATAATATAGAACACAACACCTTCTTGAGTTGCAAGTTCGTTCTGCATAACGTGCAGCTTCTTATGCAAGAAAAGCAAAGCAAAGAAGAAAAATGGCAATTCAAGTGATGTTCTGCTTCGATACGCTCTGAGATTTGCTTGTGGCTCTTCCTATCCAGAGGAGGCCATTGTGTTTAATAGGCAAACTGTGACCGCTGTCTCATGTGCACTTGCGTCGGATTCTATCTAACACCGGATCAGCATAAAAAAAATAAAGAAAGAAAAAAAACAACCTTACCGCCATATGAAAGGATTCAAAAGAGTTCATGATGGTAGTGTTTCCACTCTTAAGCAAAACGATTACTTCAGACAATGGTTTCTGTAACCCCCTTGTCGCTGTGTTTCTGCGGGAAATCATATTGTCATACGAACCCCCATAAAGAGAACGGCTAATTCATATACATTGTTTATTTGTTGGGCTTTTTTTCCTATCCTTTTTTCGTCTTGCGCATCTTTATGAACTAAACCCGACACACATTCATCTCTAAATAATAGAACCCATGTGACAGTGAAAGCTAAAAAGCCGCCTCACGATTTACAGTAAGTGTTTGCTACTGGATACGTGGCATTAGTATGTGTAATAATTAAAAAGTCAAAAGGATTAGGAAATGGGCATGGGATGATTCGGAAACTTTTATCAAAGCAAAAGAAATGCATAAAGGGCACACATAGAAAATTATTAACTATAATAGAAAAATGTTTAAACAATATGCCCGATTCTCTAAGAAAGTGTGATGTTATGGAACTGGGTTCCGTATATAACGTTTTACTCTTAGTTAAAGTAGGGTTTATTTCATATCCGTAATTGTAATAAAAATTGCTTTCAATTTAGGCCTGATCTTAAGCATGCAATAATTTTTTTTTTAATATTTTAACACATGAACTCTCCTTTTTATATTTTTATATAATAAATAAGGCCTTGCAGTACTTGATATTGGTTTAATATCTACCAGATTCGACTTTAATGTCCACTTTCATCCAAAAAATAGAAGAATGTAAAATTTTAAATGAAATATAATACAAATTCCAATACAATGAGCTTAATCACAAAATGATAACAAAATTAATGAATTAAGTGACAAACACTTAAGATAACAATAATGAAATAGGTAACAAGTGAAGATATTTAAATTATAGGATATGGTATACTGGGTTTAATATGGGATAAATATCAAGAAAAACTGGGTTGTTTATAAACTAATTTTCTTAAATTTAGTTTCAGGCATGCTTATTGTCGCTTTGCAATTGTTTAACTTCTTTATATTTTACAATAATTTTATTTGTCATATTTGATATAAAATTTTGCTTTCTTTTATATTTTTATATCTCCTCATGAAAATGGGGATTGAAGCCAAAACAGATAGATATTAACCAACATCATGTACTACAAATTCATCATGTAGAAAGTCTAAGTGTATCATTGATTCTTCTTTTTTATATCATTATCTCTTTTCAGGGAATTGCTATAACTGCTTATCTCATCTTACTGCCCATTATATAAATTAAAAATTATATGTAAAACTTAAAAAAGTTAGAGATGGTGCCCATTATAATTACTTTGAAGATATAATTCGTTTCGTTCAATTAATATTTTTTGACTAACATTAAACTGTGAAGAAAATTTTGAATTTTTTTCCTTTAATTGTAAAGTAGATTATTATCTCGCTTTTTACTCTCAAACGAGCAAATTATTTAAAAAATATTAATTAGAAAATATCCTCATCAATAACTCACAATAAGCATATTTTCAGTATATGAGTATTTTAATTTTAATTTTAATTTTAATATGAGTATTTTAATTGCTGAAGAAAGGAATAAAGTAACGTAGTCTAGAAATTACGAAATGGGAAGAGAAGAATAAACGTTTGAACTCAACTGTCTTGAAGTAAAGATACCTATGACATCACCTTATATTGTAACTGAAAGTATCTGACAGAAAAGCTCTTGTCTATTTAAAGAATAATTACAAAGCTATTAAAAATTAAATTCATCCATGCAAACTTACTCTGGAGCATTAGTAAGTACTCCAGAGTAAATTAATGCCCGATATTTAATTAAATTATTTAACTCAATAAATAGATCAACAAGTCACTTTTTAATAAAGAAAACAAACACAAAATATTAAGAAAACAACATCGGAAAATTTTTAATGCATGAACTAGTGAATAAATTATGGAGACCAGCGATATGCGTAAAGGACATAACAACCGTCGAAAGCATAACTTATCGTCAAAGGGGTGATAACGTTGTCTTTAGTCGAAGAAAATTTTACACGTGTGTTGAGCACTAAATGGTGCTCTCATTAATGTATGGTAGCGCATCCGAAAGTCTTATGTGTAAATATGAGCGTGTGTTTGTGTGTTATTTTCCTGTTGAAGATGGTTTTGATGTATAGTGTTGGTGGCAAGTCGATGCGCGATCAACTTCTTACTCACTCACCAGGCATTTCTTTCTCGGAGGGTCTGAGCACATTGAACACTATAGCCGAGTGAGATCAATAATTACGCCCTCCCCTTCTCCTAGGGGTAAACATGGCAACAGCGTGACACGTTCCAGGCCTAACAAATCCATAAATATGCCCCTTTCACTTCTTACTCATTCCTTCATACAAACGCCTCCTTTTGCCTTGTCGAAGCCTTCCCAGCGTTTTAATGCCAACTTTTATTAACGCGTAGTTAATTAAGAAATAAGACAGAGGGAGCGATACATGCTGACTTTTGTGTATTGAAAATAAATAAAAGTTTGGGATTTTTTAAAAAAAAAT
Source organism: Rhysida immarginata (assembly GCA_023313115.1). Classification (NCBI taxonomy): domain Eukaryota; kingdom Metazoa; phylum Arthropoda; class Chilopoda; order Scolopendromorpha; family Scolopendridae; genus Rhysida; species Rhysida immarginata. The sequence goes on from JAHWFO010001556.1 coordinate 466,437, forward strand.
TAAAAAAATACAAAATATGTTAAGCGTTTAAAAACACAAATCGATTCTCTCTTGTTATTATTATTTGAGCAGACACCGTTCTTTATGAATGAAGAAAATGTTGGGGACGAGCAGTCGTCGTCGTTTATGGAATTCTGAAATATAAGCGTCGGTTTCGTTCGCTTGGCGCTTCGGTGATTCATGGAAACAACACTATTATAATACAGTTAATGTTCTCCGGCTCGTTTTAGCTACAAATTCGTTTAATCTGCATAAACTGGGCGCTCATTTGTCATAACGGAGCGAGGCGAAGTCGTCTCCTCGAGCAAAACCGTTCATCCAATGTGTAGCAGCTCATAATTGCACCACTTTACTCTTGTGTAGGTGGTAAGGTAATTATAATTATACACAATTTTCTGGGCAAAGTGTTCTAATGTACAGTTGAAAACTAGTGAGGAATGGCTTTTAAATTTAATTATCGTATTTCTATCGGGGTAAGTATCGTAATAAGAGTTTAATACCAAGAGTCGAGCGTAAAAAGGTTGGGCCATTAATTAAATGCCTTTTCCATCTATTAAACACCGATCGAAAACGGACGCCTTTGCTCACGAAGAATTACTCGGAAGAATCTTCTTACCAAGAAAAGTAGGAAGATTGGGAAAAGAAAACGCATTTTCAAATGATAAATAGTCGCTTCAGTCTTAGATAGGCGCTAATAAACCAATATTTAATTGAATTTACTCAACCGTGTCCCTTTGGAATCAATTTTAAGTACTAAGATTCGAGTTAAATTCAAACTGCAATATGGAATCTGTATACAGAAAAAAATTCTTCCTTTTCTTTACTACTTTAGTTATGCAGGGAAAAGGGGAGTCCTAAGATTAATTTCTTGATATTTCTTTAAAATTTTTGAAATATTTACAGATTATTTTAACAAGATATCCTAATTTGAACTTTCACAAGTTAGTGTTTAATATGGTTGGTTGTGTTCTGGGTATCGTGGTTTATCAAATACTGTACTGCATAATTCAATTTTACATAAATCACATCAGAAAAGAAATTCATGGCTTGGTAGCTAAATGTGTTACCTGTTCATCTGAATTTCTTTTCAAATTTTGAATATTCATAGACATTCTCATCGGATATCTTATACCTTTGGGGAAACTATATGCAGAAACTGTTTCATTATAGGATTTCTTATGTTTATATGGAGTCTTTAACAAAAAAAAAAAAAAAAGAAAAAGTAATATATTCACCTATAGGTGCGTCTTCGAATCCTTTCATAATCCGAGCATAAATAATTATCCTTCAATAGCTTCACTGGCCTAATTAGCTTATGTATTATGAAAAAGACGGGAGGCGACTTTTGTAGAGAATGAAAATAAAAGCCATATTTACATAGTACCTAGATAGATCGGAGAAATTTACTTACTGATAACTAGTTTTCTCCTTGATATATGTTTGAAAACTTTTTTTTTGGTTCCAGTTTAATTGCTGTTTTAACTTCCTCTCGAGAAAACAATTCCCTTGTCAGTCAGTTGAAACAGGAGAGAGCATACTAACTCTCATTCTAATAACCGTTCATTTCATAAAAACTCTATTGTTATCAGTGTCATCAAAATTTTTTATTAATTTTTTTATCTTAAGGGTTTGATATTAGAATTGATAGAAGAATTATCAGTAATAATTTTTATACACTTTTTAAAATTCAAGATAACAGATAAAATTACGTAATCTGCTTGAGGAGTAGGATATAAGCACATGAATTTCGATAAGAAACGGTAGAAAATAACTAAAAAAGATAAACCATTCAACTATATAAACATAGGCATATTACTGAATGAGTAATACATATTGTTTATCTTTAGAGGATCTATTTATAATAATTGTGTACGTGCGTGTGCATGTGTATAGGTGAGAATGATAGAAAAATTATGAGAATGCGTGTAATATGTCATATTGGTTTCTTTTAATAGATATGTGACTTTGACTTTTATTTTATGCAAATTTTTACGATAATTTTATTAATAATACTATCCATCATCATCAAGTACAGGTTAGCATTAATATTGGGGTCTATATATGACGTGATAATGGATAGTTTGAAATAAGGTGGACAAAGTTCCAAAAATAATATTGATATACCTGATGATGATAAATTGTCGAAGTGCGTTGTTTTTGCATAAATAATTTTCATTTTATGAATAAGATTATTCTTGATTTATCCTAAATCGGACCAGTATGCATTGATTCGAAAAAGCACATGCAAATAGAAACCAAGGAAAAAAAGGTAAGAGCAAATAGAAGTAGAAAGGGTTGTTATTACCATTATGTAAATGCGCAATAGAAACGAGAATGTTGCATCGGCCAGCAGTAACAATCGGCGAACATGACAATTTAAGGATAGTAATCCATGTTTTTTTATGAAGTCGTTTTACCGAAGTGAGACGATAAAAATGAGATCTATAGATGGGAGTTATACGAGGAGGGCCGTTTTTATTCAATATTCGCATTGCCCCTCAGAGTTCTATATGGGGAGCTGTTCTTTTTTAACAGAAAGCCCGAGCAACGCTGCCTTGATTTCCTAGCAAGCCTTATGATTCGGCCAGGCGTGTCGATGTCATGCATGGATTTTTCTTCCATGAATTTCCCAATAAGAGATGCGAGGGCGTTGGAAGGGGTTGATTTTAATCTTATCCGAGTTGGAGGCTTGCGACTGAGGCACAAGGCAACACCACTCGACGGGACCAGCTGTTACCGTCGCCGTCTTGTTCCCCGTCGCCTCTGCCGTTGTAATTGCTACGTCGTTAACAGGCCATGTCATATAATAAAGAGCGACATCAAAATATCTCTGCGTAATTCTACCGACCAAGAGGTGGAGGAGGAGGGAGAGAAAAAAGTTTTTAGTTTATCAAGAGATGAGAATTTTTTTTAAAACATGGTCTTAAAAAAGGAATGTTAGAAAGCGTGGGGGGATTCGGTGGTGGCGTTGCAATATCGTGTGAAAACAAAAGAAGAGGGGGAAATGTCTCTTTCCTTCGACTTTTTCTTTTGCTCATGTACAAAGGGAGAGAGAGAGAGCGAGACAGAGAAATAGAAATGGTAAAGAATAGATCTACGAAACATCTGGTGATCTCCGCGTACCTCCAGTGATTTATAAGGTGTCAGGAAAGCCTGGACTCGTGGGGAAACACATAATTTGAAATAATTCTCAAGTATTTAAAACTTAACGCCCTCACCGACATGCTTCTATTGTCCAAAAATATATTTAAATTCCTCTGCAAGCGAAACTTCCGACATCCTATATAGGCTTTCCAAGAGCTTTGAATATGATGGAAGTCTTTGAATTTCAGAAATTTTGTCTGGAGAGGTCTAGTGATGCTATACTGTAAATTAACCGATAGGCTATTAAAATTCCTGGTAAGATTACAAATTAAGACTTTAACTAAGGTATCTTATAACTTAAATTTTCTTCGTCCAATCACTAGAGACGTTTGAAAGCATTCTTATCGTCAGAATGGATCATGATATCCATAGAGGTCATCGTAGTCTTCTATCATCTAATTATAATGTTAGCCCGTGATGATGGCATAGAACCGAAACGTGTTTGCAAGTTGTAAAATATAATTGAATATTGTTTTTGGAAGCAGTTATTATTCTATTAAAATGGATCAATCCAATAAATATCTAAAAATAGTCTATGCTACTGAGCTAGCGACATAACTTATGTTTATTTATTTTCTAAATTCTCGATCTAACTTTGTAGCAACTTAATAAATTAATTGGTTATATATTGGATGCGTAACACTAATCTGAGCTCGCATTCGCAAAGCGTATTTCATGTAGGAAACGTAGATAAAATGAAATTTGTATTTGAAGTTTTACTAATATTTGAAGTTTCCCGCCTTCAGAAATGTATGGCTTGGTGTGGAAAGTTGAGTTATTCTGACTACTCCAGATTATCTAAAATTATCGAACCACAAACTTTTCAGCCAAATGCGGATCTACTGCAACAATTTTAATCCCTCTTAATTTCATTGCGTTATTGTGAGAGATATATAGAGATATCGCTGAGATAGAGAAAATCGCTTCACGAACTCAAATAAACGAAGAAGAATGTCCACAACATAAAAGAAAGCTTAAAACCCTCCAGTTATGAAGAACCATTTTTATGTTTATTGTGTAGAAGAGCATTATTTTCATTTTTATTTGAAATATATTTGCAACATCAGAAAGAGAAGGAGGAGGGAAGTTGGTGGAAAAATAAGTCGATGGGGGAAAAAATAACTGGAAAGAAAAAGAAGAAGAAAGGCAAGCTCTCAGTTTTGAAGAGGAAGAATCCCAAACAAAAGAAAAGGAGGAAGGCAGAATAAAAGGGGACAAAAAAGAAGAAGGAGAGCTTTCTTCTTCTATTTTTCTTTTTTTTGTCATCGACAAGAGCAACAGAGATCTAGTGACGGTTAGTTGACATGGAGCGTCAGCTCGTCGCGTTGCTCTTCTTCGTCGCACGTCATGTGGAGACGAGGCTTTGGTGAGTCGGGAGTCGTTGCAAGATGCGCTCCAAATATGTATTCCATCAATCCATCTCAGTGGCGGGCGGTCGCCGTAGGAATGCTCTCAGGAAGAAGTCAAACCCTGGTTGCCTTGGGAACCGCACAGGACGTGGCCTGGTTTTATTAAAAGCGTCTCGGCGCGGTTTTTCGAGCGGTAATGCGCCTGCGCAGCATCCCCTACTCCGACCTGTCTTCGGCTCCGTCTTAATTGATTCGTGTCCATTGTTGCGAGTACAAAAGAAAAGAGAAGCGCATCCCTGCCGACGGCCGCCAATCAGGCGAGCGGACGAGCGACACCGAACCGGCCCCATTCATATTCTCTGCCGACCGGGAGAATGTCACGGAGAGAGTGAAAGAGAGATTTCGGGTGGGTGGGGGTGACAAAGGCGAAAGCCACACAAGGCACCGCATCCAAACAAAACAAAACCAAATATCGCCAACCATTCCTGCTCTTCCTCCCACCACCGCTACCACCACCAACGAAACGTCGTCTGGCGTCGTCCTCGGTTCGGTCGGTCGAGAGTCGCCACTTTATTCTATCTGTGGAGGGCTCCTTCCACGCCCTTTTCCTTCGCTGCTTCACGGCCCGTGACCTCAACCAGAAACTCCCAAACAGATTACACAGCAATTCTAATTGCTCCCACACAGAAGAAACGAGAACCAGAAACTAGTAAAATGGCTCTCGTGCGCCAACAAATGCTTTGTCATGTGATCGAATTATTCGCGGGAGAAAAGGATTAAACTTGAAGCGGTCATCAACAATTTTAAGCTCCCCTTTTACCGTTTTACACATGTGTTGCTTAACAAACACAAACCGACCCGTTGTCCAAAATCAAATAATGGGGGAGGGCACTGTCGAATCTCAAGGCTTTTATTTTTATAGCAAAAGAAAAAAAAACTCATAAAAATTGTCAACATTTACCCACCCATTAATATATTAAAAATCATTTAAACAATATTTACGCTCTTCCAGAATCGTAATGTTAATGCGTATATCATTGCGGTTTCGAAATCAATGTGACAAAATTCACGGATAAAAAGACACACCGGAAGAGGAGAACAAACATCAATTCAAATATATTAAAATTAAATGGAAATTCAATATCAGGTCTGATAAAGTCTTTAAATTTCAAATGGCTATCAATCCCATGTGCTTGCGTACTTCTATTCGATTTAGATAGGCAATAAATATCAGAATACTAAGCTTGAGCATTTAGAATAATCTTGTTGTTATAGATTACCAACATATATATGTGCCAGCGAAAATGACTGTAGTCTACGTTCTAAGTCGCTTATTTTTCCTTTCGAGATATTAGACTTTTAGCAAAACAAAGACGAACTGAATTATGTTAAATGACAACACTATCAAGTCTCCTAATAAGTAAAGGTACCCGAGCCAAATAATGCTAAGTAAATGAGCTGTAACAGTTTTATTAAGGTAGTAGGTAGCTTTAAGACTGCTGTCCTCTCTCTCTTGTGGCTGTTGCTTATAGGACTGAAATTGCTAATAATGACTCGGACTTTAAATTCGCTTCTATTTTCAATAATGATAACGTGTAACTTAATAAACATATTTTTAGCTACATTTATTAACTCTACTTTGAATAGGGCTGATACATAATTTCTTTGATAATAGGGGTCTTAATACTCTTTTGTATTTTGATCTTACCCGGGGTGAAACAATAACAAAAAGTAAAGTTGCTTCAATCGTCAGTAAATCAGAATTTTTTTAATATACAAATGAACATTGCCTGCCTCTATCTGTAGAGTGTTTGCGAAAGTGTAGGCGTTAAAGGTATGCCCGGCGTTATATCGGGCTTAGATATTTTGGATTTTAATTTTTTACAAACATAGTTTTGCATTATTGTAATTTACGTAGATACAATGAGCGATACAACGCAGAAGAAATGATACATTCGATATGTTTGTTTTTTTTTGATTTAGGCTACTGTCATAATCATCGGCACATATGTCAAACAATGGAGAATTATCAAACAAGTTATCCTGATTGACTACATAATTGATTCAATTATATAAAAGGCCAGCTTACGCTTGAATGTTATTATTCAGAAAATTTTAAATTTCTATATGATCGAAAGAAAACGATATTACTTATTCAAGATACCACTTTATCTATTCATTATGCTTAGCAAAATTTCATATATGAACAATTCTACAAGAAACAAAGCGACCACTGATGTGACAGCTTAAAAAGGGTTCGGTCGTTTGCAAGAATGTACTCTTAATTGAGAGTACTAAATTAAACCCACACCTGATCTCTCTCTATAAATTTCGTATACGCCGAAGTCACCTCTAAATTCTAATGTGTAATTCAGATTTAGGCTTTTATTCGCTGCATAAGGCGACTCCGTAAATAAGTCAAGTTAAGAAATAATGTCTCATTTAGGACAAACAAGAAAGAAAAAACATGGAGAGTATTGCTACATTATCAATATGCTTACTGCCGTATCTTCTAAGCTTAAATCCTAAAAATTCCTGATGTGACAAACATTACGTTTCATATTATTATAATCTTTTAAAATAAATAATATAAAATAAATAAAAATAAAATATACGTTAATCAGTGTGTTATCATATGATGGAGTAAAACATGGTTTCAGAAATATTTTTTAAACTGCAGCTCTCGATTTATACGCCGGCATATACGGTAAATAAAATTTTCTGGTAAGTACTCAATGGACTAAAAGGTTCCTAGGCATAGAATTGCAAATAACAAATTAGTAATTACTGTAGTCCCTCAAAATATTTGTCCTAATGGGAATACATAGCCTAATATTGTTACTCCAATGTTTCTATTACAATAAAAGAATTAAATGAACAAACGGCATAACAACGAATTTGTTCAAAGCACCAGAATAGAAACGTACGGACAATCGAAGAAAATTTATGTACAGTCTCTTGTTTATTGGATATACATAAATTTTACGGACAACAGAAGCTTTCAGTCCAGTTGAAATTCAGAAACACTATTGATCATTACAGATTAACAGTTTAATGGGAGAGCTTTGTAGAGTAACTAGAAATATTTAAACTATAATATTATAGGATTTGAGCGTCCTCATGTAAAAGACATGGAAAGAAAGAGTTAAATAATTTCCATTTTTCAGGCTTCTTTTGACAATACAATATCGATATTAATTACCTGTGTTAACATTGCTTATTACGGGGTTAAGAAAAAAACACTTCATATTGAAAATGAATTGACTATCATAATATTTAATAAGGGCGAGTTAAATTAACTATTCTTTGTTATTTAAATAAAAACAGGGAACAATAAAAACATTTTTAGTTTGAATCGCTTTTTGAAAATTATTTTTGTTTAAGAATTCCTGTACTTCAGAATTCGATTGAGATTTTTATTTAATATTTATAATTTCTCTCCCTCGTTACACAATTGATTTCCTATGAATAAACTGCATAATAAACCATTTTATTTGAAGGAAAGCGCGAAGGGGAGAGCTGCTCTGTTGCTTAATGTAAAAGTTCTACTCCCATGTAACGGATCCTTTTGACTCAAACACCGTTAGGTTGAAGTTAGGCCTCATTAATTTTCTTCGGTCTAAGAAGGCAAATCATATTTACATAACAATAATTCAACGCCATGTTAGAGATGCCATCAGAGGCCCACGGAGATTTGTTAGCTCTCTCTCTCTTCTCTTGCGTCTTCCAAGAGCAGATTTCGCTTCGAAATAAACAGCACACATACAACCAATGCCGGCTCTCCAACTTTGGTAAACTTAAAGAAAAGAAAACGGATGCAAATAAAAAGAATTCAAAATTCCTTGTAGCGAATTTTTAATAATTTTTTTCTTTCTCAGCGTTATTTTCTCCACAGCCTTGACTACATTAATGGTGACAAAAGAGAAAAATTGTCGGGGCAGCTCGTTTTCGAGTGATAACTCGGCCCGGAAGCCCAGGGGAAGGTTATCTGTTTGCATCAGGGCCCGCCGAGGGACGGGACGACAAGCCTTTGCGACACCTTCCGATGGACAGGTCCTAGTCGAGTGGGTGGAAAGGGTGGAATCCGAACACCCCCTCCTCAACACCCCTCCACTTTTCCCTTTTATTAAAAGACTCCCAATGGACTGAAAACACCGACGGGGCCCTTTCGTCGTTCGACACTGTTTACGTAATAAATTTTCTTTTCTCGCCCCTCTCTCGCTTTATTTCCTTCTTCCTTTCCTATGAAATCATTAAATTAAAAACGTCACTTCGTAGTGGAAATGAACTTTTTCATCACCTACGGAAACATTTCCTTTTTTCATAATTCTTTTGAAATGGAAAAATTGGAATCAAAGCCGTCCAAACGTGTAGATGAAAAAATGTCTTTCTCTCACCACCCTCACCTCTAACAACATCCCCTTTTCACCTTTTCCCCTTTGTACACATTTAAAAGTTACTAATAAATATATAGAAATATAAAAATGTATTTTTCGCTTCCTGCGTATAACGCCTTCCTCGCAACAATCTTCGGAAAACAATTTAATTTAGCGACGTTTTTTTGCTATTGGAAATGTTAACTTTTAAATTGCTTGTTTCTGTCTGACAACCTATGAATAAAAGTATCATCAGTTCAGCTAATTTATAAGCTCGTATAATTTATTCCATTCTAGCGTAAAGCAAAAAATAAAATATTCTCTTTTTTTAAATCATATCTCCGGCTAATTGCTAAGAAATAATAGGCCTGGTCGGGGGGAGAGTAACCGAGGGAGAAAACTTTTTCTTCCCTCTTCCCATCCCACTACAATTATGAACAAAATTTCTTCTACACATAAAAAAAGAAAGAATCTGAACGCAAAGTCGCCGTTACATTTCCGTATCGAATCTTAACCTTTTTTTTTTTAATAAAAAATTTTCGCTATTAAGCCCGATAGGAATAAAATAACGCATTCTACACTCGGCGAATATCTTTTTTGAACCGTTAACTCTTGAGAACAGCGCTATCGGTTTCATATAAATCATCCTAAAGTTATTCGTTGGATCTAATTTTAATGTCTATTTTTAGCTGTGATGACCCATTTGAAATATTTATAATGATAGTGCTTGTTAATAACTTCTCTCCCTTTCACCTACCCTTCACCCTGGAAACAGGTAAGAAAAGTGGCCAAGACAGAAGAAGAAAGGCCACATTATTAAGTTAACAAATTGCATATTTAAAAAGAGTAATCAACAAAATTAAGGAGTGACGAGTTCCAATTCGTTAAAGATACATAGTAAGGATTGAAGTTCCTTTTTTTTTATTTCATAAGTCGTTTGGAAAGACAACGAATAATAAGAAAGATTTTTGATATTGTGAACGTTTCGCTAAATTTAGCAAAATGCAGCATGCATACGAATATTTTCAACAAGACCAAAAGCTCAATAATTGTAAATTTCTCATTGTCTCATCAAGTTATTATGATAGATTTAACTATACTTGTTCGTGCACATAATTCAATCAACAATTATAAAAAATTCATTTTTAACAGTTCAACAACAAGCAACCAGCACCACTGAAAATTTAACAACTGGCTAAAACGATTCATTTACGAGTCTCAAACGAAACACATTTACTTAAACATAATAAGGAAAACTACTTTTTAGACAATGCTGTCTTAATTTATAAAACTTTTCTATATTTAAAAAAAAGCTTGGAATATCACCAAAATTAGATAGTAAGAGCAAATTTATATCTCTTTATATAATGAATGAAACAACCATCGACAAAGATCTACATGCACGCAACAGTCGACCAACATATACCCGCACGCAGCAATTAAGCTTATATTTCGTTAACTGTTGTCAAGTTTGAAAGTCTGTGAGAAAATTTTATTGTTGTGAATATCAAGATTGCGAAAACTATCAAATTATCCTTTAATGCATGAATTAAATATTTTATTATGACTTCAGAAGGAGAGTAATATCTACCTGAAGACTTTACTTGAGTATCTAGAAGCTCAAGAAAGAGTTTAAAAGAATAAGAAATCATAGTTAGAAAGTGGTTAATTTACAGTTTCTAATTCATTATAGTAATTATAAAATTTTTTAAACATATACCGGGTGGTCTAGTGATCTATAAACGTTGACTTTTAAAGAATGTTTACAAAGACTTATGCTAAAGTTATCGCGTGCTGGCCGTTAGTCAAAATATGAATCGTAGTTTGGCTAGTTTTGTTAATCGAAAATTAGATGATTTTGTGCTTGGATGAGTCCTTTGCAAGTTAACTTAATATAAACAATTTTGGTTTAGGACGATTGTACAAGAAACGATATAAAGATTAGAAAGACTTAGGAAAAGTTATAATAAATGTATAGAATGCGGTTTTGTTTAGCCAGAACTATTTCTTACATTATTCCTATTCTGAAATGATTCAGTCCATGCAAGAAGATATGTAATCGTTCAATCTTATGTTTTTCAGTAAATAATATAAATAAATCTTAAAAGTGTCTTTTGAAAGTGAGTAAGTTGAGTAGTGCACCACCGAATCAGAAAAGTTTTGTTTTAATACATTATCGAGTCAGTTATGTTTCAGAATTACATTTGATAAATGTAAGCTAAGCTCTAGAGAAATCTTAATTATTCAGATTTATTAAAGAAATCCTTTTGAATACAGAAACTGATTAATAAAATGCACATTATACGGTGTTTACATAGAAATTGCCAATAAACTGCTTTGGAGTAAATTCGGTTGCTTTCCTTTTTGTGTAATAAAACAATGTAATTTCATTAGGTTTAAATAACGTTTTCCATCTTATAACCGAAAGTTGCTCTGACAGCTTTTCTCTTGTCATAATGTCATCACAATAATGATTCTCAGCTAATTAAGTTGTCATGAGGATGGACTAATGTCTTTAGCAAAACGGATGTCCCAATAGTTTCGACTGACAAAACATACTCGACGAATCAAGTTCCAAGAACGGAAATCTTCATCAGTATATTAAGCAGTGTTTGAAAAAAATAATAATAAAAATTATTAATAATAAATAATAAAATCGCTAAATTATTTTTAATGTCATCCCATAATGTTCATTGCAAGCGGATTATAAAAGTAGAAGGCGAGATTCATTAGCGGTAAAAATACCGTTAATGGAGTAGGGGAAGGTTGTTAAAGGACAGTATCGTTGGGTACATAAAACAGTAATGACGGTCATAAACAATAATTTTGAGCGAAGGATAAAAGGCCTTCGTCCCGTCCGGGCACCCAAATATAAACACGCGTGACCAGTCGCGTGTACGAGACGATCAGGTGCGACCCCGAGCTAAGACACCGATTGGGATACCGATGGCGAGAGGACCTCGGGGACACGGATAATCTATCGCTAATCGGCTTTGCAATGAAAAAGAGCGGTAAGAGACAGAGAGAGGATCAACGGAGGCACCTCTTAAAGGGTTCTGAAGATGAAACAGCGCCGGGGATGCTTCGGACATGGAGACCCCGTTTTAAAACAACGCCGTCCCATCCACTAAGACCCCCCTAAGAGTCAATAGGTCAGCTGATAGACAGTGAAAGCGTCTTTAACGAATTACAAGTGTTTGAGGGAACACCGGGCTTTGTTCGAGGGAGGAGGGGTTGAGAAAGCGAGGGTGAGAGATGAGAGAGAGGATCTCCCATCCCAAAGGTAAACAAAGATGAGGTCAATGATACTAATTTCTAAGACAGATGATTTACAGATTACCCTTGTGGTATAAAGTTTGGGCTTCGTCGTCCTCGCAACGAGCCCTTTAAGCGGATTTTGGTGTTTCTTTCGAGTACAGGTAAAAAGAGTACATAACAGTACAATCAGCGATGCTTTGCTTACAAGTTTACTATGCAGAGTAACCGTATTATTCAATGACAGAGTCGTCATTTCATACTGAATCTGTAAATAATTGAAAAGCATCTGAAATGACCATCCGGGTTGGGTACATATTTCGCGGGTTTTTCTTCCTTCTTAGAGCATTCTGTTTGAGTAAAATTTGAGTGCCTTCTCACGTCACAGTCAGTTCGGAGCATTTAATTTATCGCTGCCGCCTCGCGTCAGAGTAATAAATTTAGAAAGGCGCGTTTTCTACGAGAGCGTCCGTATTATTTACTTACCCTTGTTACATGGAATATTTTGAGATCAAAGCGTCAAAACATGAGCCAAAGCGATGTTCTTCCTGTTCCCCGAGCGCATCATTTTTCTTTCTTTTTTTTTTTTTGCCTACCCCCCTCCCATCACCCCCTCTTCCTTGCCCTCCCTTTTTCTTTCTTTTTATTAGGTGAATGGCACGCGGCGATAAAGCGACGGTGTGCTGACAAGATCCTCAGCTGACCACGCAGTTAGGGGTCAAGTCACGTCACGATGGTGGCGACCCCCACCCGGCTGTGATTGATACACAGGCAAGGTAAGGTGGCTGGCGAAGGCGAGCGAAATTTCTTTTTCTTTTTTTTTGTCTTCCCCTCCCCCTCTTTTCCGCTCATATGCAAGTGCAATCACGATCGGTCGTTTTTGTCAACAAATGAACGCGCGATAGAAATGTACACAAATAATTGGACGACACTTTACCCGACGGCGGGCGGCGAGGAGCGACAACGGGGGTTGACGCGCGTACGGCGTGGTTGCTTTGGCGAGCGCATGGGCAAATGTGTCGCTTGCTTTTTACCAACAACAAACACACGCACACACGGACGTATCGCACGCACACTCACTCACACATATATACACACACACACTTAACACAGTAGTGGATTGAAGTTATAGGTGTACCAACCTTGATGTGTTTTACGCGCTGTTTTCTTCTCTTTCATCCATGGATACTCTGGCACGGGGACGCCCATCCCTCCTCCTCCTCCTCCTCCTCCTCCTCCGCTGGCCGTCCCGGATTTGGATTGTGTCTGGGGGACCGGACCAGGAGTCGTGTGCAGGGGTCCCTGCTCCTCTAACTGGCACATAGTAGGTGGTGGCATTCCTGTACCGGTGATTGATGATCCCCTGTGAAATGTTTCATTGATATGAGGCAGAGATGTCATAAATTCCGCCATGGACGGCTGACTGTTGATAAATCCCGTCTCACAACTGCTCTCCATTCGGACTAGGTCAGAGTTTTCATGGAAAATCAATCATAGAAATTTCTTGCAAAAATTTTCTGCCGAGCGCTTTGCACACTTGCATTCGAGCTGCATTGGAGCGCTTTTGTGGATTGATAACGCAAGCCTTACCATCTCAACCACGTGACAGCGGCAACCAATGAAAACGTCCTCAACCCTCTCAATAGGCGACGACCAGATCGTCCGCGTTTGATCCTCGCGCCTAGCGCGTGCAACGCTTTCCAAAACAACTTTCCAATCGGGTGAAACAAAAGCGAGCGATTCCTTCTTTGCTCAAATAAAAAAACGCCGACCTGTCGTGGTCTTGTAGGGGCCGTGACCGCCGACGCTCTCTCGACTCGTACGACGGGTCCTGCTGCGCTGTCGACTCGCTAGCTTATCATAAGGGTGCAACATAATTACTGGCAATAAATTCGTTATTTTTCACTGGATGTCAGACGAATTAATGACACCTCACAAATCATCGGCCTAGCAGAGCTGTCGGGGCTAACATTGCAAACATTCATTAGCCAAGTAGCCACCGATAGGAGCGGCCGACTTGCTGCTGCTGCTGGCTGCCTGCTCACTCGCTCGCCCTGCTCCCTCGACTACTACTACCGGAGCGCGCGACAACAGAAATTTAGGAATATACTTTTTCCTTGCTGCCGGCCGCCATTATTGCGCAACGAGCGCCAGGCCGCCGCGAGTGGGCGCACCGAGCGTGGTGTGGTGGTGGTGGTGGTGGTGCTGCCTCTTCCCAAATGTTTCGACTCGCTCGAACGTGGTTAGGCCTACCGCAGCGCCGAATAGACGCGCGCCGACTGACGCCCGCCCCCGACGCGATGCTGCTCCCGCTCCGTCCGTGTGCCTTGCTGCTGCTGTCAACGCAACCGTGCCCCTCTTCTTCTTCCTCTTCTCCTCCTCCTCCACCTCTTCTCTTTTTTCGATATGGGTTCACCGTCTCGGCAGTTTTCGTCTCGTCCGAGCCACGCCTAGGCCACTGGCCATTTTTACCTGACCTCCAAGCAGCCACGGCCGACAAGGACGCCCGACAAAAGCCGACGAACGAAAAATACCGGTTCAGGTAAGGCTCTAATCATATCACAATAAGCCTCGCGTTACTTACAACACTAATCAGCCAGTCGAATAAGCCTAATTCGATTCCAATACGCGTAATATACACTCCTCAGTGATTTGTAGTACTCGGAATACTTTTACACACTGCTAATGCATACAAGTTGATCCACCAGAATAATAGTGCCTCTCAGCTACGCGCCAAAATTTCATTCAGGTAAATAGACAGCTAACTTCCTTTTCGCTGTTGGAAAAGGAATCGAAATAATATGTATGAACTGATGACACTACTGATTAATATTGCTTTTGTAAGAATAAAACAAAAGAGTAACGTTGTTATTATTGTTATTGTAATAGTAAAGGAATAAGACACCTCCTTGTATGACATCCCAGTTGATGTCCTTCCAATACATTAACTATCGCTATAATGTCATTGCTCATTTTCATACGGACTAATTAATTCGATTTTAATTAATAATTTAAGTCATAAGTATTTTATAGTCAAGCAAACTCTATTAAACGATACATAATTGGTTGCTGAAGACTATTTAATTGTAATTATTAGAGCACTGTCTAGACGGATGCAGTTAACATGCTGCTGAATCGAGCATCCTTTAATGCTCAATTTATAACTGAAAAATCCATTGTTTAATTCCTATTTAGCAATGCATAAGAATGAATTTTTAAAATAATTATATTTAATATATGAGAATGTAGGTTATAAGAATTTGCGCCTTCTCTGTTCAGTAGTTTGTGTAAACTCTTTAGATATAATCAATTAGCATATCCTATGCATAGTTAACAGTAAGAAACAAACAAGTAAATAATTCAATTAAACGATAACTTGTATGTATTTTTTTAAATAATGATTTAGTAATAGGTTTTCACTATTGTATTCATTGATCTATGGTATTGCATTATGGGTTGTTTACATATATTAATGTTTTATTACAGGGTGCCCACAAAGTCTTTAGACAATTTGAAGCGTTTATTACTGATATTAAACTGAAGTTGGATACGTTTTAACTATTTTCCATTATATGAAGTAAATGATAGAGCTTATTTTACCATCAAATTTGAAAAATTTTTCATATGGACCTCATTTTTGCATGAAGGACATCTTAACTTTTCCTGTCCATGTCCTTCTTAACATAGTTATATTTGAATAATTTTCGTTTTTAATTTTTGTAAATTTTTTTATTTGTAATCTGAAATGGAAAGCTTAATATTGATGTAAACTTTAATAATAATCCACTGATATGGGAAAAGAATAATCTGGTTGCCACCTCATTTAAATTTTGTAATACGTAAATTTTGAAATTGTCTGTAAAAGACTTTGTGGACAACCCTTTGTTTTTCTGTATATTGTCAATTCATTAAACTTTCATGAAAGTTTATACAAATATTCCTAGAAATCATTCATTATTAAGAATTTATTATTTACAGGGAGTTGTTTTTGTTGTACTTTCTTGCAGACTTAGAACTTTCTTGATGTCTTTGTTATTGACTGAATTAATGAGAAACCAAATTGGTTTTTAATACTGGTTTCTCAATACAAGGGTTCTTAAGGTTCTTAATTGTCAGGTTATTAATACTGACAACTTTATTATAGATCCGTAATAACATTAAAAAATAGTTAAGTTACCTATCAATATTTATTATGGAATTTCAGTAAAGCTCTAAAACACAAGTCTTCACGAGACACGGAACGTACCATTTAAGGATATACATAGGTTAATATCTCTCCCATACACTATTGTTAGTCCATTGAATTGATCATTTTAATACGGAATAATTGATTACTAATTTTTTTTTTTAAATTTTATAAAAATACACATGTAATAGTTATTATTCCATAACGTCCATATTACAATACAAGGTTTATTAATATATTTGTTTATATACAATCGATTTTCATCCTTTCGAACATCATCAGTATATGCATTTGAAATGTTTAAATTTCTTACAATAGGATTCTTTTTAAATTTTGAACTATACCTTTTTTGGTTACATTGTTGTAATTCTTTGGTTATAGTATTATTAGTATTGTACTGATGATGTCCGAAAGGATGAAAATCGATTATATATAAATATATTAATAAACCTTGTATTGTAATATGGACGTTATGGAATATATACACTATACAATACAACGTGTGTAAAATCATGAATCTTATACAAATGTAATTTACAAAGTAAAGATGTGTTGAGTATAGGATTAAACCCAAAAGCCTAAATAGTATAAAATTAACTAATTGAAAAGAAATGGTCCAAGAAATTAATAAATCAAAATTTTAGAGCTAAAAACTTAATAAAATGCATTACAACACAAGCAAAAGTCAGACTATAATTTAAAAAACATTTTTAAAATTGGAATATTTTTTAATTATCGTAATGTTTTAATTTTTATTCAATTTTAATGTATTAAATATTAAAAGTTTCTGTAGAATTTGACTTTTTAAAATTCTTTTTGAAAAGATGTATTGACAACTTTTAATATTGAAAATTTAAAAAAATGTAATAATTTAAAAAAATTCTGATAATTAAAATATTTTAATTTTTAAATTATTTTCTGAATTGTGGCGAAATGCATTTTATTATTAAGATTTTTGCCCCAAATGTGAATTAATTCTTTATTAAAAATTTTCAGTTAATTAACCTTTTTCTTGAGGTTAATTTTTTTATTATGTTTTTTTGGATTTAATTTATTAAGTATATTTAAGGTAGTCATGGCTTTACCATCTATACAACGCCTCGCAGAGCATTACTATTTAATTGTAATTGAGAATCCATTATTATCCTACACCAATGTAAATATTTCCATTAAAATTCGAAAAATATACGCATGTTACTCTCCCTCGTAGTCCATTAAAAATATTATTGCATTCACAGTTTTAAAAAATATTATATGCATCCCTTCTGTCCATTGGGTAGCACCAGGTGTTTACGTTAATGGTCCCTAAGACCTTTGCTGATTGGGATGGTAGAGGACGTTTGCATCACCTGCACGTGTCAGGATTGCTGTTGGAAGAGTAAAAAAAAAAACAAAAAACACTCCCCTCCCCTTTCTTTTAATTGATCAAAACATGCCGACTAATATAGTCGTGTATATTTTATTGCTAACCAAATGCTTGTTGCCCATTTTCTTTTTTTTTGTTGTTGTTGTTGTTGTTGCGTTCTTCCTAAACTAAGACGAACAGTATCCAGTCACCTTCTGTGACAGGTGACAACGAAACAAAATTGTAGCCTCCATCGTTATTTGTTTTTTTTTAAAGTTTGTCTTTTTGCTCTCCCTCGTGATGACATGTTCTCGGCCCTTAATAACAAATCCCCTGCCCACAAATTATTAGACTCCCAAAGTCGGATTGGGAGCCAACTCGGCAGCCAACGTTTTACTGCTTAATGAGTTTTTGCGATTTTAACAGGAAACAAAAGCAAAAGGCACATTGTTATTTGAGCTCATTTCATGCCACTTCGTCGTCGTAATAAGCTTGAAAAAACAATGGCAGATGTTTATTAAACATTATTATTAAAAAGTTATTTAAAAGAATAAAAAATTAAAAATTGAATTAGGCAGCGACGTTTATTTCATGCAATCCTTTCTTTGACCTCGGTCGGTGCAAAAAAAAAAAAAAATTAACAGAATTGGTTGTCTAGTTTAAAGCTGAAGAAATGAGTACACTCTTTAATTGGCAGCTATGTAATGCAAAAGTACTAAAATTCGGGTAAAGATATAAAAAATTTCTAATTAAGCAAAGAGAAATGTCTACTCTTATGTATACGCATAAACTAAATTCAAAGTGTATCAAGAAGTTCATTAATATTATTCCAAACTCCAAAAGCGCAATGTTATTGAATACCGCATATCCAAAATATTAAAATTCCTAAGCCTTTTCTTGTCAGTTCGTTTTTATGCAGATTCTCAAGAGAATGGAATGGTATTTATCAGTGCTGATCAGAGGCGGACGTGTTCTTTCCTTTAATTATCCCTGGGGCGGTGAGCTTGTCCGAGACGTGGAAGTTCAGGGAACCCGGGAATGAATCGAGAAAGAAGGATAATCGAAAAATGGCCATCGCCAACTGTTACTCGGGAATCCGAAAGAATAGCGATTTGATGTGGCTGGACGTGGTTCGAAAGGGGTGAGTGGAGTGAGTGAGTGAGGGAGAGATGTGGGGAACGGCGAATAAGTTTTCGTCCTTAGGTTTTTAAGCCTTTGGCTCCAGGCGTCAACACGTGCTTCCAATAGGACCGTTAGGGGTGGAAGGTTAAAGGCAAGAAGCGACATCTGGATCTGCTTCGCCCACATAAACCTTGCCGTGTCGTTTTGCTAACTGTGGGTGACTTTCCATACCCCTAGAGAAACCCCTTCTCTCTCGCTCTTTTCTCTTCCTATTTATTCTTTGCTTTTCAATCCTTTCTGTTTAATATGAGCGCCAGGGACAGAATTTCCTCACTCTCCACCACCCTCCTCGTTGCATTTAACCCATTCAATACTGAAATGATTCCACAAGCTGCTGTCGTAATAAATGAGCGTCTTGATTAAATGTACAACTGTCAGCCTCTCTCTCTCTCTCACTGTATGTGTATGTGTGTGTGTGTTTCCCTGCCTCGACGACTGATGAGCAATGAACGAACGAACGAACGGCCGAGGCCTCTCTCTCTCTCATATGCATAACGCGAATGCCTCCTCCTCCTCTGCCTTACCAACATGCCTCCGTGTCACTCTAGCAAACGAAAATGAGGGCGAAATTTCTTTATTGCTGAGGGACTTCTCCCATCGAATAAGTATATTAAAAAATTTTCCACTTATAAATGAGAGAGAGAAAAAAATATGCTGGAGAAAAGTTCCCGAAACATTTTTTGAATAGTTTCTTAAAATGAATGGCCTTCTCCATTTTCCTATTATTTTAAAGCTTGGTTTCGCTTGTTAGTTAGAAGTTTAATTAAACAGTAATTAAACGAGTTGTAACAGAGGGATAATTTCGCTATAATAACAAAATTCGCTATTTTTAAGTTTTATTTGAAAAATTTACAAAAATCATTTCAAACGTGCTACTTAGTTGTTGCACTGCTCGATTTTTCACCGTAATGAATCTCTAACACTTTGGCTATCTGAGATCCTACATGTGTAAAACTATTTAGTATTGCTTGTTGCATTTCTATGGTCTACATCAGGATTTCATGAATGGACACCGAAAACCCTATATATCTTGTAAATCCGGTGAGAGTTTGTAAAAGAAGTTGGAAAATAAATTTTTATCACAATTATTCAGGCTGACAACTAATGCTTTTAAGCTGTAAGTTTAGCTAAGCAATGCAAGATATTCAGGCAAGCATTGTTTATACAATTTATGTTTATACAAGAATTGATAAAGAAAACCATGCTCCTAAGACTGTTGATCATGACATCGAATAATTATGAGATGGTCACATGATTTGCTTTATGGTTTCATATAACAAAGTGTATCACTTATATACAATGATTGTATACATGATCTTGTATTGCTTTAGCTAAACTATTTGTGAGTGGTCACACGAAAAGGGACCTGAAGAGAAGTAATAGATTCCAAGAAAAATGTGTTTAAAGTTTGAAGACATGTTTGAACATGGAATGCAGCTCTGCCGGTGACGCTATTTATACTTGAATTTATACCTGTGAGCGATGTAAACAACCAGGACATCAAACAAAAACATTAATTCAACGTGTGCGCTATATATATAAGAGTAAATTAAAACTGAGTTGCCTGAAAAAGTAATTAATATAAAAAAAAATGTTCCTATAATAATGTTCCGTTTAGACTAAGGTAAACTTGAAAGTCCAATGATTGTAAATCACAAAAAAAAAACCCCAATTCCTTCAGGTCCCTTTTCGCGTGACTACTCACATTTTTGAAAAAGCAAAACTAACTCGATATATCGTGCGGTATAGATGCTGAATTTAAGCTGTAATTATAAACATCCACTTGGTATCGCAGCTGACAAGAGAGACAGGCCATGTCACTGAAAGGTCACCTGACCGTAGCAGACAGAGCAACAATGTAAACTTTATTGTCACCATTTTGGAACTTTTTCTTTTATAGGAAACATTGTTGATCGACCTACTAAGGTCAGATAACTTTTCATTTCTGGGGAGGGCTTTCTTTTTCGTCGGCTACAACTAAAGCACTGTATAAAGACAGTATGGGCAATTCATTGTTGTATACAGCCATTTTAATTCACATTTCATAAGGTGATTGCTTCTTGATTTGCAGCAAATCCAAACTTCAGAAGCACATTTCCCTCTAACTTTTGTTAGGAAAATGTTTAGCAAAGTTTAGCAAATGTTTAACGTGTTCAGTCTGCAAGTTTAAATTTACCTTATTACGACTGTTAAAGAACCGATGATAGACGTGGCAACAATGGTAAAAATCGACTATAATTTCTGTTATGAAATGAAATTATTTTGATTAATTTATGTATGCCTTTAGACTACTATACAATTATCATCACATTTGCCGGAAGTATAAGCTAATTATAAAAGAAAATGCTTGCAGAACTTAGTTTATGGCTATTCATAATTGTATCAGAGTTGATAACGGGTACATTGTTGCCAGGCTTATCATCGATTCTTTTTTAACGGTCGGGATAAGGTATCAATCCCGTCAGCTGATACAGATATATCGTAGTCTTAGTTGCTCTGATGTACCATAAGATTACATTATAAATATTGTATTTAAATTGTGTGTTGTTGCATACAAACGATTGTTGCATACATCTACAAAACTTGGGTGTTTGTATAAATTTTAAAGCGAAAGTAGTTTTCTGACACGAGCCATACTTGATAAATAATAGACCGATATTGTTTTATTTAACCAAGACTTGGATTATAATAATCTCATTTGTTATGGCTCAGTTGAGTGACGGCTCCATTACTCTTGCTACTGCCTTAATCCTTTTTTTCTTTACATTACTTCAGTGCGATATCAAATAGAGTGCTAATGATCGTTTAATGAAGTTCTCTAGCATATTGAGGAGCATTTCAGTAATAGAGTTAAACATCATAAATGCTTAAGAGAAAATTTTCATTTCTACTAAGTTAAGCATAAAAGGGATTTTAAGAGTATCCATAAAAAAAAGATGCATAAGGAAGACCAGTTAGGTTAATTTTTTTTTCGAACATACCTATAGATACAGTTGAAATGTTATTAAGATATATGATTGACTCCAGGCAATAAGCCATAATTTAAATGTTGCAATATTTAGCAGCGAAGTTCCTGCAGATGTGAGTTGAAAGAATTTTTTAATAAATTTTTAAATTTTTTATTTTTTATAATTTATCGCTCAATATTCCTTATAATAATCAAAATGTAACATCTGTTTAAATTGTAGAAGTAAGACAAGTTTTTTTAGCGAGTGCCCCAGGGGCTTAGTAGAAACTAAAGAGAAAATAAAAATTACGAACCCACTTCTACACATATGATTGCTACTTCGAGGAGATCACTCAGTTCGGAACATATGTTTGTTCAAGTTTTCCAACCTCTTGTGAATTTCCCATTAAAAGCAGATTACGCTGATAAGCGGGAATATTGAGAAGATATGGGCGCCCGAAATCAAAGTGAGTAAATAAAGATAATAATAATAAAAAAGAAGCAAAGTTGTGAAGGCAGCAACAGCAAAATTGATTGAGAATTTATAAAGTTGAGTATTCGATGGAATACATAATTTGACTCTCAGAAATCGTAAGTCTTTTATAATAGAGTTTATGTGTAGACAGCTATTGAATGGGATGGTTTTAATTGTTTTTCCTATTCAGAGGAAATTTCCTCATTCATTCATGAAGTGTTTGAGAAATTAATTTTTTGAAACAATTAATTTGAAGACAATTAACGAGGAGCAATAAACGAGGCGTCGAAGAACAAGTTGTTTCTCCCTTTATATCGGACGGTGTGGCTGCTGCTGCTGCTGCTCTTGGGAGCGCCTCTTTGATGGGTATTTTTAAAGGAGGGTTTTGCTTGGCCTGTCACCGATGATGAACTGGCGGCCATAACTAGGCCACTGGTTCATGTTTGCTCTTCGGGAGCGGACGCCATCTTGATTCTGTAATCGTGAAAACTTATAGGCGCGAGCGGATCGAAGGGCGACATCAGCGAGAGAGTCGGTTGAATAACACTGATAAGGTGTTGAAGAGGGTTTCTTCCCTCTTGTGTTTAATCAAGGCAGGAAAGAAACTTGAGTCAATCCAAAACAGATTAATTCAATACTGTTTAGAAAGATTTCTCAGTGGTAGTAGTATATATATTATTATTATTGTTGTTGTTATTGCTACCTTTAATATTGATCTCGTACTCTAGTCTTTCAACTCACTTCCACTTCTAAGAGTCGAAACACCTGCTATAGCTCCTCGTGCATTACTGAATTTTAATGAACTTAACTGAGCAAACTAGGGTATCTGTTATACAAAAAATATTGAATCCATTTATAATACAACATCTTTTGAATTAATATTTACATTTTAGAATAGGCTCTATGACAACATTGATGAAATTGGTGTACTTAGGTGATATTAGCCTAATCACAGACCATTGTATTTAAATGTCACTAAAATATTCAGGAACTAACATGGGGTGGTTTAAGAATGAAAAAAAGTTGATACCAGATGATTTACTAATAAGTTACCGGGACAATTACG
The DNA here is from genome assembly GCA_023313115.1 of Rhysida immarginata. Classification (NCBI taxonomy): domain Eukaryota; kingdom Metazoa; phylum Arthropoda; class Chilopoda; order Scolopendromorpha; family Scolopendridae; genus Rhysida; species Rhysida immarginata. The sequence goes on from JAHWFO010001556.1 coordinate 489,762, forward strand.
TTTTATAGCTTACCGGTAATGTGAACTTTCAAAATTGCAGACATGGAATTTCAATGAAATCAAGGAAATTTTTGCGACCGTGTAAATCATAGTCGACTGTTGCGTGCATGCGCGCTTTCTCAATTGTTGTTTCATTGTCAGATACGTTATATTTTTTCGGAATGACATATGTAGGCCTACAGAGAAATAAATTTTATTTTATTACATATAATAATGAAGAAAGCACGCATATAAGTGACGCTGGTCTTTGAAATATTAAAACAATATTGTTAGGGGTTTAAACACTGACAAAAACATAGAAATTTTTTATAGTATATAATCAGGTCACCTGTTGTTCAGTAAAGTTATATAAAAAGTTAAAAAAAATTAATTAAGAAATTTAAATTACTTAGAAATTTTTTTTATAAATAAATACGCCTATTTTTCTTTAAAGTCGAGGCTATGATAAAAATGCCTGAATTGTCATGATTGTTGATGTTGATCTCAATTTAAAGTTACTAATTCCGGAGTCATTCAGATGCACATTGCTTTTTTTAACGTTCCTCTTGATTTTCCATTTTTGATACTAGAATAAATTTGAATTTTTCGTTTAATAACTGTTCCTCAATTATTGTGTTTGTCTGTGATTGTCATCAAGTTAGATATTTATCACAGACTGACAGAAAAATTAATTTTTTATAGTCTATATAATCACACACAAATAGGCACCAAACAAAGCGAACGCATGGTTATATATATTCACAGCCCATACACGCACATGCATATATGGTGGTCTCTGTCTGACTAGGGACTATAAAATTGTTGTTATTTGATTCATGTTTTGTTTCTTTTTCCCTCTCATTCTATTTTTTTTAACATGTATGTGTGAAGGGAGCAAGATGAATGAATATATCTAGTAAGTAATCGCTGTTTTCAAAAGAAGATTAATTACTTTTTAGAATTAATGATCGTATTAATTAATTTAGATGTGTCTCTGTGGCTTGTATTTGCAAGATAAGCTTTGCGTGGTTCAGATGTAAAAAGGCCCCGCAGCTGTAGCTCGCAGCTTGTATCCCTATATCGACAGAGTTATATAGGAAAAAATTGTACCAAAACGAAATTTATAAAAGAGGAAGAAATGCACTTTATAATGTTTTTTTTTATAATGTTGGATATCATTACGGCTCCTGGCTCTATATTTTTAAATAAGCAAATCGAAATTAATAATATTAAGAATTTAAAAATGCTCAGGAAAAATTTATTGCGATTATGTATAAATTAGGTTTTTCTTTGATATATCTATATTTTTTTAGAGACCTTGAACATTTAATGTATATGTAATTGTTATTATTACAATCTGATAATTTCCGGAACATTTATAATCCATGGATAATCGCCATCTATGTTACTCTTTAATCTCTGTTTTAATAAATTAGTGCTTGACCTTGTTTTGCTGAAACGAGAAAGACTTGGGAAAATTTTCTTCGTAGACAAGAGTCAGTTGTGCTTTGCCACATCGTGCGTAGAGAGCAGCGGTGGTGGTGGAGTGACAAAGGGACAGTCAGTGGGTTGTGGGGAGGCTTTTGTCGAGCTTTCGCAGACGGGGTCTGAGGCGTTTCCCGTGAGCCTCACCGGCTGCCATTCATCGTTGTAAATGTTGAGCCGAGGCCGTTTGGAATCGGCCGCTAACGGCGCTCCTTTCCACCCCGGCCGCTCGTAACTGTCGTCCCTTCGCCAGGCCGTGAGTTGTGGGGCCGCGACGTCATCATCGAGCGTCAAAAGGGAGCCCGGTCGCCATCATCATCATTCGCCAGCAACGACAGCGACGACACTCCACGCGACCGACATGACGTGCTCCAAAGCCACGTGCGTGGATCCAATGCACCAATGACTGACTGGGACTCTTCATCTATACATATAGGGATTCAAAGAGCATATCTATTTTACTTCTCGCAGTTTAAAAAATTGTTTATTTTTATAATGTTATTAACATGAAGACTGTGAAATAATTTATATTGAAAAGATATTTATATTTACCTCCCTCGAATAACCTGCTTAGATATAGAGAGTAATTGATTTTGTTTAGATGTACTTGAATATAATGAAATTCAAACATTGGGCATTTCATATCTTCGACACTTCATTGGCTTTGACAAAATATTCCTGCAACGCCTTATTTAGCATATGAAAGAAAACGCAAAAAAAAAAGAAAATTAAAAAAAAAACAAAAAAAAACACCTTTGAGTAGTGTAGTATTGGGTGATTCAAAGTCGATATTTTTACTTGACATTTATGGGAAATATAAGATAATTTTAATCATACTTACTTTATACTTAAACAAGAACTAGTTCTCGACTAGTCTAATTCTCATTTTTACAACTACAAAGAAGTACTCAAATCACAGATCTTGGCATGATCTTTCACAACTAACAAACACAAGCTGTCCTTTCAACATGTTTTTATTGGACTTCTCTTCATTTCAACTAAAATGTTTATAGTGGCCTATTTAGAATCATTCTTCTTAGCAATTTTTTGAAATTCTTTTTTAATTGTTTAGTCTCGATCTAATTTTCTTATACCATAGAAATTTGGCTTTCTGGCTCAGATACTGTTAATTAAATTAAAGAATAGCTCAAGAATGGTCTATGAGGGTTTATTCCTATTCCGTACCTTAGATATTTAAATTGATGAAAATAGGAAATAATAAATTCCACAGCCTAACGCCCTAACCAATTGAGCTATTTTGGCCATGGAAGCATTACGCTATCTACATGTCTTTTGGGCTGATTAGAGCAATTACCTAGTTCGAAGGTTGGGGCCTATTCTTAATGGCGTAATATTCATCAAAGACTGACTCAAGAATGGTCTATAAGGGTTTAGCTGGAGGTTCCTGGTTCGAGTCCAGGCTGAGGAATTTTTTCCTAGTTTCATAAATAAATTACTATAATCGTCAGAACTTAACAATCAAATTACAAATCGACTTTATCTATTCTTCAATTTTCTACTTTTCTGCTTCTACTTCAATATCTCAAGAACATTTTCAAAATACATCAACATATCCTCTCTAATATACTCTCATATAAACTATTTCCTTTATTTATTGCAGTCAATCTATTTTAAAACCTCGCGAGTTCCTTCTTGTACAGTACTTTCTTTACGATTTAATTTTAAATGAATATCCAAAAAGATAAGACCATTTTACTTGGAGCGATTGAGAGACATTGAAACTTCCGAAATTGTAAATGACAGGACTGCCCTAAACTATACCAAATTAACATTGGCAACGCTGATCTTTGTGTTAGGACCAGTTCAATCTAGTTTATCAGCTGAGATTCCTCAACAGTGTTTAGCAATAATGCAGTGTTTATGTTGCCTTGCAGTCCATTCTATCGGAATTTAGCAACAATAGACATTATTAAAATAAGCTCTAATTTTCTGAATGTAACCGTGCCCATCTCAACCGTGTTGCTAAAGACTCAGTTTCCAATATCGTTTGGTTTCTTTTAGGACACTCCTGTCGTGAAATATTTTAATCACATTATCCATACTGTCTAGTTTATTTTACTTTTTTTATTAACTCCGTTGTTAGACACTCCATTCAGGACAAACCTTACTTCGATATCTCCTAAGAGATAACTAGATTATTAAAATATTTAAAAAAAAATTGTTTTCCATAAAATACTTACATTTCGAACTTAATTAATTCAAATCAACTAAAAAAAATCATTCAATCTTTGACTTTTCTTTCACATGTTCCAGCAACGATGATGATTACAATGCTTACTTAGCTAAAATGTATCCTTTTAACCTGAGAAATAGCAGGTAACGATTGGTTTGCAAATCTGCATTGTTCAATCGTAAAATAATTGCCAGTAAATGCTTGCGGGTTTGGCAAGATAAATCTGAACAGGATACAGCCAATTTGAAATAGCGTTTAGCATCGCTTGAGTAGGCAGGGTTTTTTTTAAAGGATTAATGAAACCAAATTTAATTTCAAAGAAAACAGCAACTCTGCTTGTTTTTGGAGTGAACACCCAAAGCATCCAAAAGGCACAAACCTTGCAGTATCTCAGATTGTTTTCGTAATGTGCATCACGTTATCATGTGAAATGCCAAGGATATCGGCCAAGTTCTTGCTTTTTATTTCTATCTATTTTAATTTTTTCCCCAATACATACATATATCACAGGACAACAAGCCTTTCTACAGAACGATGACTTTTTATATATAGGAATCTTAGCTGTTTTTAAAGTTATGGTTAGGTTAGGTTTCTACACTTCTGTACATCTTTTAAAGATTAACTTAGCCATTCTACATAAATAGAAACGTCCTTAGCCGTTTTGTAAAAAGGGTGCAGTTAAAAATTTCCTGTAGATTAAATTATAAAAGAGCACTTAAGGTAGAATGAAAGAATGACCAAAATGAAACAAAGGATATAAGATCTATGGGCAGTTAAATTAGATTAGCTTAATGATTAGTAACTCAATATTGTTAAAGGCGAAGAAGACTTTTGAAAATTAATTCCCCAAAAATAAGGCAAGATAGTGAAATATTTCAATTGGTTAGGTTCTGATCTTGTATCTGAAGAAGAAAACTCTTATCGCACTGCAAAATCAGTTTCTAACAGAATTTCTAATTTTTTGATTAACCGTTCATTATGAAATAGAAAGCAGATAAACAGAGGCCTTAAACTTCACCACATTCGAGTGCTTTATCTTCGGGTCTTCTTTATCGATTAAAACTAATTGGCAATTTCGAGAGCAAGCTATCCATTCACTAAACTGAAGATGTGAGACGTAAGCACTTTAATATTGAAGTTGTCGTGGACAACATAAGGGTGCCAACATTATCACAAGAAATTAACACTTTTGCCAGATGGTTCATTTGGCGCCTCCGACCAAAACCGCCACCACCACCATCACCACCACCAAACTCGTTTTCTTATCTTCCGCCGAAGGTTTCGGGCTTTGCTTTTCACTTAACACCGTCCAGGCTTTATTGAAAGTGTGGTGATTCCTTTTTCGAACAGACGATTCCTATTGCTTTGCCTTCGAGAAAACAAGAGCAATCGCCTTGTTTCGGGAACAATTTGAAAGGCGACTCCTTTCCGTTGCCGTCATGTTTGTGGTGACGAGTTTGCCAAAGAGGGGAGCTTGTAAACGGAAAGTTGTTACAAAGGCAGAAACACAATTTATATCCTCGTTGCTTGCGCCGTTGTAAATGGAATTCCTGTTGTTATTGACCTCGACATGTTAGGTTAAGTGGCAAAAGGAGAGAGAGAGAGAGACTGAGAGAGAGAGGAACCATTCGAATGGTGAATTACTATTAACATCAAAAGAAAACAAATGACGCCACCTTTCGATGGAAGTCTACTTCAAATCGATGTTTCGCACCCTCCCTTAAAAATATTTGTATTCTCATAGGGATATTTTGAGATTTTATACATCAATCAAGCAAGATTCGTGGTTGATGCTATTCCATTTATTTGTTCTTTATATTTGAATAGGCATACTCAGTTTAGAATATTTTTGAAAATATTCATTCTATGGGCCAAATTGCTAAGTTTCAATTTTTGATCCTTATTCTAGGGATGGGATAGTTTTTTGAAGAATTAAAATATAGCACGCCATTAGTCTAAAATTTGAATTTAAAATGTTATAATAATTAATTAAGTTTAAAAAGGAAACCTGTTTAAAATGATGTGCTCCAAAGAGTCGACAATCCACAACTTAATTTGAGAAAATTAGAGAGACTTAAATATCCATAAATGCCTGAAAGAAGTTGATAATAAACGTTGCTTCTGAAGATCTATTTTATGGCCTCTAAGGAGATAATTACAACTTCTGACATTTTCTTTTACTATGTTAAGTGGAAGTGCATGTAAAAACAAATGAGTAACTTTTTAAGTATACGGATTTACCAATGAAATATTCAGATTTTGCAAAATTTTAATTAAGAAATGTGATTGATTTAAATGGGCATTTGTGTAATTTTGCAAAAGATCCGTATAGCCCAATAGTTTTAAAATTAGTTCTTCTTCACAGTATGTAATAGCAGCAATAGTAGCTATATTACATAAAGAAACCAGATTCTTAAAATTTTCAAAATTTTATAAGAACTGTATAATAGTTTTGAATTCCGTATAGTAGTGGAGGTTTACATTGCAATTGTCGAAAACTTAAGTCCTTGATATGCAGTTTGAAACAGACACAGAAATATTTTTCTTCTTATTTAAAAGATATAAAATAATTAGCCATTTCCCTGGAATATCTAACACTGTAGAAATCGTCATGCCATATACAAGCACACCATTGCAGTATTTAAGATATTTGAATCCTGTTAAACCGATGAAATTAAGTTGGGGTGTAGTTATCATCATGTTTTATGAGAAAGAGCACAGAACCATAAAATTTCAAACTTTTGAGAAAAAAAAGAAACTTCTTTTTAGAATAAAAATAAAAAATGAGAGTGGAGGAAGAAAAAAAAAAAGAGAGAAAAAGAAGTTGTACAACTTTTCGGTTGCCTTTCTTTGTGCTGATGTTTCACGGTGAAAGGGGAAGGGCCGGGGCGGGGAGCGATCGAACGAGAGGAGGAGGAGGGTCGAGCCAAAGAAGACGAGGAAGACGGTCGGACTCCTCTTTTGCCAAGGCCTCAACTTTGGAGTTAATGTTTCATGGCGAAGATGTCCGGGGTTCGCCAGTTCCTGTCTTCAAGCATCCGTGAGCCAGTGCCAGCTCTCTTTCTGCCGGCGATGCGGGGAATCCCGCCTTTATGTGGACGACGGGCGGATGATGAATCGAATGGTGGGAAGCAAAACAAACAATCGGCCGCGTCCCGCAAACAATTGGCTCCTTTTGCCCCATCCTCTCAATGGCCGCCGTCGTATCCGCTGTTGCCGCCGCTGCTGTCTTCTGGCTTTTGCCGTGCTTTAGAACTCGTATTCGCGACAATTCACCGTTCTTTACAAATCATCTCGCTCTCCAATCATTCACGTTTTTTATATTTTGTGAAAGTTAAAAATAGAAAAAGGAATGAAAAACTGACACTTCCCTTCCAATTTCTAAGAAGAATAAGTACAAATAATATTGTGTGACATGACTAATAAAATTTATGTGTAAAATTCTAACGAAATTGCCACCCTGTATAACGTACACATTCAAAAACAAATAAATAAAAACTTTCACTGACCTAATCTTATTTTCTAATAAATTTCTAAAATTTATCAGTAAACTGTACACTCACTACAGCACGACCCTTTACAGTAGCGATAGTACGAGAAGATATGTAAGAGGTTACGTGAAAAATCTGCAAATGCATTATATAGAATATAAACTATGCAAGTTATTTTAGATTCTTGACATTTGCTTTAGAGCTTTATTTATCTATTTGAGGGTTCGCAAACAAAAATAAGTTTGAATTCCACAGGGTGATTATTTAAAATTTGAAGCCTACAAAAAACCTAAACAAAATAGCAGTTTTAAAACTATAATTGCAGAATATTTAAACGTATTTTTTAAGAAATTGTAAGGGACACTAAAAAGAAAATTAAAAATTTATTTTAAACTTAATTTCAAAATTGGCATTCATCGAGTTACAGAAGGCATTTCAAGCCCTCTTCTCTTTGAATATAGATTTTATAAGATAATGTTAAATTATTATTTAAATAAACTATATCACGAATATTTTATTAATTCTTATTGTCATGCACAGTTTTCTAGGGAGATATTAAAAACTGGCATTCGATATAGAATTATTGCTACTGCAGCTATATTTGTTGTAGCAGTGCTGTTGTCCCATCCTCTATAGTTCCCTATTTCTCTGTTGGTTTAGTAGCTGGCGAGATCCTATGTTGACTGTGAAAGCTCGCGGGGAAAATGGATAATAAAATATGACTCAGTATACCTATTCCTTTGGGGTCGAAGTGTACAGAGCTTAAACACACACACACACACACACACACACACACACACGCACACACACACACACACACACACACACACACACACACACACACACACAACAAAAACACATTTAAGCAACAATAGCCTATTAAAATTTATTAATCTGGTATAACTTCGATAGTAAATAGTGTTATCTTTCCATATCTAACTTTTAGAGTGGCTTTGTTTTCAATGTCTGAAAATTTTTAAGGTCAGAAATATTCGTTATTGATAGGAAGTATACTGAATTAAAAACTTTTCTAAAATGTTTTACCTAAGAGAAGCGCTTCTAATTTATCATTAGAAAAGCACTGGATCTAAACGAGTCATAAAAGCAAATGCGAAGCTTTTAAGAGCAGAAGTAACCTTCCAATAAACAGGTAAGAGAAGAGATTATTTTAAAATTCAGAGTGTCTTAAACATTAATATGTAGGAGAAGACAGCATTGGAACGCTTATAACGGATATGCAATCTCTTAAAAGTAATGAAATTTGGCCATAGCAATAAAACTCGGATCCAAGACAAACCTGAAAAGCGTGAAAATATTGCAACAATAAACCAAAAAATGTTGTAACAAATGCATAGAATACTTTAATTGATATGTTTCTTAAACTCAAAAGCGTTTTTCGGTTAGTCACTGTCGACAATAAAGTAGTCAAATGCTGCACAGGCTTATTTATTGAGTCAAATGAAAATGCATTTAGTCTATGACGATTTCATTTGATAGTAGCTCTATCAAAATTTATAAATTGAGTTCGTAATTTTCTAACTGATTTCTATTTGAAAGGCTCTTTTTAAACGTAGTATTGATTTATGCACGATATCTTTCTCCTCTTTTAACAGTAACATCCTTATTGTATCCATTGGAACTATCCATCATGAAATTAAGCAAACAGAGTTGGAAGGAGAAGGCCTCCCTTCGATTTTCACACGAGCTGACGAATATTGAAACGAATCTAAGTGGTGGAGTGAAAACAAAATAAGAGAATAAAAGGGAAGTTAACGTTATATATACCATCTCTACGCTTGGCTCGGCGGCATAAAAGGGGGGGAAACGTCAATGTTGCAACAGCTCATCAGTTGGTGGCACCAAAAGTCATATTGTTGACGTCAGGATTGAGATGCGGGTTTTTTGGCGCTGTCTCCTCAGCGGGGGCGTTGGTCGTGCTGCCGGTCTCTCGCCGCGAGTGAAATGACGCGTCGCCAATCGGCATTGTCGCCGAGCCGCCGAACGGAACGCTCCCTCGGCCGGGGCGAAACACACAGCCGGCGACTTCGGGTTCCTTCCGCCCACTCGGTTCGCCTTCCTCCATCCGAACTGATGCCTCTTCGACGGCGGCACCAACGGTTATGGGACCAGGGAATAATTTGTAAATGGTCCTGCGAGGGGGGAGAGACGGGGCCACAACAACTGGTCTGGGGTTTGGGCGACGCCTTTTCAATGGGGAGCCGTGATTTATGAGTGCCCAAAAGCCCGCGTGAGGTCGTGTAGCCGCGCTCGGTCTCCAGCTGGGGCCTATGGGCTCCTTTTACTCTCTCACTCGCGCTCTCTCTTACCAATCCCCCTCCTTACGGAAAGAAGAAAAAAAAAAGAAGAAATCTCTCCCGAGAGAACAAACGGTGACTTCCGTAGCCCATGTGCCATTCTTCTTATTCTGTGGAGATCGTCGAAAAAATTCCCCCCTCGTTCTTCTAATTTTTAAGATCAAAAACTGGGCCTATAACTTCAAACTTAATACAAAGGTTTAAAAAGATTTTATATGCTACTATTGTTAAATAACTATTGAATGTTAAAATTTAGCTTCGTATTTTATTCTTTCAACATAATGTTCTTTGCAACAAACAAAATTCACTTCATATGGAATGATAGAAAATGGCAAAGCTGAAGTATAACTCTCTTGTAATACTTGTTAATGTATTCGAATAATGAAAATATAATGAGTTGTTTTATATCGGAACCTATTAAATTTTTCCCTTTTAAATACTAAGAAAACCCAACCTTAAAAACTTAAAAATAATTGTATATTGATGAATATTGATGAGTAAATATAGTTTTAACAATATTCATTTTCCATTGTATATAATGACAAAAAGGCAGATAATCTGAAATTGGAAGGAAATATTTAGAAATTATTAAACAGATGAACTCCCTTATTCCCATTCAAAGTTCACATAAACTAGCATTCTGAAGCAGAAGTACTTTATACCATTAGAAAATTACAAAGTTTATTATTAACCTGCATATCCAACGTTAATTATGACTATGTGAGCAAGTCATCGAATAATCTACAAATGAATTCTATAAATGCCAAGCATTTTATGGATTGTAAGAAGGCAAGTATTTCAATATGAACTTAGGTGTTATCATATCAGTTTTTAAGAACATGTACTTAAAAGCTATCATTCCTAACCTTTTATATATTTTTTTATAATAATTTTTTATAATAATTTTTTACATTTTCAATTTCCTATGTGTTATCCTATTGCATTTTTCTCGCCGCCATCTCTTTCTTTCCTATTTGTCCTTCGTCCTGTCCTATCCCAATACGTCTTGTAATTAATCTCATTTGTTCTTTTCAGCCAATACCGTATTACTAATCCCTATGCAAACCATATATAAACCCGTCCGTTAGTACACATTTCATAACTTCAGGATAAGTCTCTAATATTCTAATTGCTTTTAGAGAATTATCCTTTTTATCCTTTTTTTGCTTTGATAAAGGATAGTCTCTATCCGAAACGTCAGCTTTTTATTTTGTTTTTATATTTCTAGTCTTACTTTGATTGTAATCGTATTTATTAATTATTTTGTTAATTTTTAATTAGTATTGTATTTATTTTTTCATTTCTAATATTATATATTATATTATCTACTTAAAAGCTACTAATTCTAACACCTGATCCAGTGTTTCATTGTTTGTTTTTTTTACGTTCTTTATTTTTAAATTTTAAATTTAAGATTTTTTTAACTGCATACGATATACTGCATAAAGAAACAAACCAATTTGAATAGGAAGGAGAGGCATGCTGTTTGCGGTCGACCATTCTTTTTTACAGAAACCGAATGAGTTGTGCGCATGTAATAAACGTTCGTTCATGGAAATCAATTATGGAAATGAAATCGATTTGAAAAATATTCCATCATGAATAACAAGTTGGCTAGTTTTTAAACGACTCTAAAGTTTAAATGCATGTTTGTAAGGAATCTAAAATAAGTTACCAGGAAATCATAAATCCACGTGTTATTCCGTTTACCTATGGAAAGGTCCTCAGAATTTCACAAGAAAATCAGAGAAAGGTTTTTGAATGAGAAGTGATACTTTATAAGATTAATTAATAGTTAAATGTGTATTAAACCGAATTTGGCATGTTTATATATCCCATCTTTTCATAGATCTTTGTAGTTTTATTGGCAAGCTGAAGATCTAAATGAATGATACGAGTTATACAAGTTTTCCCATCTACTGCAAAAAAATCCATGTCAAGTGCAAATCAGTTTGATTTTTGGGATATTCCGATTGTGGGGGAAATAATGAAACGGAACATAAGAAAAACGTTCAGTGTATGAAAAAATGAATAAAAAATAAAATTAGTTAAATTTATAAACGAACAACGTGTTTCATACATACATTTTTTTAGAAATATTCAATTAACAGCCTATTTTGCCTTAGATGTCTTTTACTGCCAGCAGTATGGAACTGGCAGAGCATTGACTTACTGGGAATATAAGATTATGTATTTTTCTCGTCCTTGACCTTTATGCGCTTTTACTCAAATTTATATCTTTTAAAAATGTATTTTCTTTAAAAAAAAGTAGCAATTTAATGAAAAAAAATTACGTAGAGGAAATCTTCGTCCGTAGTAAAATACGAATTAACGAAATCCAGAGCGCATTCAAATTGGGAGGAAGAGCGTGAAGGGGAAGAGATGAGGAAAAAAAATTCCATCGTTTTGTTTTATGCTGCCATCTTTTTTTGCAGGGTTTTTTTATTTTATTTTATTCGTCAAGAGTAGTGGGGGGGGGGGGGATAAAACGTGCCTTTAAAATATACAGCATCTGTTGATAATAAAGTAGAAGGAGAAGGGGGATCCCCTGGACGAAGGTTGTTACTAGTGTAACAAATGCGCACTTCAGCTCGAGAAATTAAAGTTGTGTAAAAGGGAAATTTAAACAAATGTAACGGAAAGGGCGCCATCCTTCGGCGGATTTCGAATTAAACTTCATGGAACTCCCCTGGCGCTGGTGAACGAGACTAATTAGAATTCAAAGTACGCCGAAGCGGGATTAATTTTATCTGGCGAGGAGCACGAGAGCGCGCTCACGTTTTCCCCGTCTAATCTGCATGCAAGCACGGCCGACTCATCCACCAATTGGTTGGTTGGTGCACATTTGGACGACGACGGCGACGCCATGCTCCTTTTGGAGAAATATTCCCTGTCCATAGGCTTCCATTCAATTCGATTTTGATATTCTCGTGCGTGAATAATCACGTTTCACTCTTAATGAACTGGGTGCAGCACAAGCCGCTAATATTGCATTTTGGGTTGCATAAAAGCTGTGGGAGGAGGACCAAATATGTGTCCTTAACTTGGTGTGCATATGTATCAAGTGGCAGTATGAAGTTTTCTATCACGCTCTTTGGCGTTTGCGTTTATTTATGATTATTTTCAAAGACATTTTCAATTCGTTCAATTTAATTTCCTGAACGCGAGAAGGCCCAAGTTCGACGTTTAACATGGCCTTTTGGAAAATGGTTATACTCCACTTCATTCCGTTCTTCGTTTTCAAATTAGCTGTAATTTTCAAATTAAAATATTTTGTAAATAAAAATTAAAACCATTTCTTGTCTTTCAGCACTGAGTTTTCTAAAATTCGTTTCTTTAAATGAAAAATGTTCAACAATGTCTTATAAGCAATCGATTGATAGAAATGGAACAATAACGTTTTTATAATTCTGGAATATTGGAATAATAATAAATGCTGATGAAACTCTACTCAAAATCCAAGTAAGGCGACGTATTTCTTGTTTTGGAAATATAAACCAATGAAATCAACAATCCAAAAATTATCTTTGGCAATGCAATTGTTAGGGGCCATATACGAAAAGAGGGCGTAGTAGAATGTCCGTAGTAGAATGTGAGACATTGCCCGGATAGATCCACGATAAGTTTTCTTCTTCTTAGACAGATCTCCCTAGAAGGAAACTTGGTGCTAAGTATGGGAAAGTAAATTATTTGTTCTCCAGAAACATGTCTAAACTTTTATTGTGCATTTCATCCACAAATAAAAATGCGAATGAAAAGCACAATCACTGAAATATAATTCTAAGTATCCATTCATCTTTTTCCTGCTATAGTCTTCTTGTGGTTTGAATACTAAATAATAAATAATTCAGTTCACTTTTCAATACAAAAAAAATGTTAAGCATATAAATTCTACTCATAATGATCATCTAATTTCTTGATTTTCCATAGTGTGCAATATCATCTCGGAAAATGCCCGGGAAAACAGCGATATTCAACAAATATTCTAGACTTGCCCAAACCATCAGTGGATTCCAGCTTTCGCATGCATACCTTGAAGTGTCTTGTTTCGATATTTGGCCGAAACATATTCATTTTAAGGAATTAATTCAATAATTAGTTCATCAACCAGAAATGTTGATCCCATATCGCTTCTATGTATTTTTGTGACTTATTATACTCTTTTGAAAAGAAAATCGAATTAGCATGAAAGAAGCGTGCACTGTAATGAATTAACAAAGTGGTATGTAAAAATATAGATAATCCTGTGAACGTCATTGAATACTTTGATGGATAACAGCTGCAAATTTAATAAAGGTTACAGGTTATAAAACACTTCTTTGGCCGCGATAAATGTAGTCATATAGAGCTCTAATATCAAACAGCCGAAGATTTTGCCAGGAGTTCTGCAATTTCTGCTCGAGTTCTCTGATATTCGGTGATGTCCGACAGAATGCTTGATTGCGAAATGTCTGGAGACCTTGCTTGCCAGGGAAGAGTTGGAATTCCACAGAAATGCAGCCGTATAGGGCTGAGCATTATCGTGTTGGTTAGGTTTAGGTTGGTTAGCAAAACCGGGAGAGATACTTTCGTAGGGGTTGGTAGCTCAGGCAGTAGTCCAGGCTTTGTGCCTCTACACATTAGTCTGTTTGGGAAGCGGTGACCTGCAGTAAAATTTTCATTGGCAAAGAGAAATCATTTGTGTCTTACGTAGAGAGATAAATATACGTTTTTTCCAATAAGAAAGAAAAACAAGCGATCACACAATTCTCCAACCTTTCCGAGTAATCTCCTTATTCATTTAGGTTTGTAATACTGAGCTCAAGGAAGTACCAAACCGCTGGTAATAAACCAATTGCTATTTGACTATCATAAATTGGAGAAGCCTGGCAGATCATTGGTAAAAGACGACAGAAGTGGTTGGTCGACACTCGATGATTGTTGCCTAATAGCAGTTACGTCACTTCTTTAACGACGCAGAAAAAGAAACCATTTATTATTATTTCACTCAATTGTTAGCAGATAGAATCGGCCTAATCGTTCTCACCTTGGTATTACACATAGATCTGATCTTAAAACTGATTGCTTTATGCATAAGTAACAAGTTGTTACCTTCGAAAATAACATGAATCAACGAAGCATACAGGAAAGAAAAAATTGCGTAGAAATAATTAAAGTTTGTTTATGATGACATTTTTAATAGAGAGGTATAATAATAAACGACAAAATATTTATTATTTTCAGCTGCGTAAAATTCTATTGAAGTTATTTACAATTCCACTTTTTTTAAATTTTTTTTCTTGAATTTTTTTTTTTTTAATTGATGAGTAGATTGCCGCTCCTGGAGGGATGGAAATTGAAATAAAATTAATGATATACATTTTTATGGATACTTTTAAGAAAATTTTAATTTTTTATTAGGAGTAGAAAAAATTATCACAATATTCAGAACTGTGAGGTTTATTCCCATACCAATAGTTTATTCTTTTAATAATGGTTGAAGGGATTTGTGATTTAGTAAATATAAATCTATTCATATATGACGAACCATTTTCTTATAAAATTAGAAAAAGACACGTAAGCATGTCGGAATAATAAAATTAAATATGAAAAAATTTATATACTTTTAAAAGATGTATATTTTTGACCTTTCAGATGTATGCTTTTTTAGAGCTACATTATTCATATCGCAATTTATCTATTTACTAATGCCGTTTTCGATCTTTTTTTCTTCTTCACAATTGATATGAAAGCAGAAAAAAATTTTAACGCAAGCATTTAGGATAAACTAAGTTACTCGAGAGTTTATTAATATGTTGATAGATGTTATTGGAATGTTAGAATGTTTAAAAAATTAAAAATTAAAAATTGAACATGCGACTTGATGAACATTTGAAAACTGATTATAATTTTAATAAAATTTTATTTTGAAAACAGTCTTAAAAGTTTGTTTTTTCATTTTTTTATATGTGTGATATATGTGATGGTTCACGGGTTGAATTTCCTCGTGTATTTCTCTTCATTATTATTAATCATTGAGGGGGCAAAATAGTTTTTGAGTAAAGGCGAGCAAAGAGGAAGAGAGGGAAAAAGGACGGAAGGAAGCCGAGGAGCCCCCAAAATAAATAAGTCGTTAAATTTTATGAGTAATAAAATTATGTAACGTTTAAGGGGAGAATCAATTTAACCTTCTCTAAATTTACGAACCCGAACATAGAAAAACGGAAAAAGGGAAAGAGGGAGGGGTGACTGTTGTTGGGCGAAAAATTTTTCTCTCTCGCTTGAACGCACCACGAATTCACGGCATAAAAGATTTGTTTCAGGGAACAACAAAAATATTTTCTCTTTATATGTAGAAGAAAAGAGAAGAAAATTTATCAAGTATGCCCTTCATTATTATTATTTTTTTTTAATTTTTTCGTTCACTTTCTTGCTGTCTGTCTTTGCATCTCAAGCCGATCGGGACATCGTTAACATCACAATTTAGACGTTCTGCAATTTTCATGAGAGAGAGAGAGAGAGAGAGAGAGAGAGAGAGAGAGAGAAATGATGATGGGCATCGAAGAAAATAATGCAGATGGTATCATATGTACGAAACCCCTTACTTTTTTTCAGAGTTCGAGTTTTTTTTCCCTCCACTGCTTCTTTTTTAATACGTTATTCGAGATAGCACTGTGTGTATATACACTCTACCCCCTCCCTCTTCACCTTGTCTTGAATTTTTCCCTCCTCTTCCTTTTCTGTGGCCACTTTATTTTAATGATTCTTCTTCACACGTCCGCTGGGATGCATGGCAAAGTCTTGCGGTAATTCAGGAAAATTGGAGCCTAGGCCAGCGATTCATATTTTATCTTGTCATCCGGGGTATTGGCGGGCTAGGAGGGCTCCCAGATTGTTGGACATAATTATATGCCTCTGCTGGCCAGCGGAGAATCATTAGACGGGCAGCCCGCCAAAGAAAAGAAAATTGCAAATGAATTGCTAGGTTTCGGAGTCGTGGACCAGTTAATTAGTTGACGCTACTTTTGCATTTTTTCGCCCTGCAGGTTGTTAAGGTAGACGACGGAGACCTCCATGTTGTTATTATAGACAGACACAGAAGGATAGAAAGAAAAAAAATAAAGAAAGAGAGTTGCCGGTCATGGGCATTTGTAATAAAACTTATGAGAATTTTATTTGTGGTCTTTTCCATCATAAATCGACAGAAGGTTCCATTGTTTTCGCTCTCGTGGTTGTTTCACTTTGTAAGCCGATTACACGGTAGCGTAATCTGGGATTTAAAACAACCCAGCCCTTTATGCTGTCACAATCAAAATACACGGATAAATGCATTAAAATAATTTTTGCCTTCGTTTTATTGTTGGCAGTTAATTCCTAATCTTATGCGCTAAAAAACAGGCAATTCGAATTAACGCCCCCGGTGTTACACGCTATGGCTGACTACAGATAAATTATAGAGACAGGCCGTTTCGAGCAATATCTATGTATTGCACACCCCCTTTCTATTTGTTATCTAACGTAAGAGAGAAATATTTACATTGTAATGAAACATGAAATTTCCCAATTCACATAAACGGGAAATGACTTGGCAAATTCTTGAATTAGGCATAGTGAAGTTTTACATCATAAGCTTTTGGATACCTTATTAAGTAACTAGTGTGATGAATGAATTGGTATCTTACAAGTTTTTTTGATAATTCTATTTTATGTAGATGCACTTTGCATATGCTTATTCACAAAAGTGAGATTGAAACATTTTTAAAATTATTGAACATCCATTCATCCTATAGAATGCCATTTCATGTTAGTAGTTTCATTAATTGGAGATTTCCCTTATAGAAATTTTGTACTGTAAAATGATAAACTAGATGGAACCCGCCAAAATTTGACGGTAAACAATTGTGTGGTTTCATAAACAATCATAAACAATCCTCTCCACAAAGACGTCACAATCAAGAACTTTTGCCAGCATTGATGATCAAATTAACAACAATTACGTAGGTACAACAATTAACGACGATAACAGTGATCAATGCGCATGCGCAGAAGTATCGATTTTGCTCTTTAAAAAAATGCTTTGCGTTTATATATAGGATTGGTAAATTATTATATGATATTCCTTGTTTAGATCCATTTAAATTCCCAATTTCAATTGCTAGAGTTTGTTGCAATAAAAATTAATTATATTTATCTCCAACACGTTGAGGCAAATTTCAACAATTTCAATTAAAAGTTTATTTTTAGATAATAAGTTTGTGTTGAGGTATAAATTTTTTTTAGGTCTTCATTTAAAAATTAATTATCTATCATTAGACTTTATTTAAGAAATAAAAACAAATGCAACGTAATTTTGTGTTCGTGAATCTGGTACGTCGCTCTTTGTTATTTAGATTGTTTAGAAGTACATTATCTTATTTATATAATTAAATAAAAAAAATTAAAAGCAAACAAATTTATGTAGTGGGTTCCAGAGAATTTTAACTGCCTTTATTTCATGAAAAAGAAATAATAATTAGAAAATGTTTGTTACGAACTGAACATTGGTGTACTGAGAAATCTTAAGGCATAAATTTTATGCTACATGCATGCCACTTTAATTAGTTTCACTCTTGCTGCAAGCAGCTGTTTTCTTATTATATACTTTACCATTATACAGGGCGTTCTCGAATAATGTGTACAAATTTGGGGCGGTGATAGAGGGATCAAATCTAAGCAATATTTCCCTCTTTCATTTTTTTCTCTGGGGCATTGTTTTTGAGATAAAAAATGTTGAAATCCTACCTGCAGGAAACAGTTGTTTGGATGGATACTGCTCGGGTCTCAAGAGAAGATCTCTGAGTTGAACCAGTGAGATCCGATGAAGAACTTGGTATCCAGAGTCGTCGTAGCTGCGGACCAGATTCGCGAAGAACCAGGAACTTTTGAACGTGTATATCAGTTCATGCGGCGAATTCATGCCAGAGGGAGTCAATTTAAACACTTATTGTAAAACATTTGCATGTTTCATAAAAACAAGTCACATTATTGTAATGTATGCAATGTGTTTTTGTTCTGTTTATTCATGATTGACCATGATTTTGGTAGATTTGGTTTATTAGAATTTTTTGGCGTCAACTACTAAGGTCATTTTGCGCCTTTTACACAAGTTACATCTGTCACGCAGTTTCCAGTAGCCTAATCTGGCTTTCCTGTGAGAGTAGTTGAGTTTAGAACCAACACATTAGTGCACAGGTAGTTCGCAGAAACCTATTAATGGAACACGTGATGGTGTTTACTTTTTTTCATGCGCTTTTGTTTACGTTATGGGCAAAGTTTAACCAAACTTCACGAGCTGTTTACTCCTTTAAGGAATGCAATTTCGACAAAACGTATGAGGAAACTTGTGTTTATTTTAAGGTGCAGATGGTTGGTTGGTTTGTTTGTTTGGTAACGCCTTTTTCAACTTCTGTGGTCATTTCAGGACGGCGTTATAGGGGCCGCAAATTTTGCCTTGGAAGGTTCTTTAACGTGCAGCCGGCAAACGACTACACGGGACCAACGGCTTTACGGAGGGTTGATTCAGATAAAATGAGACGACTTTAAACGCCGCGTATGACCTTGACGGAATGTGATTTGCATGACTCGTCCACCATTCATGGGGATTAGCTTTGTATACACTTGTTGCTGTTATTTGGGACATTTCGTGCTGAAACATGGCTTCCAAAATCACAGCTTTTTGGGAAGGGTATATGTTTGGCCTTTCCGACGCTAACTTCAGTCTTTCGTGCATTGTGGAATTATGCAAATGAAATGGTATTGTGGTATCCAAAGCTTCTGTGGGTCGAATAATCAAAACGAACAAATTGCGACCATCTAATGAACGTGGACGAGCATAAAAGCAGACCAGAAACAAGCCCCAGCCAACACGCCCAGCTCAAGTGGTGCGAGAAATCCGGTCTGAAGTGCTGAAAGAAAATCCCCCCACACAGAAGTCTAGCCCAAAGGAAAGGTATTTCACAGGCAACAGTCTCCAGAATAATTCATGACAATCTTGGGCTGGAGCGACGTCATAAAGCGCAAAAGTTTGGATCCACATGGACAAGGCATCAAGCCCTACTGCCAAGTCATCTGTGGCTTACTATAGGAAGATGGAACAGGAGACGGGCATACGAGTTATTCCCTTCTCTCATGTGTCTGTAAAATCTCCTGACGCATCACCGATGGATTTCTGTGGTTTTGGTCTCCTGAAACGACGGCTCGGAAGTCGCCGACCAAGAACCGTTGATGGGCTATGGAAAGTGTGTCAGCAGGTGTGGAACGAACTTCCCATGGAGTCCCTCAAACTCAGCGTACTTCAGTGGAAATTACGGTGCCGGGCGATAGTCCAACAACGTGGCTCTCACATCGAACACAACCGATGGTGGCGCCATGGTATTATACCATCGTAACAGAACTGCAAAGTCGTCTCATTTTATCTGAATCAACCCTCCGTATTTCCCTTCCGAAGTAAGTGCGTGATCTCAGGATTTGCCCCTGAAAAATCCTCGTCGTCCTCGGCCGGGATCGAACCCGCGTACTCGTGCATCAGAGGCGATCACGCAACCATTCAGCCACCGAGGCCGATTTTTTAAGGTGCAGAATATCGCTATGTATCTCACGACATCCTTTTCAAAAGCACCCTATATATACTTACATGCCAAAAGCCATGGGAGAGTCAAATGCAAATTTTCAGGTGTCGCTTGCATCGCGTAAAAGGTATATAAATAGGCAGAGCGGTATCAGTGCTGTTAATTCGACTATTAGCAGTCGTTACCTTGATTATGGCTACACGATGAGAAGTATCAGCGTTTGAACGCGGAATGATTGTTGGAGCTAGACGCATGGGCTATTCCATTTCTGAAGTAGTGCAGGCATTCAATATTCCTCGATCCACAGTGTCAAGGGTGTACAGAGAGTACCTCATTTCAGGCATTTACTCCCACCATGGGGACCGCAATAGCGACATCTGAGCAGAATGGTCTGAGCGACATCAAAACAGACAACGTCACTATGTTAATTAACAACTACATTCAATGAGGGCATACTATAAAAGTGCCTATGCAACGGCATTTGGCACTGGTGGGATATGGGCAGCAAAAGACCGACAAGAGTGTCTTTGTGATTATACCTCGCCTGGGATCGTGAACATATTCATTGGACCTTAGATGACTGGAAACACGTAGCTTGGACTGATGAGTCACGATTCAAGTTGGTGCAAGCTGATGGTAAGGTTCGAGTTTTCACACCCAAGTTGTCAGGAAGACACTGTACAAGCCGGTGGTGACTCCTTCATGGTGTTGGGCGTGTTTACATGGCAGGGTTTAGATCTTCTATTCAAATTGGACCTACCTTTGAAGAGAATCGCTGTGTACAGCTGCTTGGTGGCCATTTGCAGCCCTTCATGACCTTCATGTACCCTAACAACGATGGGATGTTCCAGGAGGATATTACGACATGTCACCGGGTCAACATTGCTCACGATTGGTTTGCGATGCATTCCGAACAAATTCCAAGGAATGAATTTGCCTCCTAGATTGCCAGACATGAATCCCATCGAACATATTTTTGTGCACTAGAGCCAGGACTTTGACACTTACGCAATTATGGGCGACTATCGAGACTGCATGGCTCTTCAGAGGACTTCCGGCGACTGGTAGAGTCCAAGTCATGTCGAGTTGTTGCACTTCGCCGGGCAAAAGGAGGTCCTTCACGATTGTGAATAGGTATCCCATGAATTTTGGCACTTCAGTGTATGTAGGCAGTACTTTTATTTTGCAGGATTTTAAAGCTCTGTTCAGTTGACTGTCTTCCATGTTTTATTTCGTTGTCGGCTCGGACATGACGGCACCATGATATCATGCCCTTCTTGCATGAAGACAATAACAGAAGGGAAATCGACAATATAACTTAATTTTCTGGGTTGTTATAATTAAACTGCATATCTTCGAATATTTCATAAATAAAATATATCTTAGGTTTATGTCGAAGGAACTTTATTGGCAAAAAAGAGGTAAGCTTGAGACCATAAACCCTTCTTAGTATTCAGTCAATTACCAAAACTCTTTAATGTCTCCATGTTCATTTTGTTAATTTTCATATTCGCTGAAGATTTAGCATTTTGCGATATTCCTTATCAATTCAGGCAAAAGACAAACTTCATGGATTTTTTTTTTTTATTTCTCTCTTTCTTTCTTTTGCTCCTCTCGCAGGGTCTCGTGCTGTTCGTGATCCAATCGGGAATCGGAATAAGTTTAGGAAGTCTGCTATTGAAGGATCGTTTTCTTTCTTCCTCTGTCAAATGGAAACATGCAACTGCTTTTTAGATCAGGAGAAAAGTTTCAAAGCCGGGAAAAAGGAGGAATAGGGCGGGGGAAGAAAAAAATTTGAACTCAGATTATTCCATTTTTTCCCCCTCCTACTTCTCTATTTTTTTTTCAACTTTTGCGATTTTTCCCTCCTCTTTACTCTCTACTTTTTTCCATAGTGGAAGTAAGAACAAGATTTAAGAAAGTAGTTTTTAGGCTATTAGAAGGTCGGAGACTGTTCTTCGTTGTAATTAAATTGCATCGAAATATTAAAATTATATTTTTTTTACGATTAATATTCTTGATTATTCGGCTTGCGAGTTTTGTTCAGGAGGAGCGAATTCCAAAATAAAATTCAATTCACGTAGTTCTTGAAACGGTATAAGCTTGATTGCCCCTTATTGTATTAAGACCGTATATGAGGTTCCCAGTGTTTAAAATGCCGTAATTTAAAATTGTTCTCATGAAAAAAAAATCGATCATAGATCTTCTTAATACACTTTCTAATCTTCTGTTTTAACTTGAATTTGTGTAAAAAAAATGTCCATATTAAACGAAACGCATTCCAGCTGGATTTGATCGGTGCTAAATTCAAACACGTAACTCGTAATTCATGTAAACAAGTAAATTATAAGGAGTCACTTCATCGAAGGAGGAGGGAAACTCCCGTTTTAGTGGCAGATAAAACGTATGCAAGGTCGCCATAAAAAGGTCTTTCACGGGGTACGTGGTTCTCTCTCCCTCATAGGAAGGTAAGAAAGCGGTGGTGGTGGTGGGTAAGACGGCGGACGCCTCTCGGCAATGCGCTTCCAAAAAACTACGTAAGAATAAGAAGAAATGGTGAATTGGGAGGGGGGTTAAGCATCACATAATTTTTAGAGGTTTCAAAGGGTATAGGAGTGGGGGAGGGACTCATTTGCGAGCCTCTCTTGCTAAGAAACGGGACCACGAATAGAATGAAGGACGCTGAACGGAAGGAGAGGGAGGTTTAGGTAAAAGAAGGTGGGGAGGGGGAGTCGGGAGGAGTGAAAGTAATTTATATGGGAAGAGATTAGGCGGGAACTTTTCTTGTGCCGGCAGGAGGAGGATCTCCCGAAATGGAATTGGAAAGCACCCTTTATACCGAGGGGTGGAGAAATGTGGGTAGAGTAGAAGATGAGAGACGATGAGAGCCTAGTGGAAAAAAAGAGAGGACGGGGATACGAAGAAGAAATAAAAAAAAAAAAAAGAAAGAGGGAAAAAATAAAAAAAAAGTAGAAGGGTACTTCGTTCTGACGTAATTTACAGCTCTCGCTGCTGGTGAAGTGAAGAATATAAAAGAAATGTAATGGGTCCGATGGTAACACGCAAAACATTTCCTGTCTTCAATTAGTTCTTTTATAATGGGGGTTAAGAGAGAGAAAGCACGAATTTCATGTATTACATATTAACAGGTGTCTTTTATTTTGTTGCTTTATTATTTATTTGTTTGTTTGTAACGTGAGCTAAACGGGTTTTGTTTACAATGCTGCAAATAAAGACCTTTTATCACGTTCCTGAAGTGAAACAAGTTAAACCTGAAATGGAAAAGCGTTTTGGCTTCTCCACTGGTTAAGCTGCGCGAAATCTATCATGCAGTGATTTATTTTGCTTTACGTTTTTCTCTTTTCATACATTAGAATATTTTTATAATCTGGAAGGATAGGTTAACTTACCTTTGATCTTATTATATAGAAGAGCATATTGGCTATATTAACACAATTATGTCTAAGTAATCACGTATTATTGTTAATTAAGCTCACGCATATCGTCATATTCTCATTCCTTCAAAATACCTGAAATTTGAGGTTCTGTTAAGAGTCGTTAATAAATGTTATTTATCTGAATAATTAAAACGATTAGCTTATACTAAACTTGGTAACTTGGATACACTCACTGATCTGATTTAAGATCGGCGTGAGCCAGGTCGATTCTATCCTTCGATTATACTTTTTGGGTTGATTATACGAGAATTGGGGCAATTATTTTTTTCTCAGAGCTAAGGCATAGTATCACAAAATGTTATATGTCTCAGGAAGCCGTACATTCGTAGTATGTTTCCACAACACCAGATGACTTTGTGATTTCCTGTTGTTGCACAGAGATCAATGTTAAATCGGTTAGTCAACCGCCGTGCAGGATGCATGGAACCCGAGTTGAACAGCGCGCGTATACCAAAATAGCCGTTATTTATTTTGATTTCTGTTACCTATTCTGGAACATGAAATCTGTAATATTATGTCAACTATCTTAATAAACATGAGGAGGAAAATGTTGGCGTGTTGTTAAATGTCTGTACATTTCGTCCATTCTTTGTCCTTTCATTTGTGTATTTCACATTTTCCATCCACGCTCGAATTCTCACAAAAAATAGTATATGAGGCAAGGTCAACGAGAGAGAGGCCTGGACACTCAAAAGTCATTGACCATCGGAGTATGAACAACAATCCAACCTTTATTGTTTATAAGAAACGAAAATCCACTGATTGTTAATTCCAAGATGGTGACAATGAAGGTTGAATTGTTGTCATACGCGATGGTCTTGAGTGCTTTTGAGTGCCATCGCAACACCACTTGGCCCAGGCCTGTCTCTCGTTGGCCTCGATTTGAGAAGATTGTCGTAAATTTTATTATTTAAGGAGGCTTTAAGAAGATTTTAAACAGGCTTTGTGATGTAAGAAGACTTTATCGATATCTGTATCATAAATTTATGCAACTACACAGAGTTCACATTTTTTTTTGGAATGGGGGGGGGGGGGACGGGTTCCCAGTTATAAATCCGGACAAATAAAGGACAGTTATGCCTTTGTTTCTGGTTGTAAGTATGAAATCTTGGTTTCTCATCACAACTTTTACATCATTTAATTTCCATTATTAGATTCCTGTGGAGCAATCTACCGCTGAGTTTTTTTGCGTCCTCCGTCTTGTCTGTTAAGACAAATTATTCAGTAAATAAGAAATAAAAGATAATAAAATTCATTAAAAGATGCAGCTTAGCTATAAAAATATTAAAAACAAACGAAGGCTTCAAAGATACATATATAGGCTTACTATACCACTTTAGTGAATTTATTTCTAATTAAAAATGTGAATTTTTTTACTGATTATTAAATTGTCGTCTTTCGATATTAAACTATTTCGTTAAAGGCTCTTATGCGCTCTGCTTTTATGTTCTTCGAATTTATTGACACCTTATATAAGCATCTGTGTCAAACCTAATCTATATACAAGATTAAACAGAGTATAAAAAACCGACTTTGATGAAACTTTCACTATCGTCTAGCTATAACCAGTCCATATCTTGAAAACTACTGAACCGACTTTGATGAAACTTGGACTGTTCCCTAAGTTTAAAGATACTTAATCCAATAAAAACAAGAATTATTTCAATTGGATTTCTAGTTTTTGAGAAATACGTGGACAAACATACTTACATAAAATTTGGCACACATGTTTAGAAGCCCACATAGACTAACATATACGAATATTGTGCAATTCCAACAATATTACATAGATACGAGTCTAATTGATAACCTCCTTTTTTTAAAGTCGGTTAAAAAGCATTTTGGTCATCTTAAAAAAATGATCAAAATATGCAGGCGCATAATAATTCATAACGTACATTAATTTATGCAAATTTTAATTTTGAAATGGGTGGCTTCTTTATTAAGGGAATTGCACAAGGATAATCAAAGCAAATCGTTTGTGTATTTTTTGTGTTTTCATCTTTAATTCTACCCCCTCCTCCTTTTCTTTTTCGCTCTACTTTCCCTCCCTCCCTCCCCCAATCCACTTTTGCCTCTGTCTCCCCCTTTGGAGCCGGAGTGTTGGCATTTTGGTGCGCACTCTCTTGTACTGATCGACTTGTTTTTCTCCAATTGTTTGCATAATAAATGACTTGAAAGCCCGTAATGAAAACTTGTTGACTCAGTACGAAAATTGCCCCGGCTCCGAGTGCACCACTTGGGTAGAACTAATAACAGAGAGCTTTTCGACGGCAGGGGGGAAGAACTACTTACTACTACCCAAAAACACCTTCCTTCCTCTGGCAAAAGGGCTCATCGCACTTGATTTTCCACGGCACAAAAGCTTGACCCTTTGACCCGCGAATTACTGTCGAACGAAAAAGAACAAACCCAAGGAAGAGAGAGTTCCTTCTTCTCCGACACTGATTTATGACGCGTCCGATGTCCCTCCTATCACAAATACAAAAGAGCCCCCCCTCCTCCACCAAAAAAGAAAGAAGTCGGTGGAAGAACCGACCCCCCTACCGAAATAAAAACCGCAATGTGGAAGGCAAGCGCTAATTTTGCTGATTTTTGTCAAAGATAAATACCGACGAAATTATGAGTTGTACAAGGGATCCGGATATTGGAGTCTGTTCCCGCGTGTTGGTGGTGTGAGACTCTTAAATTGTTTGCGAGGAGAAGGAAACGTGTTTTAATCCTTAAATCTATGAATATGAAGAGGGAAAGAGGAGGGATGGGAAAGTTTTTGAGGGAAAATATTTAGGGGGAAAATATGAAGTCAGCAGTCAGTTTTGCATCACGTGACTCAAAGGATTTATTCGTTGAAAGGCTTAATTTTGGTGTTGGAAATGGAAGGAAAAATTATTACATTATTAAAGTGTGTTATCTTCAGTTTGTCACTTTCCTTATTTATTATTAAAAGGCCTAATTTAGTAGGCCTACTTTGAGTTATTTAAAGAAGATTGATAAATATACAAAGAATATTGCAAAAATCACTGTAAATTTTTCTGGTATATAAACTTAGCAATTAGCCATCAGTACATTTTCAATTCATTTTCTTCCAATATGTGTAATTTGGATTTAAAAAATATTAAAGTTACACTTAATAGATCTTTCTGGGATGTAAATTTTTACATTGTTATTACCAGGGTTCGAATTTATATGCATTAAAAAGTGCAAAAATATGCGCATAAATAAGCATTAAAAAAAAACTGAAATATGCACCAAAATTTTACTTTCGCACGTTGGTTTCATTGTCATACATCTCAAATTGTACGGTGAAAATGAATAAAAAAGAATTAAACCTAAGCATGAATTAAAGTTTATTGACCAATCAACAATTTTCCAAAATTTCCTACAGAAAGATTTAGCCGATTATTAGCTAGTATATTTTTAACATGGAGAAAGATCTCTCTACAACAACTGAGGTGATTGGTAAATATTTGAGGACAGCCATCACTTGGGAGAGATTGAACCCATATTGTTTCAAAGTTTTCCATGAAGGCCGCCACTTTGATTACGGCAGCCAGTTTTTCCGTCACTGCCCTTACCCTTAGGTTCACGCCACAAAACTGCATTTTAGATCGTTGATTTTTTTGGACTGCGGTTGTAAACAACACCCCTTTCAGCTTCGATCTCCTTAAAAATGTTGACAAAGTTATCAAAGTGTGTTTTGATGAAAACCAACTGTGCAATAGCTTCTTTATCCATGAGGGCTTTCTTTGTTGAGAACAATATTTTCTGCGATCAACGAGGTTATAAGTGTTTAATACTTAATTACGATAGCACTCGTGCTACCTGTGCAAGTATTGTAGTATAACAGGGAGTTTCCTCTCTCTTTCTCAAGCATTAAAAATATGTGCTAAAGCCAGAAATATGCATTTCTATCCACAATAAAACTTACACTAGAAGGTCTAGAAGGGCCTAAAAGTGCTTCAAAACATCATTTGAGTGAATTACTAGTTCGGGGAAAAAATATGCATTAATGGAAAATCCGAACCCTAATTCTTAAAGAGACTACAATACAGGGTATTCGGAAAACGTAGGATAATAAGCACATAGGTGTAATCCTTTGCGTGATGACAAACTTAAAGTTCCTTATGCGAAATTTCAGAGCTCAAATTTTAAGGATCTAAAAACACTAAGTTTGCTAAAGAGCTGATGGAAAAAGTCATTTTATTTCAACCGAGGCCAACGAGAAAGACAGGCCCCAGAGCTGAAAAATCATCTGGTCTACCAACAATCCAAAATTCATTATTTCCAACAAACGAAAAAACACTGATTGTTAAAATCAAAGATGGAAACAATAAGGTTACATTGTTGCTAGATCTAATTTTGACAGATGACTTTCCAGTGCCAGGGCCTTTTTTTTCGTATGCTACGGAAAGTTCATAACGACGCCATTTTTTTTTACTTACTTACTTTTCAAGCCCGCTTACCCGTTTGGGTCGCGGGGGCAGCAGTCCTATGAAGGATCTCCAACGATCGCGATTTTCCGCCATTTTCGATAAGGAACTTCTTGCTTAGATTGATGCATAAAATCAAACTATTATTATCCTACATTTTCCGAACACCCTGCATATCATATTTTATCATAAGGCTAAAGAAGAGTCGAAATTTTGGAATTACACATAGTCCTAACATTCTAAACAACAAACAGACTTGTTTTTCTGGAAAATATGAAATGCGCATGTCAATAAAAAAAATTTATTCATCTTGTTCTTGAAGATTAAATGAAATTCTGGGACACTTGAATCAGATATGACCAAAGTTTATTTAATAAACGTTTTTTGGAAGTATACACAAGTTAAAGCTTATTCGCTCGTAGAAGAGTTGAAATTATAATTTAGAGAATCACTGATGCACATTTGCTATTGAGTAAAGGTTCTGCGAAGAAAAAAAAAGGAAACTATTCCTTAGGTCTTGGAATTATTCTGTTTCTGGAGATAGTAGACTTTAATTCTATAAGATTTGAATAGTTAAGTTTCAGATTGAAAAAACGACAGCTTTGGGTTAATATTCCTTAGAGAATAGAGATTATGGACTCCATTTAGCCTCTGTTAAGTCAGTAAATATTTCTTAGGAGTAAGCAATACTATGATCTGTTAGACAATGATCCTCTTTGAAAACTTATTCCGAAGATGAAGAAATGTTATTTGCATTTACCTCTATGCTAATCATACACTATTAAAATATCCATAGGGAAAACATTATCTTAGTGGCATGTTCCAAAAAACGTGCTAACATTATCAGTAATTTTATATAAATTAAAACGTTTTACATGAAGTAAAGTTGTGCATTTAATATATATGTCAAAGTTATTAAAAAATACCAAAACAAAAAAAAAAATCTTGAAAAAGGGAATGGGAAGATGGACTTCCGCTTCACTAATTTCTACTTCGGTCGTGTTGATATAATTTAACAGACTTCTGGACCCTGCATAATTTCTAAACTTCTAACGAACATAGCATCTGGATCGTAATGGCATCTGAAACCAGATATGGTAAACAACAAACAAGTAAGAACACGCCCATCTCTTCTTACATAAATTTCTTTTAAAAGACTCAAAGGGTAAATTCGAGGAGTCTTTGTTTCTTTTGTGATAACTTACGTCACAAACTATGGCCTTGATGACTTGACAATTTCTTCATAAAAGCTAACCTAACGTGGTTTAATTCACCATCGACTCCAGAAATGATCCAATAACTCCTACCACTATATTCATCGTTTCGTGATTGAATTGTCAAAGTTAGATCATTGGAATTTTGAATCAAAATAAGAATCATAAACCTTTGTCCAATTACACTATGGGATAGAGCTTGTGGTTATTATTATTATTATTATTATTATTATTATTATTATTATTATTATTCATTGACGTTACAATTAACAGTTTACTATTGCTTCTAGCAACGGTTAATTATTCAAATCAATATCGCTTTTCCGTTAACTTGACTTGCAGTAAATTCATTTATGAAATTGATTCTATTTTATATATGACTGAGTAGCTGTGTTTTACGATATTAAAATTTGAAGTTCTTTATTTTAAATTCGCTCTTACCATTATCTGAATTCAGAGTGAGGCAGAAGTCTCCATACGAAATCTTTCATTCCAGGATTCATAGATTCTTATAATATACACTTATTCGATATGCATCTCCTGCAAGTCAAAACAAAGTGCTGCTGATCACGGTGAACGATTTGATAATGTGTATGTTGCAAGCTTCTATGCTTTGTTTTTTAGGAGATCTACGTTATGACTCTATTCCTTATACGCCATGGCCTTCAGTTGGTCCCCAATCAAAAATTCAAGAAAACATGTTCTTTTTATCTAAGTTTGAACACGTTTAAACATGACAACAGTGCCATGGGTAATTTGCATTTCATTGGAGGTCTTCGATATGTGACGGCTGCTACATTTTACGTAGGATGATCGCAACCCGCTCTTCCTTAGTTAGTAGCATCTCTCTGGCCAGGCTTCTTTGTTACCTGAAATTAAAATAAATCCAAGAAACAAGGAAAAAAAAAATTTTGAAAAAGAAATAATACATGAATCAACTATTTGTACGGAGACATTTGCCTATTGTAGATAGATAGATAGATAGATAGATAGATAGATAGATAGATAGTGGTATTGCCATGCCTTTGTATTAAGGCTATTATTACTTTCATTCTTCTCAATTATAGGCTAACAGCAAAGCTATATTCATTATCGATCTGTAACTTTAACGCAAATATACTTTCAGGATTCCATATCTCAGGTGATTTATGGTCGTTCAAAAGAAACATAAAGTGCGCGCTGTGTTGCTCGAATATATGAGGCGGATGTGGTAGATCGGAAAATTATCCCCTGGTATTTTCCCTTCACGACATTGTCAAACATCACGCGGCGCTCGCAATGTTTCCGCTGGGTGGCCCTTGCTCATATAGTCCCTTGACCTATCCCCTTGTGACTTTTTCGTCTTAAGACCTTTAAAAAAAGGCTTTAATGGGACGGCGTTTCACCTTCGATCAAGAGGTCCGTGCTACGCAGAAGGAATGGTTTCGGCTTCTTTGCGGAAGGTATATAGAAACTTCTCGAACGTTGGGACCGCCATCTGAAGAGCATGGGTGACTAAGTACAAGTACAAAAATTCGACTATAGCTGGAAATCTTTTGTAAGCACACTGAGTGAGCATGTTATTATGACCACCTGACATGTTTATGCAAATGCGCGCACGAACGTCGCCACAATGTTGCTAGCGGGCCGGACCAATATAAAAAGGGAAGCTGAGTGTCGTCGACAACAGTAGACGTGTTCCATTCTTCAACTATGGGTAAACGACGCGATTTAACAGCCTTCGAACGCGGGATGATTGTAGGTGCTCGGAGCTATGGAGCGAGTATCAGCGAAACAGCAGCATTCGTGGGGTGCTCAAGAGCAGCCGTCGTTAAAGTATTTAAAGACTGGACGATTAGCCGGAAGACGGGGTCTGAACGTTCGCATTGTGGCCGCCCGTGGATGGTTGATGATCGCACAGAACGGAGACTGTCACGACTGGTAAAATATACCAGAAGAGCAACTGTGCATCAAATCACTGCTGACCTTAATCAGGGGTCCTCCAAAACGGTCTCTGAATGCACTGTCCGCCTCACACTGCATCGCATGGGATCACGACCTTCTAGATACTACCAGGCCTGAACATGGAAAAGATAAAACATTATTACGTCAAACTGGTGGTGCTATTACAGAAGCTAGTTCAAATTCACAATCTTATTGCTTCAACAATACAGTATTGACGTCATGTTCAGGCCTGGTAGTTTCTAGGAGGCCGTGATGGGATACGGAAGCCGAAGACCTGTCCGCACACCTTTGCTGTCTGCAGCCGACAAGCGGAAACGACTCCTTTTCGCTCAGGAACACAAGGACTGGACTATCGGGCAATGGAAACAAATCATGTGGTCTGACGAGTCACGATTCCAGTTACATCATGCAGACGGCCGCGTGAGAAACTGGCGGAAACAGCACGAAAGCATGGACCCCGCATGCATGAGTACAACCCTTCAGGCCGGTGCGGGCAGTGTTATGGTCTGGGGAATGTTTTCCTGGCATGCGTTGGGTCCGTTAATACGTGTTGAACAACGTCTGGATGGCACAGCATACCTCCGTATCGTCGCCGATTAAGTCCACCCTGTCATGTTGATGGCGTACCCCAATGGAGATGGCTACTTCCAGCAAGACAATGCGCCATGCCACAGAGCTCGTATTATGCAGGAGTGGTTCCAGGAACATGAGGGGGACTTTACCTTACTTCGGTGGCCCCCCACAATCCCCAGATCTCGCTCCAATTGAGCATTTGTGGGACGAAGTCGAACGAACCATCAAACGGCTGGATCCACCACCTTCCAATCAGGCACAACTAGACAGTGCTATCCATCAGGCATGGGGTCAGATTCCTCCCACCACCTTCCAACATCTCGTGGAATCATTGACGCGAAGAATCACTGCAGTATTAAAGGCAAAAGGTGGCCCAACGAGATACTGACAGGGTGGTCATAATAATATGCTCACTCAGTGTATATTGATCTATTTAGTTGGTAAACCAATGCGCGCCGCCATTACACTCAGCACACAACAATAGCCAAAGTTTTGCAGTGAAAGGGTGAAACTTCAACTTTTTATTGGGTAAAGCAATGCGTGCTGCCATTACACTCGAGCAAATATTACCAAACGACAACAGCGCTGCTGTGGCCAAAGTTTGCGATAAAATATCAAATGCTCTTGCCAAAGTATTCATAATCTGTCATCTGTACCGCAGTCTATGTCTCATTTGAACAGTCGTTACGTATGCGAATATCCCTAATAAATTTTACAATGTTCTCATGGCCTCACTGTTCATAAGTAATAATGTTAACATTTCAGTATCTCGAATAGTTTTTCCTGTATCTTTGGTCTGTTTTGTTTATTGAAGAGCTTATGTGAGGATAATATCGCTTACACTTCTAAATCAAAGCAGCCTAAAGTACCAGGTAACCACAAAAGTTCTTGCCGTTTTTAATTCCGGAAAACAAAATGATGTACACAAAAATATAGCGTATCGCTAGTCCCAAAGTAATCCCCATTGGCATCTGGCACCTTCTGCCAACGTGTCTCCAGTTGATCAATCCCCTGGCTGTAAAACTTTCATCAATAATTTAAACATCTGAGGTTTGGCATGTAAAAAAACCCTCTTAAGATCATTCAAATATTACTGAAAAACTTGCCGGTCTTTGACTCAAAGAAGTCGGTGAGTGCCTTTCGCAGGTCTGTATCTTTGGTGTAGGATTTTCCACGAAGATGGTTGTCCAGAGAATGTAAAAGGTGATAATCTGTTGGAGCAAGATCTGGTGAGTAAGGTGGATGACACAAAGTTTCCCAGCCAAGCCGCTCTATGGTTTCCCTGGCCATCCACGCCACATGTGGCCGGGCATTGTCATGAAGGAAGAGTACCCCTTTGCGATTCACCAATGCTGGCTCCTTCTACTGCAATGCCTGTTGTACACGTTCCAACTGCTAGGAGTACAGGTCCTCAGTGATGGTTTGGCCAGTTGATAGCAGCTCGTAGTGAACCATTTGGCGTCTAGTCCACCACACACAGAGCATTATCTTGCGTGGATGTAGGGGTGGCTTTGTGGTGTGAGGCACGATGTCCCGGGGTGGCAACCAATGGTTGGAACGCTTAGGAGTGTCATACATGACCCACTTTCCGTCACTGGTAAGTATTCGATTAAATATAGGTGCGTTACGATGTCGAGAAAGCAACGACATGCAGGCTGTCACTCGTTGATTCTTGTTGGATTCCGACTACGTGTGGGGTACACATTGGCTCAACTTGTACATCTTTCCTAGGCTGTGCAGGTGACGTCTAACTGTTTGATCGGAAACCTGATACCGTCTGGCAAGTTCACCACATATTAAACTGCTGTCCTCCTCTATGGCTGTTTTCAGGGCCTGATCATCTAAGGCTTGTGATCGTCATTGTGGGGTTTATCAGAAACGGCAAATTCTCCCGACCTGAATTTCTGTTCGATCATTCACAGCATCATCCCCAAACGCAAGACACATTCGGCGACTTGATGCTGCTGCTGACAAGCCCACCTTGAAGTCATAAAGCAAACAACACCTAATCTTCGATACCTTCATTTGTCTTCGCTTCTGCACGAGATGTGGTTGATGTGAATGCTTAACAGCCCTGTAGTTATACCTGCTAACCTTCCTGCTCCCCCCCCCCTCCCGACAGATTTGGCTCACACTGTATACTTATTTGCATATCTTTTATCTCTTCCTTTTATGGCAACATAAAAACGGCAAGAACTTTTGTGGTTACCTGGTATCTATACAATGAAAATAATTATTTGCATATAAAACAGGATCTTATGTCCTATTTAAAAATACCTGTGATCTCCTTAACTGGTAACATGTATAACGTAATCATAAAATTCTTGCCGTTTTTAAAAAATCAAAAACAAAAAGATATATGGCAAATGTCACATACTGTAGTGTGCAAATTAATGCGAACAAGAGGGATTTTTCGGTATTAGTATTGAAACATGGAGTAATTATTTTATTTCAATACAGTAACAGCTAAGCGTAATTAGAGTTACATATCAGCTGTAAATCAAACCTACCAAACTCAGGAAATCAAATTTTGTGATTAGCTCTCATAGTAATCCCCATCGGCATCCAGCACCTTTTGTCAAAGTGTCTCCGGCTGCTCAATGCTCTTGGACGCAAAGAAGTTCGTGTGTGCCTTCTGCAAGTCTGTCTCATTTGTGAAAAATTTCTCACGAAGGTGATTGTCCAGGGAATAGAAGCGGTAGTAATGTGTTAGCTCAAGGTTCGAAGAATATGGTGGATGTAGTTGTATTGCCGTGAAGGAGCATTAACCAATCCTGCGATTAACCGATACTGCTTTTTCCGTTTCAGTGCCTGCTGCACGCGTTCCAACTGCTGCAAGTACCCTTTGCAATGTTGGTTTGGCCCGTTGGTAGCGACTAGTCCATCAGGATCGGGGTTCATCGCAATGGGACAAATCTTCCGACCTGAACTTCTGGAAGCAATGCCTTGAGATGCTCAGCGACTTGATTCAGCTGCGGACGAGCCCACATTTGAGTCATAAAGCAGATTACCCCGAACGAGCTGTTTTGACGCCTCCATTTCTCTTCATTCTGCGTGAAATGTGACTTCTGTAAATGCGTAACGCGCCTGTATTGCTCAAGCTAATTGTCTCCACTCCCTCCTCGACTACTTTTCCGTGACGCACTTATTTGCATATCAGTAATCACTTCTTACCGTGCTATTTCGCAAACGGCAAGTACTTTTTTAGATACCTTGTACAATGATTTCTTTAGAACTTGAATAAAATGTTGTTTTTTTTCCTTTTAGACACTCAGATGTATTTTCATATATTGCCAGAAGTATATGATAATTCGAGTGCGTCACATATATCGACGTCACGTTATCATATGACCATAGAAACATAGTTTAATCGCACAGAAACTAATACGGAAAATTAATCATAACATTATTACATAATTAAAAATAACGAATTTTAGCCGAAATATCCTGGCACACATGATGTTATAGGCCATTGGAGAAAAACAAAACAGCAAAGAAGAGGAAGGTAAAGCTCAAATGCAGTTAATCTGTTTCAAAAGATTTATCTCCCTGTCATTCAAAACTGATTTTATAAAAGTTTTACTTTGATTTATTGCACTTAATGTTTATAGGAACACGAATATAAGGAAGTGTTGTCTTCATTTCTGTCTCTTTGCTATTTGATGACGTTTACGATTTTTCCGGGATTTAATTCATTCGTCTTTTATATTTTTTTGCTGTGTAAATGAAAGAATTACCTAAGCAGATTAACGATTAGGTATAGGGTGATCAAAAATTTGATTTTAAAATTTATTACTTCATTTCTTCTTGAAGGTCGCTTCACTCGTCATAAAGTTAGGACCAAAGAATTGCAGTACTAATTAAAATAACAACTGTGTCATATTATAAAATTTTATTTTTCTGTTTCAGTCTAATTTTATTTCGAGCTTCATAAATGCGTGTTTCGCTCCGTGTGATTCGATGGATGTTGGCGGGAAAATGTTGGTGTTGGGATTTGACCTTTCACTCGGCGAACAAAAGTCGGAAGAGGGGTTGGTAGGGGGAGGTGGGTCTTGGACGGCTTCTGTTTTTCTCACACCTGCGAACAGTCCATTGGTGACTCACTTAATCGGAATCCCGGAAGTGGGAGATGTTCACCAACTATAATTTTATGGCGGGACACTTCCTGTGTAGTGTTTGCATGAAATTAGGGGAAGTCCGATGTAAGAACTTTTTGAGATTCCACCTTGATACGGATCGAATAATTGCATCATTTATGGAGTGAAAATTCAGTAAATTTCCAAGTAGGAAGAGCTCCCTCTGTATCTATATTCATGTTCGTAATGATATAGTGCGAGGCCTGTGGATTCGGTTTGTTGGACAAGGAACGGTCAAGGATGCATTGCTGCTGTATGTTTATATAAATGCACTGCACTGAAAGTACTCCCTCATCACCAGCTCCCCCTCCTTCCAATTGAGAAGAGATTAATTTGTCAAAATATATATCAA
The DNA here is from genome assembly GCA_023313115.1 of Rhysida immarginata. Taxonomy (NCBI): domain Eukaryota; kingdom Metazoa; phylum Arthropoda; class Chilopoda; order Scolopendromorpha; family Scolopendridae; genus Rhysida; species Rhysida immarginata. The sequence continues at coordinate 525,919 of JAHWFO010001556.1, forward strand.
GTCTGTGAGGCTTGTAGGGTTTGTATATGGAAGCGTTTATTTAGAGGAAACCTATAATAGTAATTCCAAGGTCGAGGCACAAGTTATTAGAAGTGTCAACACCAAAATGAGTTCTAAATTTTAGTTTACATTCCTTCCATGAATGCGGGGGGAGTATTGGACTTATGAATTCCGTAGTTCCATATATATAAATAAATATAAACCTTCTTCAACCAACTTAATATTATGAACGCCTTCCCTTTTTATTTAATCTCTTATTATGATGTAAACTTTTTAATGTATCTTAGACATATTTGAGTAAAACTAATTTTTATAAACTTCATAATATTGGATATATATATAAAGAATAATCCAGGCTAATAAATGTATAGTGGAAATAATCTTGGAGATAATTCTAAAAAAGAAAATAAAGTTCCCTTCGAAAATGTTATCTGCAGAGTGCGACTTTATTTGCATACGAATTGCTAGCGATTCCCATTTGAATTTTTATTATTTCCATTCGGGTAAGGGGAAGAAAAAAGTTGTCTGTTGTTTTTGCAGAGAAAATAAAAAAAAAAGTTGCTAAAATTATTTCTCCTGTTTTAAAATGTAATTTAAATGCGTTTGCGTTGATGTTTCTCCGCAGGATTATTTATTCCTATTTTTATTTATTTCGCTTGTGAGATATTATCATTGACGCAGCGCACATACACGCACAAATGAACTTGTTTGCATTGGGATGGGAAGATGGAAAAAAAAATCGAGGGATTTCACCCTCTCGACAAATTTACAAAGTATTGTGTTTTAGACATTTCCTTAAATTTTGTTGACGGATTGAGATTTATATTTGGATATTTACTGAAGTGTTGCGTTCTTTAAGAAGTGGAATCGCGTTATATTGATGGGAAACTGATACTGAGGAGGTGTAGACTTGTAACCGTTATTTTATTGAAATGGGTTAGAAAATTATGAATATATCTAGTAGCATTGATTTGAAGAATTTCACTGATTTACTCTACTGTAAATAGAATATATGCTGATTAATATATTTGGGTATATGCATTGTCGACGCATTGAAACTGCCCATCGGAGGAAGTGTTGTTAGACCAGAGAACTCAAATAATTTGTTTTAATGTTGAGCAACTATATTATCCGCTGTCGACACAGTTGTTTGAAATGATCGTAACATTCCTTTCAATGTAAATTTTTACTGAGAGAAAATATGAAACTTAAAGATCTAAAGGATCGGTTCCCGTATATAATAGATATCTCATACATGAGTTGAAAATGATATGATATTTTCCTTGTAATAAAATATACAGATGGAATTTACTTCAGTTCGATGAAAGTAAATTTGACCACTCGGATGTTAAAACTCACGATAACTTCTTATAGATCCAAATGCTGGAGGCTTTTTCTGGAAGGATTCAAAAATTGAGGTCATAGAATATCAACATCTGCACAAAATTTCTTCTAGAAAAAGCCTCCAATGTTTGAATCTACAAGAAGTCATCGTGAGTTTTAACATCCGAGTGGTCAAATTTACTTTCATCGAACTAAAGTACATTTCATTTGTACATTTTATTACATGGAAGCCATCATGTCATTACTTTAAATGTCTCATACATTTTGTTCACAAAAGAATTACCAACTTTTAAAGGCCATGTTTACCGAACTACGCAACTCGCAGATTTGATAACCCATCATTCTGAAGGATAAAAACTGAAGTTTATTTTGGTTATTCACATCATCACAAACGCTCAATGTGACTGCCACGAGATTCCCGAACGATGTCTACTCGATAATGGAACTCGTTCCACATACTACGTAGCATGTCCAGCGTTACTGATTGGATGGCTGCTGAAATTTGCGTTTTCAGGTCCTCAGTATTAGCTGGCAGAGGTAGCTCGAAAACCTGATTCCTTCACGTACCCGTATATTAAAAAAAATCGCATGGGTTAGATAGGTGCTTTTTGGAGATCAGTAAGAAAGAGCGAGGTCTTGATCTACTTATTGGCCAATCCATAGTTGCGGATATTTCTCATTTAAGTGCCAATACGGAAGTACTCTAGATTAAGTAAATTCCTCTAGATTACTATGAAGGGTGAACTTTCTTACCAGTTTCCTCGAACTTTGCTTCCGCTACTTTTGTACGCATTCATTACAGAGCTTTTTTAAGGACTAGAAAAAATGCCGGCCAAAAATTTGACGGAAAGAACGAAATGATATTGATAGATGCTGTTGCCTCCTGTTGAGGCTTTATGATGCCGAACCAATTTCCATTGGGCGAAGCACTAGACAAAATCACTGGAAAATGGATTTTTCTAAGTTTTAAAATTATTTATAATTAGCTTCATTTTGAGCTGTCGCCGGAAATTTTATCTGCCCGAAAAGAACGTCGATAGACCTATAGATGTGCAGATGTTAAGCTGCATCTTATAAGATGGCCCATAAGATGCCATACATAGGAAAAATAAACATTTTTAAATGAAAACCTCGTTTTATTATATAATATACTTTACATAACTACCATTTCGATGCGTGTCCTCCACTACTGAATAACACGTATAAGCACAGCTGGAGTTATCCTTATAATGGTATTAGACGGATATATATTAGAGAAGGACGAGACACAAAAACCCTGGCAAAGTTATATGGTGTTGTAATGTTTATTTTTCCTATGTAAGGAACCTTATGGGACACCTGTAGATAGTTATGGATTGGTGTGGTAACAATGGCTAAAGTCATCAACTTGGATATGTTTTAAAAGCCATAAGATATTTGCAACTTTTTTTTTACTTGCTATCTTTCATCCGGGCAAGTTAAAAACCTCGATTAGTTTGAAGAGATTCGTAGCATAACCAAAAGATTTCATTTCGTAAAGGAATTGATGATGATGTTTACCATTAATTTAGAGACATTAACTCGTCTATGGTACTTGTTATAATTTTATAGTTTACTATTAAAATGAGGACAGTCAGAAGCGAAAAGCCAAAAAAATTGTTTGAATAACCAACTGTTATCGTAGTTTTTATTATCATGGTTTTATCTTAAAGTTTTGAGCCAATAAAAATGTAGCATAGGTTTTGCGAATAGAAAAATATCGAGAGCCGTTAAACGCTTAAGCAAGTAGGCATTTTTACGTTGCTGACATCGTTCCCTGATCTTATGTGATATTGGCTGTACAGAAAGGACTTTTGACGTTTCGTTCAGTTGTTCTTGGCGATTAGCCTTTTTCGCAAAGTTGGTCGTCGCGTTCCACATTTGTTTGATAATGTCCATAATTCCGAGTGGGAATGTAAACCAGTTGGAAATAGCCTGTCTGGCCTCGATTCCTCCGAACTAATCATAAAGACAGTGTCAATATTGCGAGCATTGATGAAAGCTTGTAAATGGATTCCTGGCAATTGATCTGGTGGCTTGGCTTCAGTTCATTTGCTTGCTTTCGTCTGGGGAACGAAGGAAGACGGGAAAGGTTGAGGGGAGAAAGGGAGGAGGGAGGGGGTTGGTGGTGGTGATGGTGGTGGTGGTGGCAGTGAACGAGGAGTGTGCTCTTGCGAACGTGTCACGAGGGATCGAAGGAAGCCAGAATACGAGACGAAATGCTAATTGGCTCGTGGTCGCGATCTTCTCTTTCGATCGGTTGTGCTGGCTGCTGCTGCTGCTCCTGATGATCAGGATGGAAACAGAGGAAAAGAAGAACGGAAGAATGGGAAGAGAAAGAGAGAGAGAGAGAAAAAAAATGGAACCGGGAGCCTTTTCTTTTCATCCAGAGCGAGGCAGAGCACCTGCTTCTCTTCGACGGAGGTCTTAAGCCGAGGGCAGATGCCACTCTCTCTGGTTCTTCGCTTCTCTTGGACGCACTATACACACAAGGCGGTTTTAATTGTGGTTGGATCGATGGGCTACAGCATTAAGTGGTTCTATGCTAATGTCATGTTCGAACTCTTCCCCAATCGTTTGCCGTCGACGTTCAAGAGAAGGAGCCCCTTCGCCTCCCTTCTCACCAGCGTTGGCTGGCTAAACAATGTCGAAACTGAATGCAGATTGAGAAGCGCCTCGCTTGCCGAGATATAAAATTAGCAAATGAGGCAGAGGCGGGGAAAAGCTTGTTATAAAAGTATCGATTGGTGGTTATTTTGCGACTGTGGTTTTCTTTCGTAAAATGCACCCTCAATGCCACTTAGGGTTGTGTGTGTGAATTGTTTTTGCGCTCTTTTCTTCGTTGTCGTCGTCGTCGCTTCCTCGGTTTGCCTCCTCCTCCTCCCTCTCGCCTCTTTCCATCATCTTTTCCCTTCGTCCGTGATAGGCCTTTCCCTATCAAAGACTGAAGCGTGAATTATTGCCTCTGACGTTGGTTTTTATGCGCAAGAGAATAACGCTCTTCTTGCATTTATGCGATTTTCATGCAAAGTACAATATTTTATCAATCATTCCGACGCCCGCCCCCTTTTTTGATAACGTTTTTCTGGATTTGTGAATCGACAATCTGCACCTTATAATTGAAAACTTTTAAGCATATGATAATGGGGAAAGATCTGGCATTGGGTTTTCGGGAGAGAGGAAAAAAAGGTCTGGCCAGTTTAAAACTCACTCTCTTTCTCTCCCGATTTCTCGGGCGCGATTTTTCTGCTACGTCGGCACCGAGTTTTACGACGGGCGACAATTCACGTGCGACTGCCCGCGTAGAAAAGTCAGTAATTGCGCAAGGCTCCGTGTCAGAAAACGCACCATTGTTAAACATATCTCTATCTGGTTAATGATATTTCCATGCATGAAGGGAGAAGCGAATTGCGCGCTTGTCTTCGCTCGCACTGCTGCGTAAGGCAATCGATCGCACCCGCCGATCAACACCCACCCACACCACGCCGAGAAGTTTCCTTCCTCCTCCGCCGCCGCAGAAATCCATCACCAAACGTTCGCAACTGATAGCGCCAGATTTGGCAGAACTCATCGCAAATAAAGTGCCAACGGGACGCTGTCTAATGAAGGGGATCTGACACGGGGGCTCCCACTCTTTCCTCCTTCGACGCATGCGCCGTCGCTGTTTCAATTCACACCCCACCCATCACACACACTCACACAGAGAACGCATATAAACGCATCGATGTCATGCAAATTAAGAACGGAGGAGTGCTCGAAAAAGGAGAGTTTTCTGAAATAGAATTATAAAGGGCTACTAATTAATTCGTGTGACAACTCGACGTTTCCACGACTTATGTATGGTCAGTGAAAGGTCAACCATTTTCAGAGGATGGGCATTATCTTCGTCCGTGACGTCGTCGTCGTCGTCGTCACCCATCGCTACAAAAGGAAGTTGTAAACTGATTTAACAGAAACAACGATAACAGTTAATGCTTATTGATCATGTAGCCGCTGGCCTTTCCTACTTCATTAATTCGCAATTTTAACGAATAAGAGGCTTCAAGAAATCTGTGCTCTTTGTCCGTTTCAATATGGCATAGTTACTCAATATATCTTTTTGTAAATCAGGAACATTTTCGGTTAAAGAATGGGTTAATAATTACATAAGCCACTCAAGAAGTGGGGGTATTGAAAACTACATGAAAGGGGCTTAAGTTAATAACCCTATAGCTCTCCGCCAGGTAACGCGTACACATGAACCGATTAGGAAACTTACAAAAATTTTGGAAAACAATTACCAAAAGAGATGAATAAAGGAAGCATAATATATGGGTGATCGGGGGTTTGTTTTTAATTTAATTATTTGTAATTTTCTTGAGTCACGTAATTGTTGTTTGGTAGTTATTTGACTAACTACGGAATCATATGAATCTGTACCTTGCAGTTTCAACCATGTTACTCACCTAAACCTTATTGATACTTGCAAAATAAGAAATCGCGATATACGAAAACGAAAAAAATTGAGCACACCTGGCCATACTAATTTTTCGTAAGATCTGAGCAAGGTGGTTAAAGCAAAAAATATGTATGAAATATCATGTTGGAATTAATTGAATTAAATACGTTGATGTAACTATATGACTCTTACCGGTTTACCTGCAAGAATCGGTCTTAAAGATAAGATGCCATATCATGATTTACGTAATCTTCCTGCAAATTTTAGTAAATTTGAATATTTCATCCGTGGATTTATCTCATGGGGAATGCGTGTTGATTTTGTTATTTTAATAATATAGACTGCTACCGATAGTTATTAATGGACTAACCCTTTATTGCAAGAGAGAATTATTACTTAAAAAGAAGCATGAACCCCATACCACAAAAAAAATTAAATATATAATTATTTTTCATTGTAATCCAATACGTCCATCCAGAATCTGTATGGCCTGAAGCCGACGAGTTGGATCTCTAGATGGACCTGGATTAACGACTGCTGTATGATGGTCACAGCAGTCGGAGGGGGGGGGGGTGAAGATCGTATGTCACTGATGAGCCGCCCATCCAGTAACTAGCCGTGTCTGATGTTTCTTAACTTCACTGAAATTGTGCTTTCATTGAAAGCCCACCAGGCCACGGCCTCCCCCTAGATAATTATATAGATAGCTTTATAATATTTGAAAAAAGGTTTGTATATTTTTGATAGTCTTTTGATGTTTTTTTTATTTTAAAAGAATTTTATTATTAAAATTTGGGGAGGATTCAGTTCGTTTAATTGGCTTTAATTTTGACGTACTTAGGACTCTTATCTAGTTTTTCCGGGACAGTTCCAGTTTTTCACAAGTTGTCTCGGTGTCACGAAAAGATTTATTAGATAAATGTAATGTTTAACGTTGTGCTTATTTCTCAAGTTACTTTTTAAGTGCGAAATAATGATTAGTCCGGTTATGCAATAACTGTTTATTATGTTGCTTACACGTTTCGGTTTACACCATCATCAGAGCAAGATTTTACAAGTAATAAGGAAACTATATAAATGTACATATTTTTGAGAAGGGAGGGGGGAGTTAGCTGTTAGCCTCGGTTCGGGACCTGTGTTTCTGATTGGTTAGCAGTGGGTTGGCAGTGAGATGGGGAAACCGAAACGCGTAAGCAACATAATAAACAGTTATTGCATAACCGGACTAATCATTATTTCGCATTATGCAAAGCAATAACGGACCCAACCCTGTCAGTAATTTTTAAGTGTCCCAGTCAAAATCTGAAATCCTACTCTTATCTCACTATACTGCGTTCGCACTCAAAAACGTCTGCGTAATGAGCTTTGTGATTGGTTGATTTTATTTCGGACATCTCACCGCGCGCCATCCATCCAGTAATTAACGTGAAACGCGAACGCACACCGTTTCTCCAGGCGCAATGTAATATTGGAAAATTTATATCGAGAATTATATTAATCCATTAATTTCTGGGACTTGTTAAAAAATTTAATTAATCTTTTTAAAATATTCCAAGAAAGTTTTTGTCTATTACGACATAATATGAGTTTATAGATTCTTGTTATCATATTTAAGCTATAACAGAAAGTGATTTCCATCTGCTGCAATCAGTGTTTAGGGGCTCTTGAGCTGAATTTCGAGTGGCGCAAAAAAAGTGTTAGAAAATTTTTGGCCTACTGTGGTTTAATCGTATGCCGTAAATGATTTTCCTCGTGTTACTGTTCTATTGCAGTTCTGAACATTCTATAGCTCACTAACTGATGTCTCATTACATTTCCAGAGAGATTCGTGCAGTCGAAAATGATGTTCTTCAGAGAGCCACCACGGAATTTAGTTCAAGGCTCTACACACTGATTGCAGCAGATGGAAATCATTTTGCAAACCTTCTGCATTAAATTTCAGGATGCCTGTTATAGCATAAATATGATAACAAGAATCTATAATCTCATATTATGTCGTAGTAGACAAAAACTTATTAATACCTTTTTTGCGCCACCCGGTATTATGCGCATTCTTTCATGACGTAAAGAATGCGAAATGGCCCAACCAATCACGGAATATTGTATAGGTGTATCTTCCGTTGATGAAAAATATTTGTGAATGAATTAATTTATTATACTTATACTCTATCCAACGAAAGTTTGAATGGGCGTGTCCAATTAACTTTCCAATTTCAATTGTCAGACATTGTTAATGTTATTTTGCAACAATATCTAAACAATTAAAAGCTGAAATTTAACTGGACACGCCCATTCAAACTTTCTTCGAACAGAATATAATGATTTTTAAATCTTATACATTCTTGTGATTTAGTAGCAAAATATAGCAAAAGTTGTAGGTAATATAAAAGAATACCAACAAAACAAGGTTAACGCTTAGTTTGGGATTACAAGGACAAGGGTAGACTCTTCATGTTCGCAAAACAAAGAACATCTCGAGATATTGGAACAATTTCTAAAGCCACAGATAGGACACCAATCCATTTTGCCACAATTGCTCGCGGCTACCTGAAACATTTCTCGGTAAATGGGTTGGTTGTCTGGCCTAAGGTTTACCAGATAAATTGAACAAATGAAATAATGCCTTACAGCCGCAGTTGCTGAAACTACACTATATTGGGACGCTGGAAGCTGTACCTAAACATTCATTACTTTCAAGTTGAAATTTACTGAATATGCCCTGGTTTTAGAAATTGTCAACAGATTATCGTTTTGTTTTTTTCTTTGTTAAAACATGTTTTTTGCAGTAAATGTAGAGAGACTTCATAATCAAACGGAATTTTTGATAATCTCTTGACCTTTTTATTTAATTAATATTTGGTAGAATTTTTACTTTTAATTGAGATGTCGCATCAACATAGAATTCTTTTCTCATTCAGGCGTGTTTTCTCTTAATGAGAAATGATTTTACAAACATACTTGTGAATGAATTCGTTATTGAACCTAATATTTGCTTTCAAGGCATTTTAGTGAATGCTTTTTTGAATCTAATATTTGTTCTTTAGCTTTATAATGCTTTCCATATCTTTGGCTAAATTCGCGGAAAATGAAGACGGAAACGACGAATACTTCCTAGCAGAGCGAAATATCCGGTGAAATTTACGAATTTCGCTCATCTTGTTGTCATGTAGCAATAATTAATACCCCGTTGATTGATTATATTTGAACCGTGGCACCTTTGCACGTATTGATTTTCTTCACGAGTTTATGTATCACACTAGATGTCTATTATTATCCCACAAAATACTTGTAATTTAAAAGTTCCTCAAACAATATATCAACGTAGGTCCATAACATCAAACATCTGTTCATCCTTCCTTCAGTGAAGAGTGTTTGAATTTTTCTGTAAACAAACGAGAATATTTTAAGTGAATTTTTTGTATTCTCGACCTTTTCTTTTTTGAATTAAGTTTGTATCTTTATTTTTTTTCTTCTTATTCTTTAGAGTGAAGTTGGAAAATGAATAAGGGAATTTCTTTCTTTTTTTTTTGTTGTTAGTCTTTTAAAATTCGTTGTGCAATTCAGTCTAACTTTCTGAATTCATTTGAAATTCTAATGGAGGGAACTTAGAAACACTATTATGCTTTTGCGCTTTGTAGGTTTTTGGTTGGTGCGACGGCATCAACAACAACAGCGCAATACGCGGTTATCAAATTTTGCTGCTGTATAAAATGTTCTCAACATTTATGCCTGAACACCTTAATGGATACGGCTCAGTTATGATTATATTATATCTGCCATTGTCCTGGTAATCTGACGTTTTAATGAGATTTAATACAAAGAAATGCCAAAAAGAGAGTTGGTCCTCTCACAATGAACGTTCAATTTTTTGTATATTCTTATTTGACTAGTTGAAAATAAATTCTAATTGCATAAAAGTCTTAAATAAATATCGTGTATTTTTCTTTTATGCGTATTTTTTTTTTAAATTCGCGACCCAATGATTTTAGGATTCGAACAGATTATTCAAGAGTGGCTCATTTTAAAACAGCTAAAGTTTCGTTCGTACTTTTTATTGCTGTATCAATATATAAATAGTAGTAATCTTGAAGTATGTTAGGTTATAGGCTGCCGATTTCATATTGAATGGAAGAATCCTGTTATTTCATCATTTTAAAATTCATTCTTTTTCCAAAATTCCTCTCAGTGATTATTCAGTTTATTTTAAACATATCACGGGTACATAATTAATTAAGAAAACCACGGTATGATGCGTTCACATTGTATATCTTCTTGAAATGTTCGAAGATTTTCTTAGTTCATTCTAGCATCAGCTTTTTCAATATTCCTGAGAGAGAATGCGGTTAGTGTGCCAGCTAAAGATCCACGCCCTAACCAATACGTTTCATCAAGTATGAGCTGTAATGAAGACATCCGTGTTTTCTTCAACAACGGATGGCAGTCGCAGGGAGAAAATTTTGGCATTGTTCTGCTTATTAGTGCATTTAATACCTTTTCCGTGGTAGTAAATGTTATCTTTGTGAGTCTTGCATTTATTAATCTTAGATTTTTTTTGCTTAATAGCGTCTGTATTTAGACGTATTCTAATCTAATGCAAATGAGAGGGTAGTAAAAAATTGGGTACTGGCTCTATTTTGTTTAAAACTTGATAATATGTCACCATTTACGCTAGATCTACAAGTATGTAATACCATCCTCGAAAACATCGCAATGGTACAAGCTGGTGAAAAATTGATCAGGATTTATATTTGAACGAGTCTACTGCGAGGAGTTTCTGAAAAACTATAAGGAAACCTATATGCAGCAGTGGTCGCACCGCCGACCACTACTGTCAGGGACGATAGACTTTTAAGACGCCTTATTATCAAACATCGACCTGGCACATTTGTGGAAACCGCGATCGCCTAAACTGACCTGTCTCGACGAAAGACTGCCAATAGGCTGCGCAGCATGAGGAATTTTTATATGAGAAAGAGAAAGCCTGTGTTGACGCCAGCCCAGAGAAAGAAGCGGTATGCATAGGCAAAGGAGCACCTGTCCTGGACGGAGGCTCTTGGCAGCGTGTTATGTGGTGTTAATTTACCCGTCCCAGTGTTATACGACAACATCGGCCGATGTATCAATAAGTCAATCAAAGCACTCGTCCAAAATTATGTCAAGCTTACAACAATATTCAAATGTGGGGATGTTTTAGTTACTCGGGAGTTGGTGATTTGGTATCATACGATAGAACTTTGGAATAGCATTATCTACCTTTTATTACCCGAATTCGTCCGTAAGGAGATGCGATCTTCCATTTTCACGCTCCACTACTGCTTGGTTTCAACAAAATGGGGTCGAAGTTCTGGACTGGATCCCGAATTCGTCAGATCTCAATCCACTTGAAGACTTGTAGCGTGTCATAAAGAAGGAAGTCCGAAAAGGAAACACAAGAACTAAACATTCCACAAGCAGCTGAAGAAGGTTATTGAGAAAGCGTGCGCGAACATTCCACAAGTTCTATATCTACCGACGTCCAATCGATGCTGATTGTATGCTGCAAAAGGAGGCCCCACGAAGTGCGAATTGATGCGAAACGTGTGTCCGCGTATTTTTATTACCCTCTTGTTTTGGCAGATATAATGCGTTACATATTTTGTTACCGTGTATTATCGAATGCACATAAAATTTTGTTTATTTATTGCTCAAGTGGAGTAAATTATAAATAAAATAATTTTCATTTCATAGAAAAACAATTTTTTTTTTATTTACAATTAAAATAACTCATCGGGTGCGCGTACATTTACTGCCACGGAAAAGGTTAGAAAATCGATCGCTGAACTCTTTCTAAGGTGTTTGGTCTTCGTTTGTTTTGTTGTTTCATGGTTATAATTTTTGAGTCACCGTCATCGGCATTGTGTTTCAGACTTGAGAATTTTAGGGGCCAGTTTGGAAAATCAGGGGGATATAACAGTCTCTTGTGAAAAGGTCGCGAACCAGATACTGGCATTCGCTTCAACTGACAAATGAGGACCCAATTCGCCACCTCTCTTCACGAGAATCATTAATCTTGGAAATCAAAATGCATGAGGGAACTCTTATCCAAGTTTCTCTCTCTCTCTCTCTCTCTCTCTCTCTCTCTCTCTCTCTCTCTCT
>JAHWFO010001556.1:537863-600057 GCA_023313115.1 Rhysida immarginata
TCTCTCTCTCTCTCTCTCTCTCTCTCTCTCTCTCTCTCTCTCTCTCTATCTATCTCTTTCCTGTATTTCCTGTACGAGATAAATAATCTAAATGCGCGATTAAATCTTTAGAGAATTCGTACGTTTGGTTTTACCTTACAGTGAGGGAAAGATTCATGTCATAAAGTAAGTACGAAAATTGCCCAATTGAATTTTCATCAGTAAATTACACAATTCTATAAGCTAATCTAATAGAGGAACAAGCTTGACATTTCTGAAAATTTTCAGGTACTAAGTTCGAAAATGACAATAAAGACATTGCATTATCTTATATTATCGCGGTAAATAAATTTAAAATAAAATGGAGAGCTATTACGAAAGAAATGGACACTTTCAATATTTTGTTTTCATTAGCTTAACTAAAGATTTTACTGAACTTTCAATCTTTTAAAAGACGCGACATTCCCTACATACTCCACCAGAGTAGCAATCATTTTGCTTAGTTGATGCAACTGGGGCATAGTGATGCTGAAGTTTTTAATAACTGCAATCGGAAGACTTTCTTTCCTATTCTTATCTTACTATCCATCTTGCGTATCTACATGTTTATACAAGATGTATACGAACTCTGGGTACAAACTTTTAGGAGTGACCAAGGACCTAATTTTGAAAACATTTTACCAATAAACTGGGGGTCGCAAATGAATCCTTGATACAAAAACAAACATTTCAAAGCCATGCATGTGAGACATACTGTATTAAATTTCGGTGTTAATGTTTGGGCAGGGAATCTCCAGGATCATGTCATCGGACGTTAAATGGCGATGTGTATGAAATCTTTCCAAAGTTGCTTGAGGAGGTTCTCTTGGCTGTCCGAAGAATCATGTGGTTCCAACACAACGGAGCGCCAGCCCATTTCAATACACCTGTACGACATCACTTAGACAATACCGTCCATGATCGATGGATTGGTCGAGGAGAACCAGTTACTTGGCCATCTCGATCGCCGTATCTAAACGCTTTAGATTTCGCCTTCTGGGGACATCCGAAGTATATGGTGTGCGATACTCCTGTGGATTTGGAAGAGGAGCTGGTAGCGCGAATTGTGAAATGTAAGAGACGGGAGGCATGCATGGTCAACAGTTTGAACACCTTTTGTAATTATATAAACATTTAGTATTTGGTTATTAAAAACGTTGTGACCATCAAGTTTTCTGATTTCTCCGTTTTCTGGAAATACATTATCGAGAGAGACAATATTATGAGGAAGACTCAGACAGCCATTGTATGAGAGATGTTTGACAGTTTTTTATGTATCAAGGATTCATTTGCGACCCCCAGTTTATTGGCAAAATATATTCAAAAGAAGACCCTCTACCACTCCTGAAAGTTTGTACTCAAAGTTCGTAAACACCCTGTACATGAAGGAAAAACCTCTTACCACAAAAACCATCCGAAATAAGGAACGCCGTTTTTCAAACGAGGTGTTTTCTTCAAATATAAACCATTCCACACAATAATTCCTTCTTATTTTTTCAGTGGAGAATAATTTATAGTAATTCTGTATAGCCTCCTATGTAAGTTACATGTGATGTAATATAGGCTTTCTTGCAATAACAGGCACTGTAGCATTATATTAAAAGTGCAATGTTTACAAATGTAGCACTGGAAAATTGGCACATTCATATGTACGACGAGTGATGACAATGTATGAGTTTTTTTGTATCCTGTTTTATTGTTTAAATCTTCAGGTATTTCTCATGTAAAATCTTATGCGAATCTGTAAACTAAAGCAAACTGACAATTTTATTGTGAGATTCGTATTTAGCAATCTCAAATTAGTAAAATATAGTTAATTTAATTTTTGAAGCGCTTTGGTTTATAGAGCAGTTTTATTTTATCCAAGCTCCTCGTATAACGATCGGGGCAATGAAGCTATTAAAGTCTTGGAATTTAAGTGTTAATTGGTTGATTTTAATCAACACACGTTTCATTAATGATGCCAAATGCACTCTTTTTTTGGCAATGCTTTTAAAAATTTTAAATTAATAATAAACTTATCCAAGAATTGCAATAGTGTATGTAATAAATATGGGTTGCTATTATCTCATTCGAGATATGTTCTAAAGAGCTTGTATCTCAAGTCTTCTATTAGAAAAATGCACAAGTAATCTGAAATGGTATTTTTCTCAGATATTTCAACTCTTAAGATAGTTATCTAACTCATGCGTGCGCGAGTGTGTATGAGAGAGAGAGAGAGAGAGAGAGAGAGAGACCGAAAAGTTCTGATGAAATTTTCGTGTTTTCCTCATTCACATGAGTAGATAACGATATACTATATATATATAAAAAATAATTTTTTCTCCCTTCTCTTGAAATGTTAGACCACCTTAGTGGGGCGTTTTATTTTTAAAGTGAAGCACTGTTGCACGCAATGGATAGATTGCTGGGCATTATCTCTAAAGAAAAATGTAACATTTTCCGACGTAAACGAATTATTAATGTCAAAAAAATTTGATATCTTCATTTTTATACCTTTCATCCGTTTCCCAGAAATAATCTCTTCTCTCGACAGATAAGTAAACATATAATTGATCTCTAATCTCTTTCTCTTTTTTTAGTTATTGATACTTATCATTGTGTTCACGTGTCGATCTCTTGTTGAATCACTATCCTGAGTTTTTAATGGGAATTTCGTAAAAGAATGAAAAATTCTCATTTTTACTTACATTCTTTCTCTTTATTTTTATATCCACCTATTCAGAGTAAACTACTCTTGTTAATTTAATTTATTAATTCTATCCCCTTCGTCCTGGCTGAGAAAATGAGAATGTGAATGATTTGTCTGGCTGGCATCACAGTACCAAAATATTTAAATTTTATATTGTCTGTTTATTCCAAATGAAAATAAAATAAATAGATATTGCAAAGGTGTAGTTTTTAAGTAACCCCCATTCATTGAGATTTTGTTTATTTGTAAAATTTAATTTTTTGCTTTCAGGATTCTCGGTGGCGATGAATAGTTAGTTGTTCAATGAAGCAGGTGGGTGTTGCTTTTTTTGTCGTACAGATAGTAATTAGAAACCCATCACAATCTTTAATTTTTTTAGATATTTAAAATTAAACTTTTAATGCACATATTTTTTTTTATATTTGCACGCTTTCAATTAACGTAGCTTTGATAAATAGTTCTTCAACAACTTTACATGAAGATGTTTAACTTTGAATTTACTCCGAATAGTTGATAATATTATAAAGATACTTCTTCTATGGAATCTAACGGGAAACTGTCACTAGCAATTTTTTTTGTCTTGCCTTTAAATTTTTTAATTAGTTTTTTAATTTATAACTGTGCGAATTAATTTAAAAAATATTTTAAATTTAAATAATGATCATGGATTAGAGCTTCTTGAAGATGGAAAGACTTTGCTTCCTGATAGATATAAGTATTTACTTTATTGGCTCCAATTATTCTAAACTTGAAGAGCAATTTTATAGTGTTTTTGAAATCACTTGATATGACTACAGAGCATAAAACACAGTAGAAACGAAGATCTTAATTATGGCTACCGTTTTATTTATATAAGTTTAAATTTAGAAATCTTATTCACCTATTTGAAATACCGTTCTACGTTATTTTTGGCTATGTACATTCTAGGCGGTCCTGTACAGTTTTAAAAAGCATAGGAAAAGAATTTCCCTTCTATCTTATGAGGAAAAGGCCACAATGCACTCAGTGTTCTCTGCACACACCAATAGAGTGATGAAAACAGATGTATCGAAACATTTATTTATATTTCCCTCTTTCTCTCTCTCTCTCTCTCTCTTCTTTCCTTGTATTGCTGGCAACACGTGTCACAGGTGCGGAGTCGGAAATCAGAACCGAGGGTTGTTACGACGTGACATGTCTGCGAAGCTCCAGGAAGAAGCACAAAATAATCCTAAATGAAATAAAAAAGATTTTTTATTATAATAATCGAAATAATGCTAGCATTATATTATTTAGAAAAAATATGGATTTAAATACCTTAAAATTATTACGTAATTGTCTGCAACCAGTGCAAAATACCTCAGAAAGAATATTAAGATTGGTGTACTTATTAAAAATGTAACATTCCTCGAATGTAAAATGCCAAAAATTAATTTTTCTATAATTATGTTTAATTTTATTACTTTTTATTTTGTGCTATCAATGAATGTTATAATATTTAATAAAAAAATAATAGTTCAGTTTTATATAAATATTACATGTATTCCTGATTTCGCTATATATGCACTTAAACGGACTTTGAAATTTTTTTAATGAAAACATTGAAGACGCATTATGTCTGCTATATGGCACAGTATCCGGTTCGGATTGTACACCTTCAATTTTTTTCATCTTTCGAGTGCGTTTTACACTATCTGTCCACCATTTAGCATGAAGTGAATCGTTTTAAACGATTTTCTTCTGATTGGAAAATAGTTTTTATGATTGCACCACAATTAAGGGAACGTTCCCATTTATAAATATTGTAAATGTGTCGAGTTATGCCATTACCTGCTATCAAGAGCCTTAGTTGAACAGTCGTGTTAAGTCTTTTAGACTTCCTTAATTTGAAACTTTTATGGGATTTGAACATAAAAATGAATTTTTATTCGAAGGCATATTTTTTTTTTAAATTGCCTCTATTCCTCTGGACGATCCTAGATCTTCAAAGGGTAATAAACCATTCGGAAGACTCTGAGAATGTGTTCTAATGAAACGATAGACGCTGATGTGTGTTTATTGATCTCCTCTCAGATTTAGCAAAGTGCTGCTTGTGAAACAGAAATTCTGCATTCCATAGCGCTTTACATTAATATCCGGCTACCTGTATTTAGTAAAAACAGAACTTCTACAGGGTGATCCAAAAGTCAGTTCACCAAAAGATATATATAACTATTAAACATGCCGAAGTCATTTTTTTTAATACATGCGTTTCCAAGAATATGTGTCGTCGCGTTTGTTTGTGCAAGCAGGAATTATCCACTTTGAACATTTGAACAATTAAACACTTTGAATTGGGGGCCACTTTGAACATTTACTGTAGGCTTAATCAGTGCTGCATTGATTAAAGAATCTCCACTAAAATTTTGACGAGGGCATGTTTAATGGCTTTTATTTTCATTTCCATGCATTGATCAGAATACGCATTATTCACAGCCCTGTTCACTGCATTTTGATTCCCTGTTTCAGGTAACACTACATTTCATTGTTTCATTACATTATCGACATGGTTATTTCACAAAAGAGGAAACGCAAACGAAGAAGTTATCAATTCTTGATGCTGTGAAGAAATCAACAGCAAAGAGAAAAGATTTGGCCAAAGAACTTAACATTGCACCGTCAAGTAAATGAGAAAATCTGCTCATGCTACGCCATACGCCTACTTCTCTATCAAAAGGATGATGCTCCGCCACATTTTCACTGCCGAATCCGTGATTTTTTGAACTTCAACTTCCAAAACCTACTGAGATCAAATCACTGCAATCTTATTATGATTTAGCCTTTTAGCTCTTTCCCTCTTTATTTTCTTCGTATTTTAAGATTTCTGGTCTTTTTTATTTGAAGACATAATTTATATTGACATTTTGTTATAATCAGTTTAAAACATTGACAGGTACGAAGATGAAGTTCGATTGCAATGCCGAATAAATGTTAGGATAAAAACTTTTAATAAAATCTGATAATTATAAAATGACTGATCAACGTAAAGGCGTAATTTAATTTTCTAATGCACGGATCGAAGGCCAAGTATGTCTGAATTTTATTTGAATGTATTTTATAACAATCATGGGGATGGCATAATAATCAATAAAGTATATATGACGACATCTGAGAGATTTCACGTCAGTAAATCGTTCCGCTTGATTCCATATCCTGCAGCTGTTTTCCGAATAAGAGGCGGCTTCCAGATGAAATCCGATGACGCCCCACAGGTGTTCCAAGGTTGTGGCCGACTTGCAGACCGCAGCAGAATTGAGGTATCTTGTAGACACTCTCTGGAAATGAATTTGAGATAACCACCAGAATAGGTATTATCAAAATTGCTTACAAGTCATCGATTTATTGCATTGTTTGCCTAGCTTTTACTACGGTCGTTCTGTAATAATCAGTTATATTCAGAATCTATTGCTGAACATAACTCGGTGCTTTTATTATCCCAAAGATTTTATTCTGAAATTACGGTTTGCAGTAATCAAAATAGCACTACTTGGTAATGTTGTCACTTTTCCCAAGCCAAGATTTGCCGAAAGTCGTTGTTAAATTCGTTTTCAAGCACTAATGGTCCTGTGCCCTAGGATTTAGCGGCCCTTATTAAAGACGTTTCTTTATTTTAATGTTTTAGCTCTTCTAATTATTAGTAGAAAAAATGTTTAATCTCTTCTCTAGTTGTTTTAACTTAAGCTAAAAGTTTTGATCCAATAATGAATTTTGCAATTAGGAACAATTCAGAGTGTTTAATTAGAAAGTTCCGTAAGCGGTTGAAATATAATTATAAAAATTAAGCGGCTACACCCTTTTCTTTATCGATTACACTTTTTGTACAAACATACGCTATCTGATGATTAAATTAGATCTCATGAAGATTTATATTAAATTTTTGATCTAGTCCGTCTGATAAGGAGAGCCCAATTTTGACCAGTAGTAAAGGAAGCGTTACCTCCAGATTGTAAACATCTGATAATGGAATCTTATATTAAATATGCCCTATAGATACTCATATAAGAAGCTATTACACACAAAAAGACAAATTTTGTAAATATATATAATGTTCCTAATGAGCATTATAGGAAGTTATAGTTTTATATTTGACCAACATCCAACAAGAATCACATGACCAGCCAGATCTAGTCGATCTGGTGTAAATTTCTACCGATAATTCAGAATATCATGCGATAAAGAAATTTTGTTCCCGAATTACGACGTGAATGGGAAGCGAAGCTGCCGAGAAATTGTAAAATAAAATGTACTTTCGATCCTAGCGGATGAGTCGATTCGTAATGTAGCAAAACTGAATCTATTGCACGTTACTTCTTCACTTCTTCCAAGAAAGGATAGATACTTCTTCTCCTTCACTGTGTGATCTGTGGTCAGGAATTAAAATGACACTTAACAAGGGAAATACACGAAGTTGTCCAAGGCACTATTTTTGCGCGCAAGCATACCTTGGAGCGATGGCGTTGCGCGGCGGTCGTAGCGCTCCGGAAGTGAAAAGTTCAGAAAAACATGTCGGTAACAGGGGAAACATAATCGTTAGCGGCGGTCGTCAAAGAATTGCAGTTAGAGCACTGTTATTTAGCACAAAACCTTAATTTTGCTGTAAAATTATTCGTCTCGAGTTTTTTCCTATCTATCAACATTATATTTGTTTTGCCCTGATTAAACTTTAGCCATCCATTCAAAGTATTGAGATCCTCCTGAATCTGTTGAGCTACTCGACAAAGTTTATAAGATGTGGTAAACATCCATGAATACTATTTTTATTTAAAATTATAAAGTATCGCGATACAAACCCCCTCACCAACGCAACGTAATTCGACGTTTGCCCGTGGAAAATTTACGAAGTTTACCGTCGGTAATTTATCGAATTAATTAATAAAATGAAATTATAAATTAAGGAAATGGTTATTAATTACTATACGCAGTTTTACTAGAAGGCAATTAGCTAATTTTAATAATTTATTTTTAAAAACTAAATTTGTTCAGAAACTTGAGAATCCATTCAATTGTCATCTGCTGTCTTCCTCCATTGCTTTCATGTGAAGTGGATTCGGGCTTATTGATGCAGCCTACGCTTATAGAAGATAGTCTTCTATAACGTAGGCTACATTATTGCCGAATAGTGGAATAAAGAAGTTCCGTCAAGCGCATTAATACAATCACATCGCTATAACTATGGCTTTAACAATGGAGTCTTTGTTTTCACGGTTAATTTGAAAGAAACAAAATTTCGCATTTTCTTATTTTTGCAAGCATCAATAGTAGCTCTAGATGAGTAACATATTTCAATTTGGTGGGAATGTGTGAGATACCTGTTTGTGTAGTTCCCTTGTTAGTTGTGGTAGATTGGTCGCTAAGGGGACATTGTGCTGCAAAATGACTCCAATGTCTGTCTGCCTTTCAATTGTATAACTCTTCTTCCATAAAATTTTGTTCTTAACGTCTAACATCGACATCAGCACACGGAAGGCAGATTCTAAAGGAGCAAACTATTGCAATTTTCGAAGTGAAGGGAATTTTTATAAAATCATCTAGGGGGAGGAAGAGGGTATGGTAGAATGGCGGAGGGCATTGTCGCATGACAGCATTTAAAATAACAACAGGGAGTGAAAGGAACAGCGGAAGTTGAGCTCAAGTCGACTCATCCGCTGCAGGGAATTGGCGTTGTTTTTATTTCACTGATTTAGCATTGGAACTATTACGAGCTTCGCTTCCCATTCTACTTCTTCCATGGTAGAACTATGGACGATTTTAAGCTATGAATGTATTAATAATAATTTAGTTTATATAAAAATATTCAAATCAAACTTTAAATGAATAAAATTAACAAAAATCTTGCATGCTGACGATACGGAATGACATCGATGATTTTGGGTGCTCCAGAGGGTGCGAAGGAGTTTGTGAATTGTGACTTGCAGTGCAGCAAACTTGTAAATTGATAGTCACTTGGAGATTAGATCAATAAATTGCTCTGACGGACACGATTATATCCACAATTTAGATGTTTTAGCCCTTCTTGGACATCCTGAAAGTGATTCATTAATAGTTTACGTGCGTCCAAACATGAATTCCGACACCCAATAAACTAACGGTAAAAAATGTAGGTGATGAATTCCCAGAAGTGCATCTACCCTAGACTTGGTTTTTGTTAAGTTTTTTTCCTCATAAAGTTTTCTGCTTGTGTTTCGTTTTTATCAATAATTGAAAAAATACAAAGTTATTTCATTTGAAAGCTTGTCAAAACCAGACTATTTGGCAGTTTGATTGAGCTGCCATCTTGCGATGATTCAAAAAAGTTTTCAATCCATTGTCGTACTAGTGAGTCCAGTGACTCAGTGATTAAAACTCGACATCATTGATAATATTCCAGTTTATTATAAATTAGATTCTTAGCTCTTCTTCGAATATGGAGGAATATTCATTAAAATTTCTGGCTTCCACGTGTTTGCACAATGATCGCGTGATTAAGTGTGGCTATGTTTCACTTTCTGTTACATGTACGAGAGAGGAATGTTTTTAAACTTCGGTAACTCAGCAGTGAGGTATAAAAATAACTGACAGTTATGGACAGTTGCTGAGGTGCACTGTAGCGATAATTATATTTGAAAGCGAACGCGTGTAAGCCATATATATATCACTCTCTTGTCTCTACTTTAATTGGACTGGGAATATGTGAAATCGGATCTCATGTATTAATATTTTTATCTAGGAGAGAGTTGCATAAGTTGGGACATTTTCAAGAACATATTTTTTTTGTAACCACACGGCATTAAAAAAGACAGTGATTATGAATCATTAACAGAAGCTTTTAAATTAATACAGGAAAAATTACCAATTGAACCGTAAGTTATTTAAAGGTTTTTATAATTGTTACAATGTCCCATCTTATGGAAGCAGGAGCCTAAGACGGGACATAGCAAAACGAGACAAAGCACTTAACTTTTCTTATGTTGACTTTTGATATCAACTGTTGGCTTTCAGTTGCTACAGAAAAAGCAAGTAAAACGCGCCTATTGTCCTTGCAGGTTATGGTAACCATTTTGTTAGCGTCTTTTGTGACAACTTTATTAGTTTCTTCTCTTTTGACGTTCCTTGTTTGTTCCTTGAGAAAACACTGTCCCATCCTATAGCAGCCGCCACATAAGTTGAACGACAGATGACGTCATTTCTAACGCCAGCCAATAGACTTTAACGGGAAGTAAATCGCTTAGCTATTCCATGATACGTCCGCTTTCGTTTTCGAAACATTGTTTTCGTATTTATATGTAGTTTCTATTTTCGTTTTTTCTTTTAAATAGATAAATGAAATTAATAAATGAAATTAATAAATTAATAAATTAAAAAATGACGCAGAATAGTCGACTTGAAGGCAGTTTGTTTTATATTATGATTATTAATAGGCTTTCCACGTTTCAACGATATCTCCACCTTTACTATAGTAGAATAAGTGTATCATGGGTAAAATCCAGACAAAACATATGAGATGACTTACTGCGCATGTCAAAAAGATCGTTCATCTTACGTGGCGGCAACTATAGGAAAATGTAACTTTGTAAACACTGTCTTCGTGGCGGCAGGAAGCGCATGTTATTATTAAAACAACCCAATGATATACCAATCAAAATAGGATATTCGCAGTTAATCTACGATCTTTCTATCTTTTGACAATTAGCACGAGACGTACTGACAGTATTTTTCATAAAAGAATGGTATTGAAAATAATGACGCTGTCAGTGGGAACCAATCACAAATAAGCATGGTTGATGCATTACTTTCTCCCGTAACTTTCAGCAGATGTTACTGAAGGAAGATATGATTTGTAAGTAGAACGATTCTCAGTATTGTGCTAAGTTAAACAGCTTGATTCGCTTGTTTAAATAAGATAGTGTTGGCCGTCCATGTTTTTTTGTTGGTTCCTTCACCCTCCCAGCCTGGTTTCTCCGGCGAGTATGCCAGAAATGACCAGCCTATAAGCAGTTCAAACTGACTGGTCCATTTCAGCACCATTCTTTTATGAAAAATACTGTAGAAGTGAATAAAACTTACCGGATTTTTCGCTGGATCTTTGGTCTTGTCGATAACACAACGGCTATCGTTTTCGACGAAGTGCTGAAACTAACAACAAGTGGCACCAAGAATTGTTTAAATATTTTTATATTGGTTTTTCCCAACTTATGACATGCCCCAATTTATGCAACTGTCCCCTACTTGTCGATGATGTTTGGAATATTGAGTTTTCAAGTGTATATGCATTTCTAATCATTCTGGTCTTACTTAAGGAATTTCATGAGTTGATCGTGACTCTGCTATTCTAGTGGATTTTAAGAGGTATTCGTATGCAGTGTTTTGAGAGATATTATAAAATTGAATGAAATCGCAACAATGTTGACGATTCCTTTTTTCAATAATGTCACTTAAGTTTCTATAAGAAAAATTCCAATATATAAGTGCTATCTGAAAAACTATGAGGATTAGAAAAAAAAAGCTTTAATAAAAGCTGTTTATTTATAAAAGTGCTATCCAAAGATATCTTACAAGACCTATGTTCTCATTTGAATTTTCAAAGTTGACTCCAGTTCCCTTTACTTCCTGTTTGTTCTGGAAAATGAAATTTTCAAAAATGAATTCTTTATCTTAGGTTTTGTCCATAAAATAATTTTAAACATCTAAAAATATCTTTCAAAAAGAAATGACTGATACGGAAGCTCTGAAACACCCTGTATAACTAGACTGAGAGACTGATTGAGGGACGAAATTCGAAATACGTACTAATGAGCATTTTCCCTTACCTGAAATTAACAATTTGGAAATGAGCCTTGAGATTAGAAGACGGGAATTATTAAGAGAAATTATGAGATAGAAGAAAAAATAATTGAATGGCAGTAGAAGAAAATAATAAAATGGCAGTAGCTTGTTTCTCCTTCATAATCTTTTTTCATCTTCCTTCCTCCATCGCAGTTATCTTGTTTTATATCGACAGCGAGAAACGTAACCAAATAAATTTAATTTCAGATCCCTACAGTTCATTGCTACATCAACACGTTTAAGACAATAATCAGCGATTTGAATTTTTAGACGCGGTAAACTCACGACAACCTCAGTGCATCATCCATGTTGAAATGAATGCCCTTAAGGCCCCTCTTTAATTTTGGCAAGTACAGGCGTCCCTCGCTTTATGCGATTAATTAGTACTATGAAATAATCACGTAACACGGAATCATGTAAAGTGAATTCATTACGTTCATAACCTTTTATAACTTCTCCAGTGATATGCAAGATGAGCACAAAGTTTTTTCCCTGATAAAAAAATTAATTTAAAAAAACTATGTCAGATAGATACATAAGGTTTTTTTGTATTATGATCGCCATCTCAAAAATGTCTGTAAACTGATGGTACGGTAGAAGCCGAAGCAATGTAGGGGGCGCTAACTTCGCTTATATTGAAAATGGCCTCTATATGAGAGAGAAAGCTCTATGCGTTCTGTAGTTTTATGAGACTAAATCACCGATTAGCGTGTAGAGGAGATTTAGAAGTGAGTATGGACGCGACTCTCCTAATGTTAAGAGCCTCAAATGTTGGCAAGTTTATAGAGGCAGGAAGCGTTGTTGACCTTCCTCGATTCAACGTTTCCCAAACGATGGTTTGGAAGAGATGGTCCTACAGCATGGCCTCCACGTTTTCCGGACCTAACACCCTTAGGCTTTTTCCTGTGGTGATATTTTAAGTGTTTGCTACACCGGTCCCCGATGTGAATACATTAAATGCAAGAATAACGGATGCGATATTGAGGGTAATAGAAGACATTCTGGCGAATGCATGGTGAGAAATTGAATATCGTTTAGATGTTTTCAGAGCTACGAAAGGTGCACATTTTGAAGTGTACTAACGATGTGAAGAAAAATTTTTTTTGAGATGAAGATCATAATACAAGAAACCGTATGTGTCTATCGGATATAGATTTTTTTTTATATTAATTTTCTTTCTCAGGGAAAGACTTCGTGCTCATCCTTATCTTTTATCTGGATTTTAGTCTTGGAAGAATTTTGATTACAATTACCTCCCCCCCCTCCCCTAATATATGCTTTGCAAAAGACTCCAACAGTGGAAGTTCCGAAAACGCGAAAATGAGGTCGCGTGTAGCGAGGGAATAAAAATCATTAAGAATCATTTTTTTCCGCGGTTAAAAATTCAATCTCTGCACACTGTCTTAAAGTCGTTGACATAGCAGACAAACCCGACGCCAAGACAACGATTACTGTCGAAGAAAGAATGAACAGAATTCAACGCATCGTGGCATGTTTGTAGTGGATGATTGCAGCTACTACAAGGTAGCATACACCGTTCTATACAGTGTTCTGTTTTCGCGTTACGAGTGACTGTGCAATGGTTTCCAGTCGCGCCTCGTATAAATGAAAACAGGAAAGAAAATTCCACAATCTGGGCTGGAACCAGGAACCTTCAGCTAATCGCGCCGATACTCTAACCAATTAAACTAATATCTTTCGTGTATAATGTAATCAAATACGTTGAATTTAAAAAGCAGCTAAGCCCATATGTGGCGGGTATCATTGTGTTGTCGCATTTTAGCTTTGGAACCATTTGATATATGGAACTAATGTATTAAATATTTCTGTGATTTGATAAGAGAAATGAACTCCAGACTGATATGAAATTTCACTTGAAACCAGAACTTTCTTTAATGGCT
This sequence comes from Rhysida immarginata, assembly GCA_023313115.1. Taxonomy (NCBI): domain Eukaryota; kingdom Metazoa; phylum Arthropoda; class Chilopoda; order Scolopendromorpha; family Scolopendridae; genus Rhysida; species Rhysida immarginata. The sequence continues at coordinate 551,295 of JAHWFO010001556.1, forward strand.
ACGGCGGATAAGCAGCAAATTGTTTTCTTTTCTCTTTTCCTTTGCTTTTAGGACGGGAGAACAAGAGCGTAAATTCCGAAATGCTGTATGGTGAAGAGTAAGTTTTTACAAAGATAAAAATTTTAATCTCTCTCCCTCTCCGTTTACTTGTCGCGGAAACAGAGGAACAGTGAATGGGGGGTAGGGAATAGAGGGGGTAGAGGGGGTAAAAGGTCAGATGCGGAGTCCTTGGCGAGCTCTCGCTTCCCAAACGCGGTGCAAATTAGCGCGGATTTATCTTAACCTCGGAACGTTCCACAACCGGGGAATCCCGCGTGCCGCTTGCTACCTCCTGTCACGTGCTGTGTAAATCACGAGGAAATCGGACTCGGCTGCGTTGTCAGGACGAGATTCCCAGTAATTAAGTCTTTTGCTGAAGAGAGTGCGAGCACGAGAATGGCGATGGCCTTAACTGAAGCGACATTTTGATCGCTTTCGCCTTGATGAAGGTGGTAGCGGCTTGCCGAACGGTGGGTTCCAAGAAGGAGAGGAAAGAAAAAGAAGAGGAGGATAAAAAAAAAGAAGAGCGAAAACGGGAAAAGGGAGCTTGTAAAAGTTGAATATGATAAAAAGTTTTGATCCCATAAAAGGATTGAGAAGAGCAACGGCGAACACGAAGGAAGAAGGTTGTTGGTTGGATGTTGTAAGGAGAGAGGGGTGAGTGAGAAACGCCATTAAGGAAGAAGGCGAGTGGGAAAGTGAATATGATATTGCCTCCATGACGAACGGGACCCGTGACGGATGGCAGAAGTAGGCTTGTCGGCAAGAAGCAGGGCCGCAGCAGCCCGTTCTCTTGCCCTCAGTCGCCGCACATCCCGCCGAGTCGCTAAACGCTCGCGTCATTAATTTCGCCCAGCACGAAGAGGAAACACGGAACCGCGCCAACTTTTCACGCACATTCATCACGTGGTCTGATCATTACTAGACGCTACTGCTCTTGCTGTTCTCAACTGTGGCAAAAGGAGAAGAATTTCAGCGTTGACGACGACAACAGTATTCCCAAAGAATCCTGCGCGACTCTTCCTTTTCTTTTTCTCTCTTTTTTTTTTTTCTTCTTGCTTTTCTCCTCGCGTTTTCTCTCTCTCGCTCTTTCTCCGACGGCTTCTCAGCACGACTCCGCGGCCATGGAAGGAAAACGTTTCTTCACAATTAAAGTGCAACTCGTAATTCACCGTTTTTTCCGAAGTTCACCAGAAGAAGGAGGTGCCTGGCCGTTCTCGAGTCCTTCAGCTTGACGGAAAATGAATTGGTCTTTGCATGGATCACATCCAGTTCATTTTCTTCTGGGAAGGGGGAAAAAAGTGTGGACAGAAGAGTGTAATTTAATCATCTTCGCCGAGAAAATTTACCACTTCTGCTCAAGTGAACATGATTTTAATAAGAAAAGGCAGGGAGGGCGGCATCCTTGAGGGTTTATGGCATTTTAAAATAAAAATATAAAAAAAGAAAAAAAAAGAAAAAGAGGAGCACGAAACTAACCCTTCCTTCTTGTTCGCTCTTGACGTTTATTCATAAATTAATTTCGAGACACGTTGAATATCGGCTCGTGCTGATCCGACAGGTGCGGAGGTGATTAATTGTTGTGCCGTTGCATATTGCATGATTGCGAACTGCGGTTGAGTAATTAAAGTAGTTATTAGTTAGAGGAATGTATTCTTGCTCATCGTCTCCGAATACAATTTCAAACCAATTACAGTTAAGCCGCCAATGGAGAGCGAGGCCGGGGACTTCGGGAGAACGCAATTACAAGCAGTCCCCCGTAATCTGTAAAGACGAGGGCCGGCGATGCAAATCGTAACCTGCTCATTGGCCTCCCGTGGCTAAACACCATTGATAACTCTTCAATAGGAATCGTTCTCTTGAATGGATAAAAGTTCGAGCCACAATTCCAATAATTTAGTGCTTGAAAACTTCTATTTCGGCATAAAATAACGAGCGCGAATAAAAGCCGTGAGATGAAAACTCTTTCTCGTTCGTAATTGCCGTCGTTTTCGATTATCAAGTTATTTCCCAACAGCTGCTCGTTTTAATCGCCCGAACAATCCGGCCCCATTCAAAAGTTCCCCCGACCAAGCTTAAACCCCGTTTTGCCTTTCAGCCAAAACTTGATTCTAAACGGAAATTTGTTTGTTTTCCTGACTTTGAACGCTCAAAGCACACGAACACACATACAGAGCCATTGCTGTGTTCTATATCGGTTTCGTGCTAATTAAAATAGGCCCCCCTCTCTTGCGTTGTCGTTTTATTGCCTGACAAAATGTCCTCTTTGAAATATTTTTTGCTTCTAAAAGGCGCCAATATCATTTCAAATTAATAGTAATAAATAAACAACTAATCAGAACTTTACACCCAGTTCTTGCGCATTCTGTTCTAGCAGGGATACGAGATTCAAGACAGAGATCGTGTACACGATTTTCCTGTTGGAATCTTAGATGAAAGTTGATGTCTAAAATATGTAGACTAATGACAACTAAACAACTAATGTGTAGACAAATTAACATTACAATTGCCATAACCTGAAAGATTAGCATGCATATAATTGTGTGTGAGAGAATGGGAGATAAGCAAATAATTGCTATGTTGATATATTCTGGAAACAAATAAAAAAGAAAAGAAAAATTCCGCGAACTGGAATCAAACCAGGGACTACGCCTTTTGCTGGCACCGCTTTTATCGATTAAGCTACCACGAACAATGAACGGCCAAGCTGTTACAATTCGTTTACATGAACTTCCTTGAAGCCACAAATGGTCATAGCGGTGCCAGAGAATGCTAATCCCCTGGTTCGAGTCCAAGTCGCGGAACTTTTTCTTCTCTTTTCTATTTGTAATTATGATATGTTTGAAAATTCAGTTTATTTATTATCTTCTTTTTGAATATTATGGAAAGATGATCGTATAGCAAAGAGAGATATTAACATGAAATGCGAACAGTCATGTTTGGGCGGCGCAATATCCTGCCTGTGCTTTCGAACATCAACATCAAGAAGCATTTGCAGTGAACATCTGGGCAGGCATTATCGACGAGCAGGTGATTCGGTCCATAGCTCTTGCCACCAATTGGGCAGATTAGGAAGGAAAAATTCCGCGACTAGGATTCGAACCAGGGATCACGAGTACCCAGCACATCGCCTTTACCATTCTACAGCAGGGCTGTCTCCAAGTATACTAAAGACTACAAGGAAGTCAACGTGGAGGCCCAATGATAGAACAGGCGGAAGGAAAATACCATGACCTGGATTTGAACCAGGGGTCATTATGTTCCGACCAGGGAGTTTATGTTGGAGCATTAACTCCAGTTTTTATTTATTACATTCTTATGAGTTTTCATCGACTTTCTTATGGTTTGGAAGAAGGAATTCCCAATCTGAAAGCCGAGTGCCTGTCATATCATTAGGACTCCACCTTGATTACCTTGTAGTTTATAAGATGTTTCAGTACCGTGTCCGTGGTGGTCCAGTCGGTAGAGGCCACGAGCTAGATACTCGAGGCCCCTTGTTCAAATCTAGGTCGTGGAATTTTTCCTTCCGTTTTTCATATCAATATCTTTACGTTAAGTTGGAGCATTAACTCCAGTTTTTATTTAACACTTTCGAATCGCGTATAGTCATTTGCAAACAGGCGCTGTGAAATTGCGTTCGACAACTCTAGTGCTTGATTCATCGACTTTTTCGTTAATTCCATCGGAAGCTGGAATCATGGCTTTTTTTTCTCCTCTGGTCTGTCCATTACAATGTTGCTTTCATTTGCATTATCTCCTTGAAAGTCACCATCTCCAGTTGGAAAAACCATCAAAATGACAGGCTGAACTTCGTCATCAACGATGTATAGTGCGATTCAGACGTTGTTCAACACCAATTAAAAGTTCCAAAGCATGCAAAGGATGAGTAAGACATTGCCTTCTCTGTTGTCATCAAGTGAATAGTCGAGGCAATTTCGTTGTCGAATAGTGTCTATAGGAATATACTAGGGTTTATTGATAAATAAGATTTCCTATCACCTATGGTCCCCTTCAGTTAGGGAAGAAAAATATTTAGCATGCGTTCGGTAGCACCAGCTTGTTTCAATTCACTATTTGAGGTCATTGAGTAATAGCGTTCGTTAATAATGAGTGATACCTCCTACTTGTAGAGCCTAACCTAATCTAACACTACGCAAGATCAACATTATTTTCATCCGAATCCGAAATTGAAGTTGCTCTGTTCAGATGCACAAATTTTCTTCATGGACGGAATAACTTGTTTGGAGAAATGTATGGGAAAATGGAGATTATGGTGGGGGGAGGGGAAATTGTTGGAGTGTTTAAGAAGAATAAAGTTCTTTCATGTTGATACCATTTTTATTATTTTATTATCGGACATTTATTTTAAACGATTTAAGACTTTGCTTATACAATGTTCGTACAAAATATTCTCGAATACATCTTTATTAATTATGTTGTAAACCTGTTAGAGGCATCTAATAGCAGAGCAGCTGGAATTTTTTTGAGGAACTGAATAGAGTTGTTTTCTCGGAATTAAGTAATTTTAAAGGGAAAATGAGATTTTTAAAAGGCAAAAACTATTTTGGTGAAAAATTTCAACGGCTTAGGAAAAAAAGTAAAGTTCCCTATTTGGTCCTATTTGGTTTAAAATTCAGTCAATAACTATAGAAATAAATTTGGATATCTTGTGTATTTATGTCTTGTAATTTGGTAAACTGAGGTATGATCTTAGCTAGGACTGAATAGATATTACAGATATTTTGAACAAGTGGCTATTAAGAGTCTTTTATAAGATCACACATAAATGCTTGTTTGGTTGTTTTGTTATCTTTTCTAAGCATTAAAAATTATTTTTCTCAAGCGTTGATGAAGGGAAGGGAATTTTGACCTTAATATATATTGCCTTGAAATGTGAAACACATGTATGCCAGAAATTGGGATATTCCGTAATCAATATCGTTTTATCATCGAAAATTGTCTGTAATCGTACAGTCGAGATGGCGTTTTTGCGTTATTTTCTCTTTTCATCAGGCCTCGCGCTGTTGCTTAAAGGATCGCAGGTGTTGACAATGTGCCGATTCCAGTCATTAACCCGTTGAATTCCGTATGCTTATAAAAAATATAAAATTTCATAACAATTATTCACGAGTTAGATTTAGCTACATTTTATATAGAACGCAATTCTAACTACACTTTAGTGTCCAATACAATCACTTTTTGGTTACTTGATTAAAAAATCTATATCTGATACTATTTCAAATTTCATTTGAAAATGACGAGAAATCTTAAACATAAATTTTAAATATTCAAAGAAATTTTTGGAGTCTATTTTAGCTATTTTTTTCTCGTTAATATTAAGGATTAACACCTGTTCATTGTCTGTGGTTATTTATGGTTTCCCAATTATAATTTTAAATATTCTGTTTAAGCGCTTACCGTTTATCATATTGAAGGGCTTCCCAGTCAGTATTTGAAATAGTAAAATTGCATCTTGAATTCGCTGAAAATTGATTGAATTTTTAACGTTCCATTCAGACTGTTAAGATTATAAGTCTTTTTTTTTTAATCATTTTTATACAACAACCATTATAATGGTTTATATTGTGTATATGCTTTCATGATATCTCAGTAGTTACATTAAGCAAATTGCATTCCAATTAGACGCCAGTGACCGTTAGAATTTTAAGATAGATAGATTCTTTCAAGCTGTAATTTTTTAAGCGCTTTAAAATAATATTTCACTACGATTTTGGAGTATAATTTGAACGAATAAGGAGGTTTCACTTTATGCAGTCTTTATTTGAATTTGATAGCTACAGTGTTGCTCTATGTTTATATTAGTGTGCATGTGTTTGGAAGACGGATGCAGCGAATGTCTTTCTCCCAAACGTTTGCGTGAAATGCGAACATAAAATCTGAACATTTATTATTTACATCTAATTAGATGTGCAGCAACGTTTCAGCCATCTAGATATTTATGCCAGAACTGTTTTAACGTTCCAGCTGATAATATGGTATTTCAAAACGAAAAATATGTTTTATTTATATCTGGCACCGAGTTGGTGGAATGCTGTTATATTCGAAGGATATAAATGGAAAGAGTTTCGACTTGATTTTCTCGTGGATTTCGAAAATGCAATTGGATCTGTTGCACGAAAAATTAAAAAATAAATGTTGTGTAAGTCCAATTAAATTATGCTTTTGAAATTAAAAATTACAAAATTGAAAATCCGAATATATAAAACTATACGGATTATAGAGGATCTTTTTAGATGATTAGTGATGAATTTTATAAACTCCATCGGAAAGTATTTTTATTTAAAGCATTAAGATCTTAATCAACTATCTTATAAAATTAAAAATGAATCCCATTTATGTGGGAAAGTAAATTTAATAGTTCATTTAATAATACTAGGATCCCCCAATGATCGAAATTCGATCACATTTCTGAGAAAAAAAATATATGTGTAATTGTTCTAGCCTCAATCTTGCTTATTAATAAACTTTGAAGAATGAAAAATAGATAACACAATAAATATCCTAAGTGCTTTGCATGACATTTCTGACACTCCCGATTCATTTCACCGCAATGATAACTTTGAAAATTTCTCGGAATAATATTTAAAGCAATCTAAAGGTATCTTTTAATATATCTATCGAATTATTATCTAAATATAATATTTATATTTAAGCTAAATTGTCCCTCCCTATCTCTGCGTCTCTCCCTCCGTCCCACTGTGGAAAATTACGGTCTGTTTCGGACCAAAAATCGATAACTTTTTTGTTACTAAAGAAAGAGTGTTAACAAAATTTTTAAAAAATAAATAAAAACCAAAAACTTCAAAATTGGCATTTATTTTTTTTTTAACTAAAAATATTACTTTCAAAGTATATGAAAAAACCTTAAAATAGCTTAAAATGCTTACCTACTAATTATAAAAATATTTTGAAAAGTTGGTTAATAACAATGTTTAAGCAGTTGTTTCTATGGAATAATGTATATAGGTACATTAAAGGTACACGTAACATGTTTAAGCATATTATACTTGGGGACTTTAAAGGTTCTGAAATCAGTTTAAAAGCTGCAGAGTATTTTTTAAACGGTTTTCTAATGCTTTCAAATGAACATCAACAAACAACAATTAAAATTCTTTCAAATGAACATCAATAATGATTTGAGTTAATTTGATATTTATTATTTAAAAAAAAACAAGAGAAAAGGCAATGCTACATGCGTTGACAAATATGGTGCACAACCTGTTCCTTAATGCTTCCTTTTTTTGAAACGCTTTTTACCTGTGTTAACATGAAAAAATACGCAAACAAAATATATTGTGCACATCTAGAGCACAGGAACTTTCCAACCATAAAAATTTCTTGTGTATTCGTCCACGTTAACACAGGTAAAAGTGCATAACAAAAAATGTGTTGCCGTATTTATATATAGATTCTTAAAGAATTTATTAACACAGTCCATTCCAAAAATGTGAGATATCTTAAGTTAAACGCATTCTAAGTAAATTAAAAAAAATTACGCAACAACCTTGACCACATAACTAATGAAATTTATTGAACTCCATAATGGTTCTCTCTTCAAAAAATACCAAAATGTAATAAACATTACATTGAAAGAAATACAATTTTGAAATTATTCTTATGAGATAATTGATTTTACCACTTAGTAAAGTCACCTTTTGCTTTAATAACAGCCTCAATTCTTTTGGGCATGCTATTAGTAAGATCAGAGCAAAGTTCCTGTGCAATATTTTTTCAAACATTTTTGTTGGACACAATGAGATCATTTTTATTTCTTGGGCACTGTTTCTGGATGCTATTCTTCATGATTACCTATAGATTTTCGATTGGATTCAGGTCAGGCTATTCTCCTGGCCATTCCAGGACAGTTATTCTTTTTTCCTGAAGATATGCCATTGAATTTTTGGATGCATGAGCTGGTGCACAATCTTGTTGGAAGATAACATCATCAGATTCATTTAGAGCTTCTCAATGCTTGGAATGAGAAAGAATTTCATCATTTCAGTATAAACTGCAGTAAACTTATTTCAGTGTAAACTTCTCTTCATAAAATACAGTTCATCAACACATTGATCATTAAAGCATCCCCATACCATCAGCTTTAAAGGGTTTGATAAAAAACAATTGGGGGCTTAAAAAGTTTGCAGATGAAGGGGTAAAAATAGATGAACTCAGGGCTTCCGCTACTTTCCTATACCTTCCACCAAAAAATGCTTGTGTTACCTCTCGGTTGACAGTTGAAAGCATAGCTACACTTTTCATATCTCTCCACGCACGATTGCTTTTGTTGAAATTAGACAAAACATGGACTCATCAATAAAGACAACCTGTGACCACATTTCGGGGGTTCAGTTCACAAATTTTTGGCCCATTGAAGACGTTTTTCTTCTGAGTGTATTTAGAAGAGGATTTTTGGTGGCAACATGAAATTGAATATTCATTGTATTTAAATACGTATAAGCTGTACTGCGTGAAATCTTTTTATTTAGGGATGCTGATTGGTCAGATGAGATCTCACGAATAGTAGTATTGTGTACATCTTTTTTCACAATATGGCTCAGTCTTCTTTGATCGCGATCATTGAGTGCTTTTCGGTCGACCAGTTCGATTTCTCACCTTCACAGTTTGATCTCCTTGCCATGATTTTAAAATTATGACTCATTGTGTTTTGACTTTTTTTTTTTAAATTTATTTTGCTATTTCAGCTTGTGTCAAGTTTTTTTGAACTTAGTTCAATGATTAAAATTCGATCTCTTTCCGAAACTTGTGGGTTTTACTCATTTTTGTAAATTGTTTTAGATTTATATGCGAGTGTTCATTTAATTATTAATCCGCCCATTTTTGAAAAATGCACTATATGATAATCGAACCATGCTCGAAAATTTACATACTTGTAGTTTTTAATTAATAAATTTTATATTATCCCAAACCCTTTTGAAACGAGTGCTGTATAAGAATAATTTCAAAAATTTATTTCCTTGAATGTATGCACACTATACTTTGATAGTTTTATGAAGAGAGAACTATTGTGAAGTTGAATAAATTTCATTAGCTATTTTCGTCAAGATTGAAGTATGAATTTTTTAATTTGCTTAGAATGCATTTAATTTAGGATATCGCAAACTTTTGAAACGGACTTTATATTCTTTTATTTACAGCTTCTATTAATATTTAATTTAAATTAGATAATTTTTTTTAGAACATAAACATAAAAAAGCTACATTTTTCAACGTAAGAGAATCACGAAGTTATTAGTCAACAATTTTAGTTTTAGTGGTATGTTCCTAGAAGGCTTTAAAATAATATTTGAAAAAATGTGTATGATAAATAGGCAAATGGGTAATTTTGGGTTTTGTTTATTAAATTTATTAAATTTTGATTATATATATATTTTTTGCAAAGTGACAAATAGTCACACAGATTAAGAAAGAAATTGAGGGTCCCTTATCCTGCTTTTGCATAAAAAGTTCTAACAAATCTCTAAGATGCTTTAAAAAAAAAGTGGAATCAAATATTGAGCATATATAAAAGAAAATCGAACACCTTTTAATTTTTGGAAGTGTTTTTATCATTTGATTCTACTTCCATCTTGGGGATGAATCGGTGCCGTGGCTTATCGGGAGAGGAAATCGTATGTGTACATAACCTAAGAACCCTGGATATCAGCCAGATTTTTTTCCTCTCCCCCTTTTTGATTTAAGAAGTACTTAAAGTCTTGTCGTAAATTTATCTATTTTTTTTTATTTTTTTTTATGGGCGAAAACAACGGGGCCGTTCCTTTTAGCCAGCCTGTCGACGGTCTTTGTATGTTGCAATCAGACTGCGTCTCGCCCATTTCCTTCGACTTATTGAGATCTCAGCAATCAACGCCACAAGTCGGTTTTCAAAGACCACCCCCCCCTCCTCCCTCACTTAACCAACCATCCACTCACTTCTCGACTATGCTGAAATTTGTTGTTTTCAAGTTAACCACACATGGAAAACGGAAGAGTTAAATTTTAATTTCTTTCGTTTTTGATGTTGAAATTCAATAAAAAAATCTGTTTTTGCACACATTCGCATGTTTGCCTATTTCGACGTATCTGTTTGCTCGTTGATCTGAGCCACCTGAAGCTCACTATTAAACATGCATTTATAGACATTGGACATAGAAATAGAGTTGAACGTGTTTTTCGTTCTTTTTAATTAAAAAGGATTGGTTAAAAACAAATTTTATTAAGGTAGAAATAAAAATTTTCTTTTAATTTAATTTAAATGAATTAATGTTCTAATAAGCGTAAAATGGACTATTCATTTTATAGCATTTTGATTAAACAAAAAACTTGATTTTTTTTGTTCAAATTTATCCATTTATTTCGATTATTTTTATCGATACTAACATATATAATGCAAAACATGACGAGAAAATGTGACTATTATAGAAAATTGAGTTAATGAGATTTTGTGGTATCAGGTTGTTTTTTAAGGATATTTTAAACACAATATCACGAATACATGGAGTTATCTAAAAAAATCCTTATTAAAGGTCCGTGAAGCTGTATAAATCATTTTTAAGTAATGTTATACGAAAGCCTAAACTTATGAATTACGAGGGTCACTCCGAAAGTAATGACAATTTTTTTAAATTTATTTTTTATTCTATACTCTTACAACTTATGGAGGTCATAGATACATCCTTTAGGAAACACATGCCATTTTTCCATATAATCCCCGTCCCTTTCAACTACCTTACGCCGCCTTGGAACGAGAGCGGGTATACCTGCACGGTAAAAGTCTCGACCAGCACCTTTGAGCCACTGTTTAGCAGCGTTCACGAGGGAGTCGTCATCTTCAGACTTCGTTCCGCGAAGGGATTCCTTCAGTTTACCACAGAGATGGTAGTCGCATGGTGCCAGGTCAGGACTTTAAGGCGGATGGTTAAGTGTTCTCCATCCAAGTTTTCTGATCTCCTTTGTGGTTTTCTGACTGACACGTGGCCGTGCGTTGTTCGTGCAGTAGCAGAACATCCTGCTTCTCCCGATATGGTCGAACACGACTCATTGTCCTATAACGTGTGACTTTGTGCAGTGCATGGTCTCCCGCTGCGATTGTTGGCGTGGCCTCTTTCACCTGATAATCTGCTTGCCCACCGACTAACCGTACTGCGATCGACAGCTGCATACACCTTTTTAAACCTTTTGTGAATGTTTCCGACTGTCTTGTTCTCACAGCAAAGGAACTCGATCACAGCAGATTGCTTCTGACGAATGTGCAGTACAGCAGCCATCTTGAAGGAGTGCTACCATGGCGCCACTCACGGGAACGACTTAAACTACATTTGAATATAAGCGGGAAATATGTATCAATGACCTCCATAAAATGCAAGGGTTTAGAATAAAAAATAAATTAAGAAAAAAAATATTGTGCATTAATTTTGGAGTGACCCTCCTATATAAATACTCTTTAGTTCACATTTTGGGAACAAACCAAAGGAAAGTACGGAATGAAATCCTGCAAGCCATATTTTCTGTTGTACATGATGAGGTATTTATCTTGAGAAAACTGAATATCTCGGAAACTAAGCATTGTACGAAAAAATGTCCAAAATCAAAAGTGAATTATTTCACGGGGGAAATTCATTAGTTAAAAAATTACCCCCATACCTTGTGAGGTGGGCTGGGGGGAGGGGTAACTTTGAAATCTTTAATAGGAACTCCTATTTAATGGTATATTCAGATTGTACAAAATATTCGAGAAATGTTTTATTCTTGGTGTTTTTTCAATTGATCCAAGCGTTTAGGAGATAGAGGCCCTGAAAAGTGTGGAACTTTTAAAGTTTTGAAGACAATTTTATCTATGAAGACAAACAGATAGAGAGAGTGGGTCTTACAGACATTCCTATTCTACTTTTTAGTGGTCTTTAAGAATCCGAAGTCAGAATTTCAAAAATTCAAAAATTTTTAGTGCACAAGTAAACTTTTGAGGGCAGCAGTCCTATGGAGACAGAGTCAATGCGTGTGTATTGAAAAATATTGGATTTTTGAAATTCTGATTTCGGATTCTTAAAGACCATTAAAAAGTAGAATAGGAATGTCTGTAAGACCCACTCTCTATCTCTTTGTCTTCATCGATAAAATTCGGTTCAAAACTTTAAAAGTTCTACACTTTCAGAGCCTCTATCTCCTAAACGGTTGGATTAATTGAAAAAACGCTAAGAATAAAACATTTCTCGAATATCGTGTGCAATATGAAGATACCATTAAAAATAGGGGTTCCTATTTAAGATTTCAAATTTACCCCCTCCCCCTAGCCCCCCTCACAAGGGGGGGGGGGTAATTTTTAAGTAATGAATTTTCCCCGCGAAATAATTCACTTTTGATTTTGGACATTTTTTCGTACAATGCTTAGTTTCCGAGATATTCAGCTGAATCAAGATAAGTGCCTCACGTATTCTCCATTAATGCAGTGGTGCACGATTTGTGGCCCGCGGGCTACCCTTGCCCGCCGCCAAGTTCGCATTGGCTCGCGTGTTTCAAACTGTTTCCGTCATTCACAGTGAATTAGCTCAGTGAAGCTCCTATCAGGCCAATTGGAATCGTTTGATCTGATACTTATTTGTGTTGTATTATTTTACTGTATTGATGGCGTTCAACGACTAATCTACGGTCCAGGCCCGTACCCAGGGAGAGGGAGCTGAGGGGGCTGCAGCCCCCCCCCCCCCCCTGAAATTGTCCACCATGTCAACTAAATTTGTTATATGGGCGAGCCCCTCTTCACAAGCAGGATTGGGCCAACCCCCCACCCCCCGAAAAAAATTTCTGGGTACGGCCCTGCTACGGTCTACAGTTTTACTAATCTACTAATCGAGGAGGGTGTAGAAATCGACATCACGGTTAACGTCAAGGGATTCTTCTGAAAACTGGCCTTTTGTGACAAAATATTGACCATCATTAAATTAATGATTAATACAGTATAAAGATACCATTTTGAAATTCACACTGTTAGAACTTCATTTTATGCATAATGGTTGGTGTTTTAGTGATGACACAATGAACGTGACACATTTCAACATGGAGTTAAATAACTCATGCATGATAAAAGGTCTTCATTATGGAATGCTATTTGAAGACTAATTCCTTGAAAAGTGTTCAGACGGTGTCACTGTTCTCCAGGTTTTGGCTTTTTATATAGCCTCCAACAGTAAATCTGCCCTATATTTCCTCTGAAAACTTCCCCCAAAGCCTCTGAGTTTTGTTCATACGGTTAACAATCAATTCAATATCTTAAATTACTGCAAAAGAACAGTTTAACTGGATAAGCAATAATGAGTTACGATGATCTGATGGTACAAATCCTATAACTGCCAAAGCATTAGTGGGAAATTTACTTACCTGAAAAAAAATCAGAAAAGTTGTCTATTTCACTGTTCTCAAACGCGACTATCTCCAGACTGTATTGAGAGGGTAAATGGCGGTTGTAACGTTTCTCCTGACTTGACGGCGGTGCGCTCCGACTAACGGTAAGTGAACTGTAGGAAATGTGTAAACCTATCCCTGTACAAAACCTGCCCCGGTCTCCCCTGCTGTTATTCGAATAACAGAAAAAATAAATCTTAAGGTGTTAAAATGCCGCAATCGACGACACTTTCGTCACACAGATTATCTTTCGGCATCCCAACCAGTTTCTGCCGAGTTTAAGTACTGGTGAATTGTCATACTGGGAATGGAACATTAACGAACGCCACAACATACAGATCGATACTTGTGATGTCAAGCCTTAGCGTTCCCAGAATCTACAACTGACAATTTTGCAGAATAGAGGGAGTATTGGATCAGGTGCGTGTGGTAGATTTTTTCTGTATGAAACTTGTCTATTAAATGCTGCAAATGCCGACCCCTTATGCCTATGCCGCCCCCTTACGGTGCCGCCTGATGCTACTGCCTCTCTGCATCATAGCACGCCACGACCCTACCAATAACGAGACAAAGTTAATATTAGATTAGCGAACATTTCTCCTAACACCGAACCATCATGGTGCACGCTTGTGGTCTTGTTACCTAGCGTAATGATGAATCTCTCTTTTGTATCAGCAATGATAACCATGGAGCACGAGTCTGGAGATTGAGTGGAAATTGGCTTGATACTTCTATCATTTTTGAGCACTTGTTAGATTTCAATGTTGAGTCATCTTTCAGGTAGTATCATACCGTGTGTTTCAAAAGTTCCCGAACCGCCCCTTCTGTATGTAGGGAAAGCCTAACCTATGACAGCAGGAGTAATGTTCGGCCAACCACTAAAATAAACCATGTGCTGAAATAAATTACATAAAATCAGTTTTACATAGTGGCAAAGTTTATCAAATGTATTTATTTTATTTTTACATTCCCAAAGGAAACGGTACATGTAGGTTACACCATTTGCTCAAAGTGTTCACCGTCCATCTCTGCTCGTTCTTGCATACGTTTATTTCATTTGTTTGTTTTTACGCAATAAACGCTTTTTAAACTGTTACTGTACCGGTATAAGCTTAATATCGTATGCTGTAGATTTTATAAATAAAACTTCTATTTTCTTACTTTAACCTTTTATTTCACTCTCATATTCGCGTATTTGCATTTATGTAAAATAAAGAGCGGGATTCGTAACGACTGGGAGCATCCATTAATTGAAAAAAGAGGTTGAGAGACAGTGGCTCCTGTCTACTAGCCCTTCAGCATACCTGCACAACCGTACGTTATGCAGGGAAAGTCATCTCCTGCGTTCGGGAACTTTTGAAACACAGGGTATATAACATCTGTTTTACGCATGTGTTGATAAGATGCTGCAGACTGTTTTCATTCAGGGCATACTAAATACCATTTTTCAACAAAACAATGCACTACTCGAATACCAGTTTGTAAGTTCTCTGATGATTCTCTGGCCAGCACAAACTTCAGACATGATTAGATGTCTCCAACAACCTTAAATGAAGATCTTGGTGAATACTACATGGACCATAATATCTCAGGACATTATTCGAGCCTTCATTGATTAAACACCACGCCACGGAATGGATCGCTCCATATAATCTTATATTATGTTTATTAAATCTCCTGATACATGTAATTAATCATGTAGTGCCCGGCACAAAAGAAAACATGCTTAATAAAGCTTATCGATTATTCAGAATTTCTGAAACCTAGAGTCAAGAGATCCATAATTTATAATGTTTTTCACTATTTACAGGAGGATAATTCGTTATTAATGATGCAATAATAGAAAAGACAACAGGGCTATTGTATTCAACTTTTGTCATTTTACAAACAACCAGAGGTGATAAAAAAATTCTATCTATACAGGGCAAATCAAAATGATGGACTCGATTTCAGAAATTTATTCTGTGAAATCTAATGACCATATTGTATTGTGAGACATGTGCTACGAAAGGTAAACGTTCAAAGTTTACTTCATGGAATAAATATCATGTTGTGGACGTGCGGTTTTGGCTCGGTTTGTGATCCCATCGATGTTGTACCATTTTCTTGATTTCTTGTTTACATGAATGTTGATTAACTTATTGAATTTAAATTAACATTCAATAAATTAATTACAAGGAGTTTATTTTCCCGTTTTTAATTCTCTTTCAAGCTTTTTTTGGTCAGTTATTTATTTTTGTCCAATGTTGTTGTGTTTAGAAAAAATCGCTTGTCTGAGCAAATTAAAAATTCCAAGTTCCATCATTGATGGAAGTAGTTTGCGATTGTTTTGTTCTTTTTCTTTTTTTAAGCCACCATCCGCTAAGTAAAAAAAACCATGAACCTTCTCACCTCATTCGTGCAACCCAATTCAATTTCACGTTAGCAAAAGAAATCAATTAATTAATCATAAGCAATTTTTTAATACATTTCTACTTGTGTTTGCGAATTGTTTCTCTGTCTTTTAAGGAAGAGAATGAACACGGCTATGTCACCGGTGCCGCGCCGCCTCATTTATTTACAACACCGTCAACCGAGGCGCATCTATTTCCACCCCATCCCCTCCATCTTTTTTTTTTCAATCCTTTAATTTTTTTTATTCTCTCCTTTTATTTCATGAAATTTGTCGGTAGTCAGTGGTACAAGAAAACCATTAATTTTGCAGTGGGTTGAGAATAGTGTGTGACCGCGATTTATCACGGTGCATGTGTGTGGTAGTGGGGATGTCTTTGTGAGTGAGGCACCGTGTTTGTCCAACGCTTCGATGACAAAGTTTGCTCTGACGATTAGCTCGGTTCAGTTTATGTACCTTTCTTAATGGTGGAAAGAACAGTGGACTTTTCTAGAAAGGGGGTAGGTGATGGAGTGAAGAAGAAGTGTGTTCTTATAAGGCCGTTAGATGGCGAGAAATGTTGTAGTGTTAAAACCCTCTGGCCGTTTCCGTTCCTCTCTCTTTTGATATGTAATTGGGCGCTGCGGATTATCCCTCGAGATCTGTAATAGTTCATTCCATTGCCAGTTGAGGAAAAGGCAACCGGTAAACATGGTCCCACTTAATGGAAACATGGGAACTATATTTCAGCAATTTTTTTTTTTCGTGCCATCGATTGGTTTCTTCTTCCGCACCCTATTCTTTGCTTCTTCTTCGAGTGCAGTCACTTATAACTATTTTGTGAATCTATGGAACGTATGGAACCATTGAATAAAATCCCGTCAGTTATGTAAGTGAACATTTATTTAATTAATAATATACTCATAAAATTTTTGGAAGTCATCTTCGAGAGAGCAGACAGCAGAGAAAAATATAAGTTTTATAAATGAGTTTTTAACCTATAATTTTGAAAATATATATATTATAATACGCATTTCCAACTAAATATAATACTGTTCTAGAATATTAGGCCATTCTATTTTCACGTGAAGATATTTCGACATATACTCACACCCCTCTTTCCTTTTGATTTTCACCTTCCAGGAAAATTACATGAAAAGAAACGGGACCCAATACAAAGCTTTTCATCTGCACCGAAATACAGGAAATGTTGCACTATTGTGTACATTGCGGAGATTTTCATTTATTTTATTTTTCTATCTCCCTTCTATCTATCTCACCCGCCCGCCTCTCCTACTATAACAATTATCTTTTATCCGAAAAAAAATATAGGCATACACGTGAAAAGCTGACAATAAAGATTTCGCATCCTTTTACATTGAAGCTGAATTTCCTTTCTGGAAGAAGAAATATAGAAATTCTAATGGTAAACAGGTTGGTAGATAGAGGATGATATTAGAATTTTGGACTTCATGTACGGCTTCGGTGGGTGCAATTTGTAGTTTCTTCAAATTCGACTGGGAACTTTTTTTTCGGAGGAATTCAAGATTTCTTTCCGAGGAAACTGAAACATGGTAAATAGGTGTTTACACCTTGCAAGAGGGAGAAAATTTACATAGCGCACAAACGTATCTTAATTATTTGAGTTTACATTTGAATCGTTTAAATAAACAATCTAAATCAGTTATCATTTGCCTTTACTATTTTTAAGAATTCCGTGACATTTTTTTGGTTAAATAACAGTTTAGGCAAGAATCAGTTACGAAAACCAAACTCTTTCTATTTTCTAACTATTACTCATAAGTTAAATAATCTATTCATTATGTAAGTACTCTCCTTTTGGACTTTGATGTACGCCTTCAATGAAGGTTTATCAAGTTCGACATCAACGATAAGAATTGATGAAATATACGTTACCGGCAAAGTCCGCTGTGCTGGCTAACCTGATTAATTTTGCCTAGGACATTCCCAATTAGACCTATTAGTCAAAGTCTGAAATCATCTAGCTTTGGACTTTGCCGAATTTGTGCTAGGCAGATCTAAAAACGCCTCATGTGGGTTAGGCAAAGTCAAAACTTCATAAAAAACGAATTTAAAACGATCTGATTTTCATATTTATCTTTTACACCTATACCAATTAGTTTTTCTACTAATTTACTTTAAATTTTAATTGTTATATTTTCATATCCCTAATGAGATACTTTTAGTAAAACTATAGTTGTTTTTAATTTATTATGAACACTTAGTAAAATTAAGAACAACAATGAGTTTTGATTGATAGGTTTTGCTTTTGGAGTACAACTTCTTGAATCAGTATAATAATTAAGTTATGCATTTATGTGCGTGTCGTAGTTTACTAACTTAGGTATAATGACAATTACTTTTTAATTTATAGGATACAACAAAAGAAGAGATTATGATATCGGGTAAAAACAGTACAAGTAATGCCTAAAATAGCATTTTGTTATTTAAAAATTATCAGATAAGAGATTCATTATAAAATATCACGGGGTAGTACAGTCCTGTATCAAGTCTCTCGTGACAAAAAAAAGTTAGACTTACTTGTTAGTCCCAATTAAATATTTTTATTTGTTGCAGCATTGGTAGCATTTTAACTAGTAATATATAATGGCTTTTATTTTTGCATCTACACTGGTTTTTTGTATATAGTTTTCTCTATCTGTTCGTAATAAATAAGGACATAGAGTGATGTTATGTTTAGAAGCTATCTCATTAAGGATAACAACGTTTCAATTAAAATTAACTGGAATAAGTATGAAGGATAAATAATCGACATAGAACATTTTAGTTTCATTTTAGTTCATTAGCTTTGACTAATTCATAAGTGGCACTCCTAGTATTGCTTAACATAGATCCAGGTCAAGTCCGAAACTGTAGATTATTTTAGAATTTGACCTTAGGTTTGCCGGTACAACTGACTTTGCCAGTAAGACATACGTAATTGTATACGTAATCACACGTTCATTGTTGATGCTTTTATAAATTAATTTTTTATATTACATAAGTAACGATTTCTTTATTCAGCAGAATACGAACAACCCATTTTACGAAAAACTTTAATAAAAATCAACTGCCACCCCCCCCCCCCCCTTAAGGTTATGTATACAGGGTGTATCTACTATACATTTGTGACAAACGTCGGGGGATGATTCTTGGGATCAGAACAAGAAATAATGTCTCTATGAACATACAAGGGTTTTATAGAAACAATTGACACAAAGCAACCACAGGATGGAAAATAATTTATTCACAAAAACTGCATATTGCATTAATTAGACATACTCCCCATTCACGCGTATGCAGTTCATTCATTTGCCTGGGAGTTTCCGGATAGCTGTGGCGAACTAATCCTTGGGTGTGTTGGTCACCATCTACGGATAATAGCTTGCAATTCCCCTGTTTCATTCTGCAGCTCTTCAAATGTTATGCGCCTGTTCGCCATAATGAATCTCGACACGGCATCCCACATTTGCTGCTGTAGGCGATGTTAAAGGTCGTCCTGTGCTCACATCTTTGGCTGCAGTTTCCTGTCCACTGTTGAACTGGCCAACCAGCGGAACACAGTTCGCCTTGTTCACCGACGGTGACAGAAAGAACAACCTTAATTTTTAATCATTGGTGAGAGGGCTTGTGTCAATCATCTCTGTACCACTTAAATATGCCCTACAAAGCGTTGCTACTGAGTTACATGTGACGGGGTTACAGGAAGCACATTGGCCATTTCACAGGAGATGCTCAAAGTGTCCGCCATGAGCAGCAATGCATGAATGGCAACGTCGCAACGTGGACTGGCGAAGTCGTTCGAAGATACTTGCGTCCTCTCGAACGGCTACGCAGGCATTATTGACACGCTCTTCCAGATCATTGATGTCTTTACCGGAGTAGCGTACACCACACTTTTCATGTATCCTCATAAAAGTACGCAGCCCGGGACAAACACAAACCTCCATGCACACTGCGGGATTCGAACCCACGACCAGGTGGGCTCGAGAATAGAAAGCCTTCGCCCTAGCCCTCTCGGCCACCTGGCCGGCATTTGGAAGTTACTTTGTGCACTTTTGGTCATAATATTCATCATAACTTAAATAACCTTCGGATTGTTGATCAGATCTAAAATGGAATCTTACAGCTGTATCTTCTATTTGAGATTGTTTGAAATATAAATCTTTAAAATAATTATGATTCCATAGGTTTAGCAGGTCATTCAATTTAATATCTTAATCAGTGTAAATTTAAATAATTAATGGATTACTTATAATTTTCTAGGCATTAAAGAGCTATTTTTAAATTCTCAGTTTCATTTAATCTTTGTAGCACTTCTGTGGACCATCTTTCTGCTTTCCCTCATGTTCGAGGTTAGCTTTAAATATTATAAACTTTTAATTTTTTCTTTCACAGCAGGTTTGCTTTGCTACCACATGCGGGCGATGTTATGGGTTGGGAGGGTTGAGGGGGGGGGATGTCTACTAGGGAGTAGTGACAACAGTTCAGGTAGAAAGAAGAAGGACGGTAGAAGGTGGTGTGTGCGTCACGAGCAATGAGCGAGTCGGTTGTTCGGTCGGTCGGTCGGTATCAGTCGCTTTCCACCGCCGTTGTGTGCTTTTCCTACTCGTCTGTTGTGCGACCGATAAAGAGACGTTTGCTTTGAGGGTGGGGCCCGCTTTTGGTCCCTCTTCTGATCAAATATGGACCGACTTATCAACGAGTGACGGATCCCAGACACTAGGCTTTTGCCTTCTCCCCGTGTTGTCGGTGGGTTTCCCCCCTCTTTTCTAAGTTCTTGCCGCCACCGCAGGCGGGGTCGCCCTTGTTTCAAGTTTCACTCGCACTACCTGATGGAAATAAAGGAAATAAACCATGTCTCTCTCCTTCTCTGTCTCTCTCTGCCTCTGTCTTTTCTCTCTCTCTCTGAATATATAAAATAACCATAAGAATATATATAGAAGGAACAGGTCATATTTAAAAAATTAAAACATTCATTTATTTAAAAATCTTTATTCAACCTCTTCCTTCCAAAAATATTGTAGAGAAATGACATTTCTTTTGACTCACAATTTTTTGATTCACAAAGAGGAGAACGCCCTTTGTATAAATAAAAACGGTTGCATTTATGTAGGTCGTCAGAATGATATTACAAACTGACAAACACATCAGTTGACGTTCGACGGATTAATTATCAGGAATCAACGCTTCTGTTTTGCCAAAAAAAATAATTTTGGGTTAATTATTATTTTTTTTTATTCAATCTATAAAAATCAGATTAAAAAATTAAAAATGATTAACAAGTCAATTATAATACAAATGAATAGACAACAACACAAATTTAATTTTAAAAATCATATAATCAGGCAAAGTTTTTCAGCTTACAATGTTATTATTAATTAACTCTGCGTATAATTAATAGTTTTTACTTATTAAAAAAAAATTATTTAAGGATTTATTTTATTGTTAAACTATGCTATTGGTTTTTTCGTAATCATTGGTCGATTCTGACACATAAAATAATTACATTAATAAAGGAAGAAATCCATTTTATTCAGAAATATATCTGCCCGTTGCATCCATACATTGTGTCAGATTATCAGTGCGAAAATTATGAGTAGTGTAAGAAATCGATGAGAGTATGAATCAGAGTTTGCTGTTTAGTTTAACGACCCTTAAGAAGTGGGTCGAAATGAGGAAACATATGAAGCTCCGATAGGGCCAAGGCTACGCAGCGTGAAGGACTTCTTACCCCAAAATGTTGATTTTCTGCGTACCCCTTATCGTTTTGTTTATTTTTGAGAGTAACTGAAATTCAACGCATTCTATCAGCGATATCTTTCTGAATTTTCACGATATAAGCTTGGGCTTTTTATAAGAGTAGCTCTATACATTTGGCTAAGAAATTATGGAAAAGACATTTCAGTAACGCTTGCACATGCGCAGTTAAGCATTTTTTTAGCAAAAATGCTCATATTTCATCAAATATTTAATATTTTTATATTCTGATTGCAGGGTGTTGTCTCTTTCGTGGTCTGTCAAGTCTCCTGAAAATTGTATTGCATTGGGTTAAAAACCGTGCATGCTATAAACAAAAAAACTTACGAAAAAATTTCGATTTTTTTTTTTAAAGAAACCTTTATATTTCCGTGAATATACTTGCTATTTTCATACAAATGAACACAGATAAGTAAAAGAAGCCTCATAATCATATGCTACAGCTACAACGCATTTCAAGCATTATTTTTTACAGGGTCATCCCAAACATTATTTTTTTGTTCAATTTGTTGCTGGTCTCCTATTTGCCTTCGGGACAAAACCTTTGCTGAAATATATGAGGTGTAACATGCTCTTTACATCCCTGAAGTTTCAGGATAATTCGTCAAGTATTTTTCTAGATATTCGACGAAACGTCTAAAATTAAAGGTGTTCATATTATTTTGTCCAACCCCTGTGTTTCCAGACTGTATCTACGAGCAAATTTTCAGACTCGTACTATTAGCAAATGGTCGCTAGAGATACGAGAAGGTCACGCATTGTGGAAACTGGTTTTACATCGACTTTTGGCTTAACTGTATCGGTTAATAATTAGCAGGTTACTGTGTTTCTTCACCTATTTTTTAATTTTTTATAGTTTTTGTAAAAACAAGGAACTAAAAAACTGGTCACAAAGGCTGAGAGAGTGTTCAAGGATGTCTCCCAACAAACATAATATAATTATTAGTAGAATTAAACCATAATGCCAACTTAAGTCGGATTTCAAATCTATACCCATTAATAGCATATCAGAAAGTTAATAGAAAAATACTCTTACGAGTAAGAAAAAAAGGAGGAGGATTATAAAGGAAACATTACCAGAGAGAATGTTCAACAATAATTTATAGAGATATCTTTAGAATGAAAATCCTCAAACAGAAAAGGACTAAGAATAAAATTTTTGGAATTAATGATTTTATTTATTGTAGTTTGAATGTTACAGGTAAACATATAGGCGTAGAAAATTAAATAAAATAACATAGTCAAGTTTCTTGTATCGTCTGTCTAAGAAAAGTGCGTGCGCTATAACTTTTTTCGCAGAGTGGAAAATTTTTGTGTCAACAATGGGCTGCACGTGCAGGCTAATTCGAATGCAAAGAATTTTAGTACAACTGTGAAACGGCAATTAGTTAAAAATATGCGAAACGGTTCGAAGCAGTTTTCTAGGGTTCGCAGCGAAAGGTCCGAAAATGTGGCAAGCAGCCGCTGCACGCTACGTGAAAAAATCAACGGCATTTGTAAGAAAGTGGGTGAAGCGTTTTGAAGATCACAAAAATGTCGATGACCTACTGGAACGAGGCTTCATAAGAAAGACTATTAAACAAACAAGTCATAGAGACCTTCATGAAGAATCCACAAATAACCTTGCGGGAAGGACAGGTTAAGCTGAGATGTAAAGGTACTAAGAAGTCGTTTGCGGGAGGAAAACATAAAATGGCGAAGTTCGCTGGAGAAACCTCTTCTATTTGAAAACCATGTAAAGAAATGGGCACAGAAAATTATGGATCGAGATTGGGGCAATGTAGTTTTCTCGGATGAATCCTCGTTTTGATCATGTGATTTCCCACATCGACCATGGTCATCCCCCATAAACAACTAAGCACTGGTACATGTCTGAGGTTGCTTATTATAAAATGGATTTGGGAACTTGGGCATCTTTATTGGAAACCTGAACGCTCAAAGAAAGAATACGTTTACTATCTGTTCGAAGGCTGTACGGAAGGACAAATACAAACTGGGTTCTTTAAGAGGACAATGACTGGAAACTTGGTAAGTAAGGTGTGCACGCAATGGAAGGCACAACATGGCGTACCCGAAATTGGCCACCATGTCAATTTCCAGAAAGAAAAAGCCAGCCCCCCCTTCCCCCCCGCCCGAAAAAAATTCTGGGTACGGGCCTGTTAGACTGGTATATGAAGAAAAAAACGTCTTACCACTAAAAATAATTTGAAACGACGGATTTTTTTTTGTGGT
The DNA here is from genome assembly GCA_023313115.1 of Rhysida immarginata. Lineage (NCBI taxonomy): Eukaryota > Metazoa > Arthropoda > Chilopoda > Scolopendromorpha > Scolopendridae > Rhysida > Rhysida immarginata. The sequence continues at coordinate 575,130 of JAHWFO010001556.1, forward strand.
AAGATGCTTTTCCTTCACACACAGGAAATACTACACTACAGTTCCTTCTTATTTTTTCATTAAGCAAGTTTATTAAAAAAAATAATAAAAGAGTTAACGACCGTCTTATAAAAATTCACGGCAGGAATAAAAATTTGTAGTCTCTAATATAATGTTATAAGTAGTCTAGTTATAAGATTGTTATAATGTTTGAAGTTTGCTTACTTGTCTAAGACAATTTTAACTACCAAATTACGATTAATGTTAATTAATGAAAATCGATTATTTAGAATAAATTTCTAAAGGAAACAAAATAATCAACCTTCTTTAAATAAAACAAGCCTCGGTGGTATTGGATGCGATTTATTTTTTAAATGAAATCATATCAAGGTTGAATTCCGTTATTTAAATAAAAAACTACATAAGTAACTGTGAGTTTGAAATTTTGCTTGAATAAAGATAGCCATAAACGACTATTTCATTAAAAAAGTGTTATGAATAACTTGAATTACCGTTAAACTAACGCTTTTCGTTAACTTGTTGATAATAGGCTTTTGTTTTGTATTCGAAATAAGAAGAAAGAGGGAGCACGAATAGAGGAATAGTATTATTATTATTTTATTGTTATTATTAGAGTAGTATTATTCCTATTATTCCATTTCATGTGCTTGACGTGATATGTCCTCTTAACTGGATCGACTTTTCAGTTTGAAATGTTCCCCAATAGTTAGTTATTGTGTTTGTGTGTGTCGAGCTCTTCCTTCTCCTATGCGCAATCAATATTCCCTGCTTTCACGTTGCTTCAAGTTCAAGCCAATTTTGTAAATCTGTTCGGGACTAAGTTGTTTGTCATAAAAATCCCATTATGTTGGTTGCGGCTTAAGGTGAACCTCGGCAGTGATTGCTGGGAAGAGGCTGCCATCCATTCCTCTCTCTCTCTCTCTCTCGCTCTCGAATTCTCTCCTCCAAAGGGAAGAAGCACAACGAATTGAACGACAGAGAGGAAAACACGATGCCCTCATCTCTTCGAAATTCATCGCCTGTGTCAAAATAAACAGTTCTCTCTAGAGGGGAAGTAGATGTATATATATTTATATACATTATATATGCTGAAATATTTTGCCGACTGCTAGATGTCATTAAAAAAGGAATAAATCGCCGATTTCAATAGCTGCAGAAAATATTGGGTTTCAATATTTGCTTTTATTCGTAGACGAAGAAAGAGAACTTTCTTTTTTTTATGCTCTGATTGAAATGTTCCGAAAGGTGATTTTCTTCTAAAGAATTTTTTTAAAAAATTTGGCTGTCAGTTTTTTATTAAAGAGATTTCAGGCCATAAAATCGTTTTATGCTTATAAAGCATCTTAAAAAGTCGTGTATAACTACAGCAGGAATATTAATAGAATAATTTTGTTTCTGTCTGAATTCTGAATCGCTATAGTCTTATATCAACTGAAAAATGTATATTTAAATAGCATTTCCTATTAAAAATAAGAAAAATACTATATTTAATAATAAATTAAATTAATAATTAAGAATGTATGTTAGATGCTGTGTTAGAGAATGTCAATCAAAAGTTTTGAGAAGCAATAATAACTGATCCATTATGACAGATTCATAACAAAACAAGATCAAAATGTCATATATAATTAATATTTCCATTCCCAATAACATAATTTGCAAAAGATTGTCAGTAAAAGTCAGAACATCAGTGAAATAACAAGATCGTATGCAGACCTATCAACAAAATGAAATATCAATCGGAAACCCGCAGAATACAAATTATGGCTATTGTCATTTCTGCCTCCCGAAGAACACATTCCACATTCACTTGTAATTTGCCTAAGAACACATTGAATATTAATGACCACAATTTTGATGCGCCCTTTTAAAACTCTATGTTCCAACTAATTATTGAATATAAATCCATATGCATACAAAATCTTACAGAAGCTATAATCTTGAAATAGGCCATATAATAAGGAAATTCCTACTCGTAGACATTGATAACTTTCATTGATTTGTAACTTTCCTCCACTCTTCACTCGTGCGCCTTGGGCTTGGCACTGTTTTGGATCCACCTCTGGGAATTGGCTTTCGGATTTGTTCCAAGTTTGGTCTTTCCAAATCAACAACAACGACAAGATCATTAATGATAATGTTACAGTCGAATCCAGTTATTACGAATCTGTTAATTAAGAATCATCGCTTAATACTTTGTTTTGCTCCGGTCCCGATCCCGTGACTTCAATCTATATATAAAATTAGTCGTTTGATACAATTTTTTTAAAATCTAATTCCGGATAATACGAATAAAATAAAGAAATTCATACCAAAAATGAAATATTTATTGTAAAACAAAAATCTTTATTGTTACAAATACTTCTGATTGGTTCTTACTGTAAATGAACAGGGAGGCACGTGTTCTCCCTTAACCGCGAATACTCATTACTTCTTTCAGGGAAACGAACAAGGTTACACACATTTGACATCTGATTAGTCTAGTTAGTTTTTAATATTTTTATAAACATGGGCATTTTCATGCATTGAGCAGAATACACGCACCATTCACAGCCTTGCATGTTGTCTATTTTAGATGAAGTCATATATCCTGTAAGGCAAAGATGTTCCCTCAAATCTTTTCAATTATATAATTAGGTAAATAATGAATGCTATTCGTTCATAAAAAAACTTCAATAACCATGTATTTATCTGAAATATACGAATGACGATAATTTTAACCATTTGGTCTCGGGCATGATTCTAACACTGCATCATTGGGGTTCCCTTTCATTACCTGATAATACGAATCCCGGATAATATGAACAAAATTTTTAATCCCCCGGGATTCGTAATAACGGGCTTCGGCTTTAAGTATTACTGTTGTTTTAATTATAGAATAAAACTCTTCCCTATTATTTTGCAGTATTATTAAATTGTAAACATAAAGTGCGTGTCGTACCGATTTTGTTTTTATGAAAAAAAGGGAGTGAAAGTTTGGAAATCACTGCCTTAGTAAGATCAGCAACCGTATTAATGTAGACGAAAGAAAACCATTTCACTTTCCATAATGTTGAGATCAGAGCCTGTGGCGATGGATCAGAGTCGTAATTGGAGTCGTACTCGTGTATAGCAAATATTTCATGAATGAACTTGGCATACTATTGCTGTAGCATTACAGTCTATAACAGGGGTCGCCAACCTTCGGCACTTTGGGTACCGGTATGCAAAATGACTAATTGTAATTCATCATACTTGTAAAAAAAAATTTAAGCCTCCTAGAAAATTTTCAAATCCTTGTTTGGGGTAAGTTTGGCTCTTCTGTCTTTAAAGGTTGCTGATTCCTGGTCTATAACATCTTCTATAACAAGTGCCTTCTCCATATAATACGTCTTTCTAGATTGAAATATGAAATAGTTTGCGGCGGCGCTCATATACACTGAACGACCAATTTATTAGAGACACCTCTTACGGAAAATGGATCGGCCTCCCAGTGACACCCAAACAATGGAACAGGCTGAAGCGGTGTATAAAAGGGATGCATTGGATTACAAGTTGCAGTCAGCAGCAGAAGTGGACTGAATATGGGCAAATCCAAGGGTTTGACCGACTTTGAACGAGGCATGATCGTTGGAGCTCGAAGGGCGCAGTTGAGCATTTCGCAAACCGCCAACTTCCTCGGGGTTTCCCGTGCAACAGTGCCAAGGGTATTCCGTGAATGGCAGTTATGCCAAAAACCAACCTCCAACAAACAACTCCGGACGAAACAACCACAGGGCCGTGGATGAGCGAGGCCAACGGCAACCGGCACGAATCATCCACAGCAACAGGACGGGAACAGCCCAACAAATTGCAGCGCAGTTCAATGAGGGAGCATCCCAACCCATTTCGGAGCGCACGGTGCGGCGCACCTTGCACCGAGCTGGGTTTAACAACAAGCGGCCAATACGGGGAATGTCGCTGCCACCGCAAAATAGGAAAGCGCGCCTGCTATGGGTACACAGGCATCGCCACTGGACACTGACTGAGTGGAAGAAGGTCGCCTGGTCCGACGAATCGCGGTTCCTACTTCGTCATGCGGACGGCAGACTGCGCATCATGCGGACCCATCCTGTCAGCAGACAACCGTACAGGCGGGTGAAGGAGGAGTGCTGGTCTGGGGTGTCTTCTCTCGGGACACACTGGATCCTCTGATATCCGTAGACACATCCCTGAATGCGACACACTATCTGAACATTGTTGCCGATCAGGTGCACTCGTTCATGATGACCTTGTTCCCTGGTGGTGACGGACAGTTTCAGCAGACAATGCTCTCTGTCACTGTGCTCGAATGGTCTTGGACTGGTTCGAGGAACGTGACGCGGACTTCCACCTGCTTCAGTGGCCAGCTTGGTCGCCCGATCTCAACCCAATCGAGCATTTATGGGATGAAGTGAAGAGAACCATCCGACGCCTTCCCACACTACCGTCCAACCTGCACCAATTACGGGACGTTGTGATGTCAGTCTGGGCTGCTATTCCTCCGCAACGGTTTCAACACCTTGTTGAATCGATGCCAGCACGTATTCAGGTAGTTCTCGCTGCTAAAGGAGGCGCAACACGCTATTAGCGGGGTGTCTCTAATAAATTGGTCGTTCAGTGTATACTCTGCAACTGTCCTGGTATCAGGGAATCCAGTCCGTTCCTTTACCAAGATATGGCACGTGATGCATCAATCGATCGTAGCAATGATCAAGAATGAATATCATGTGTATTATTAAGCAGTGCTGCATAACTGGATTTCTATGACCTTGAAAAAGTAATGTGTCGAGAAAGCAAGGTTTGTATATTGTTCTAAGTTTTATATTTCGTATTAGCTAGTATAATTAGTTCTAATACAACAAGAAAGAAAACTAATGTGAATACTGAGAGATACATATCTGATAAGGAATGAGTTAAAGAAAATAGTGAATTATCCAATTAGTTTATAGATTTCTCTGTTTAAAGAGGAATTTTAAAGAAATCGTTTTAAACAATAAATGTCAAATTTTGTAAAGGTAAAACATTACTTTGAGTTTGTTGGCATTTGCATGTATGTTTGTGAGTGTCTCTCTCTCTCTTGAAGGTCTCTCTCTTGTCTCTCTCTTGTGAAAATTTAAATAATATTTACAAAACTTTTAGCCTAAGGAAATAGAATACACTCTATTCACAACTAAACGGTATAAACATATGATTTAGAACTATCTTCTCCAAACGTAACATTGGGAAATTTCAAGTTCGTCAAGACCTTCTAGAAGGTTTGAGTCGAAACGATCGTAACAATTGTAAACTCCGTTGTTTCCTTATTGGCAAAGGAGCTGCTTTAAATCATTTGAAGAAGAGTTTCTCAAGAAATAATAAGTTTTGATGAAAAGGGCTCCGTCAAAAAATATTTTATGAAAGAGTTTCGCGAATTTGAAAGGTAAAAAAAAAAAAAAATAGCTTTTCTGCACACATCTAGTTCTTATGAATATCTTGTGAAATCTCTTCTCAGTGAGAGATTGATAAGATTTTTTTTTAATTTGCATAGATATTTGACTTTTATTTTGAAGAAAAAGTTTTTACGCGTAAAACAAAAAAAGTCGAATTTTTATAGCAGTTTTATTTTCCAGGCGAAAAAATAAATCTCGTAATTCACGAAAAAAAAGCTTCCTTGAAATTGTTAACACTTTATGAACAAAATTTTGCAAATAGGACGAATAATTATTCATTTCGCATAAACTTAAAGCTTCCTTGTTTATCCTTCTAAAACCCGTTCGGATGCTGTTGTTAAGAACGTTAATTGCACTGAAATTAAAAAAAAAAGAAAAGAAAAAGGAAAAGAAAAAGCGGAAAGGAGGGGTCTTCTTCTTTCTTCGTGCCTTTTTATACCACATATGCAAAGGGGGATTTATTCGAGCCGAGAAGTTATTGTTCTTTGGGTTTGTCTAATAGCAAATGAGGAAAACCTCTCTAAATATCCTCTGAGGACCAGGCTTATTGCTCTTTTTATAGCCTTTTAACAAAATGCAGGTACTCTTACTGAAGCATTGTTCTAATTCGCCCCCCTCTTTTTTTTTTCTTTCTTCTCTCCAAGTGCGTTGCGTCCCCTGGCGTTGGTTCTGTGCAGATGAATCTGCAATTAGCAGTTGCACTAGGCGCTCTTGCTGTGGAGTGGGCTTTTGCTATACGCCGAGAGAGAGAGAGAGAAAGAAAGGGGGTAAAAGGGGAGGGGTAAAAAAACTACAATCAAGTTTTCATTAACGCGCTTTATTAGCTGCGTGAGAGAGAGAGAGAGAGAGAGAGAGAGAGAGAGTCTGTGTGGGTGTGTGGGTATGCACAATACCAGCCACTCATAGAAGAACAATCTGAGGAAGTTAAGGAGAGAGAAAAAGAGAGAGAGAGAGAGAGAGAGAGAGAGAGAGAGAGAGAGAGACGCATGCACGAACGCAGATCGCGAACAGCGACAACGGCGGAAGACAGAAATTAATTAGAAATTTTAATTAAATATTTTTCACCGGACGCATTTGTAAGAAGTCGGAATGTTGGAAAAATAAGACGGTATTGAGAGAGAAGGCAATTAAACTCGGAGCAAAGTTTCAACGAACGTCATTGCCCGCAAAACCGCGCACGCCCGCACACGAAAAACGAAGAAATTGTACGCGGATCGTTGTAGGATTAATTTCCGAAAATAAAAAATAGGAGGAGGGAGGAGGAGGTAAGAGGGAAAAAATGATTCAACATAAAAGCTAGCGGGAATAGAAAAATGGCGGTGGGGAAGGAGAGATAGATAGAAAATCGGGTTGGAGGAGGAAAAGATGGAAAAAAGAGAGAGAGAGAGAGAGAGAGAGAGAGAGAGAGTGGAGACTTTTCTGCTCTGTTTTCTTCTCATTGTTCCTATAGGAGCAGCTGGTTGATTGTGCGGATTCTATTCGTCTGATGTATACGAACCACATCACCATTTTCTTTTTCTATTGGGAAAGACTTTGACGCAGGAAGCAGACGATCCGAACGTGATTACAAAAGAAGTTTGGAGGCTGTTTTTATTTTCCCCCATTTCTCCCTCCCTCCCTCTTCTGATAATGTTTTTTTGAAATCTGAATTGTAGAAATATGCATTGTTCCTCGCATTATAGTTTTCATCAGAATAGAAAGTTCCCTCCTGTATTTTTTCTCCCTCCTCTCCAATTTTTTTTAAAGGTTTGCAACATAATAGACATTGAACGGAAGTAAATGGTGGAACATCCCGAAATGAAAAAGATCCACTCGAATCTCACAATGAAGAGTTTTCTTTTGTAGCTTTCCATGTAATTTTTTATTTCCATATAGATTGAGGAATAACTTTTTCCTTTTTATCAACAAATAACTTCTTATTATTATCTAAAAAGTTTAAATTCTATTTTCTTCTTTCATTTGATTTTATTCCAAAGTTCTTGAAGAAAAGAAACTTTTAGGATCGGCCATCTATTTTTTTAAAAAGTGTGTTTAGAAAGTACTAATAAAGTTCATTTCTGTCTGAATTTTTCACTCTACTTCTGTTTATTTGTTTTTACTAAGGAATTTTTCTCTTGTCTGAATACCGTTTCCCATATCTCATTCCTTCTTCACGCTTAGGGATTGAATAAATCAGGGGCGATCCATTGCTTTAAACAAACGCACAAGACTATGTAAGCTATTGAATGAGTCTGGATATTAAGAATGAAATTCTAGATACGTGAAATATGCATCAGTATTTATACTTGGTTATGAAATTAAGTATATATGCACACAGATATTCACAAACACAAACAGAAGAGCGTTTGTTTGTTTGTTTGTTTGTTTTTATGAAGCTAACAAAACTTACTATTACTTTAACGTACTATATACAATTTGTTTCTGAATGGTCTGTACAAACTTTCAGGATATGTTCCAGAAACATGGAGTCGAAAACGCTTCTTTCTAGAGTTATAACGGCTTGAAGGTGTCCTGCAGTAGACGAAATTAGTGTTGAAGCGTATAGGAATTGTAAATGTGTGATTTATTTCTACGGTATAACAAGTCAAAATGGCCTCGTTAGATTCCAAGGAAGTCTATGCACGTTGCCACATGGTTTGGCGAACCCGTTGGATAATACCAGGTATATGACGTATGATGTCGCATCCATCCAGGATCCGCTGGCGAAGAGTTGCAATATCTGGTACTGGGGCAGAATAAATAAAAGCTTTCAAATACCCCCAGAAGAAGAACTTTTAAGTCAGGTAGCGTTCTTGGCCACGATATTGGTCCTCCCCGACTTTAACGTTAATTTCGTCTAGTGCAGGACATCTTCAAACTGCTGTAACTCTTGATATGATATTTTCTCTTGTTTTGGTCCCTGTAACATTGTTCATATTATACTTTTTTGAAGGGAAAACTAAATTCCAGGTAATGCGAGCCCCCGGAAGTCCATCTACATTCCTTGTATGCGTGAAATTCTACAGAGCATTTAGTAGCTAGACCTAAAGTTCAGGGATCAGAACTTTTTGTGGGTGCAAATTGGTTCAGATATTTGCTTTGGTGGTTTCCCCTTACTGAGCCACTGTGCTGTTCAATTGCTTTCTGTTGTGATAAATCTCCCATTTTTCATCTAACGTAAGGATCCAATGAAGAAAGGGAGGGCAGTGCATGTTTCCAGATGCTGTGTCTGTGCTGTTAAATGACTTTTTGTGGAGCTCAGGTATACAGTTTTTAACCTTGTTCATAGTTGCCAGATGTCTGCAAACTGTCGCTGATAATACGAGATGGTTGGCACCGAGCTCACCTTTCTGGACGCTGGTATTACTTTTGCTTTCTGCCTTAACAGTACCGTTTCACGAACGACTCCTGACTTATGGTCGATGTCAACCTCACCGTGCTGGAACCTTGAAAACAGTCTACGGACAATTCTTTCAAACCCACGATTTATTCCAGTCGCAGCCGTTTCGGACACAATATGTCCATATTTGAATTCGTCCAAAATCAATAATATCACTTTTTCACGTCACAAACTACTTTGATCTGGGTGAAATAATTTTTTCAGCACATACTTCAAACTGAAGCCATTCAGTTTAATAAGAAATAAACAGTTTAGAATTAGCAAGATAATACATAATTATTTTTAATACCAATGCGTTTCGTTATTATCACCATCTTCTACGATTATAAAACTACAAGTGAGGTTTTTGATTAAAATTTAAAATTTATAATAAAGGGAATGACTAACCAAACATATCAAAGAAATTTACAGCAATTAGGATAGCGTCATTCCTGGCTGTTTCGAGGCCAACGAAAAAGACTGGCCCCAGAGCTGAAAAGTCACATGACCAACTTAGGGAATCAACAATGTAATCTTCATTGTTTTCAACAAGCCAAATATACAGTGATTGTTAAAAAAAATGATAGTTACATTGTCGATTCCCACAAGTTGACCATGTGACTTTTCAGCTCTGGGGCCTGTCTTTCTCGTTGGCCTCGTGGCTGTTTAACCAACGCCGCCTAAAAAACGAAGTCTGCGAAGCCAACGAAAGACAGGCCAGGGCACTCAAAAATCACCTGACCATTGGGGTCCGAGCAGCAATCCATCCTTCATTGTTTCCAACAAACGAAAAAGCACTCTTTGTTAAAATCCAAGTTGGAAATAATGAAGGATGGATTATTGCTCTGACTCCGATGGTAAGGTGACTGTTGAGTGCCCTGGTCCGAAAGAAATACTTTTTGTATGAATTCGTCTTCGCACCCAAGTCATTTTTTAGTACTTTATGATAATTTTGTGAAAAACGCCGTTTTCCATAATAAAATTTATTTCAAAAATACTCCTCATCTCCTTGTTGTAAGCACTCTACAGGCTGTCTCTAAATGGAAAGAAAATAAGTACCTAGCCTGATCCTTTGCATAATGACAAACTTCAAGTTTCTTACACAAAATGTTCAAAATTCAAATTTTAAGGGTCTAATCGCGAAGATTGCTAAAAAGCTGGCGGAAAACGTCATCTCAAGCCAAAGCCACCTAGATAAACAGGCCCTGACCAATACTACCTAAAGATAAGGCCTGAGCGCGAAAACGTCATACATTGTTACATCTTCATAAAAAGTCATCTTTAATCGCATTTCTACCAATAATAAGCCCTAAATTATGACTGGGTACGATGATGTAACAATGTATGCAATTTTCGCGCTCAGACTTTGAGTAGAGATGGTGTTGGCTTAGTTCGAGTAATAATGCAAACTTCATTGTTTCCATATTGGATTTTAACAATCAGCGTTTTTTCGTTTGTTGAAAACAATAAAGGTTACATTGTTGTTTGGACTAAGATGGTCGTATGATTTTTTCGCTTCAGGGCCTGTTCTTCTAGCTGGCCTTGATTTCAACCGAGGCCAACGAGAGACAGGCCATGTCACTCAAAAGTAACCTGACCTTCGGGGTCCGAGCAACAATCCATCCTTCATTGTTTCCAACAAACGAATAAACAATGATTGTTAAAATCCAAGATGGAGACACTGAAGGATGAATTGTTGCCCGGACACCATTGGTCAGGTGACTTTTGAGTCCCCTGGCCTGTTTCTCGTTGGCCTCGATCTCAACACGAAGTTAACGAGAAAGACAGGCTCCGGTGCTGAAAAGTCACATGACCAAGATAGGCCAATCAACAATGCAACCTTTATTGTTTCCGTCAGGGATTTTAACAAGACTATGACTACGTTTACATGCATAGTTTAATGCGCATTATCAAACTCCTGCGTAAGATAAGTCGCTTTAAATTGTCTTGTAAACCGTTTGCTTCGTTAAAGATACTCTTCAAGATACTACGTTTGAAAGAGGTGGATGCGCATCATCATTTTTTTGTTGCGCACTTAAATGATCATGTAAACGATCTGTGAAATAACGCATGCGCAGTATAATAGATTGCGTTTCCGTCTTAGCGAGAAGAAAACCAAATCCAAACCAAAATGGCTGCTAAGCGTGTGTGGTGAAACGATGAGAAACCGGAGACAATGCTGACAATAATGGATGAACAAAACATAAGAATTCTGATGTTTTTTAAGAATATTCAGGCAGAAATGGAGCGACGAGGGATGGAAAAGACATAGAAACAGACACGTATCCGATGGAAGTTTTTGAAAAGTGAAGCCGGAAATGAATGAAGGCTTGTAATAAATGCGGATTTAAAATTTACTTCGAAACTAGATAATTCGCACTAAATTTTACATGTAAACAAGTTAAAAATTTTGATTTGCAATTAGATGCTGCGCACTATATTATGCATGTAAACGTAGTCTATCTTGGTCTTATGACTTTTCAACGCCGGGGCCTTTCTTCCTAGTTGGCTTTGATTTCAACAATTGCTGCCGTTTTCTCGTAGCAGAAAGTTCATAAATGACATAACGATGCGATTTTTAGACCCTAAATTTTGAGTTTTAGGCATTTTCGACAAAAATGTTTTGCTCAAATTGATGATAGAATCATATACTATGTAATTATTGCCCTTCCATTTAGAAACACTCAAACGTGTGTAACGTGAATCATCAAAATCATAAAATGTACCTTTTTGTAAACGCATTTGGATTCCAGTTCTTTTCTTTCCACTTCTCTTTTTAGGTTTGTCCAGATGTTCTTTTATGATTAATTTCGTTTCCGTTTATATATTAACGGAACTTGGTATATATTCAAAAAACGTTCTTCCTTATTTTTCTTTTTGATCATCATGATAAGATCGCCAAAAATCAATAAGTATTTCAATTATGTGTTAAACTCAATTACAATTTCTCGAGAGTGAAGGGTTGTTTTTTTTTTTTATTTAGGTAACACTCTCGAAGGATTTGTTTATTTGTAACAGGTTTCTATAAATAATTTTTATTGCGCCCAAACGATCAAGTTCTAAGCATAGTCCTCAATAGCTTTTCGTCTATTACCTTTCTTTTATCCTTCAGAGATCCGATTAGCTTTATTGCGTTAAAATTTCGAATTTATCTTAATTTTTGAAGATATACATTTATTCGAAAATGAGTTGGAGCTACCTCAGATAATCGAAAACTCCGATAATACGAAGCTCTATAGTTTTTTTTATTAGAATTGAAAATACCTTGTGTTAAATTTTACGTTGATTTAATTATTTAAAAGCAGTAAAATATAAAAACCAGTGGAATAGATAAACAAAAGTGGGTATACTATTTTATTAAAATCACCTTAAGAGGCTCGGATAATCGAGGTTCTTCTGTAATGAATTTCAATTATTAGGGATTGAAATAATATTTCAGTTTCTACTCCAGCTTGGGAAATGAGAGATACAGCATGTTGTCAACTATATGTGGCCACAATAAAAGTTAACACGATACGAAAAGCGCGTTCCAAATTTGAAAATTCAAATTTAAAGAGTGATCAGCAAAAACAAGACGCCACCGCTTTTCCGCAACAAGGTTTATTCACCATGAATACGTATTTCGAGTTCTACGCACTCTTTTTTAAGTATTACTAATGATATGGTTTCAGCCACTTTGTGGAGCAAGTTTATGGTAAACAGGAAGTAGCAAGAGACCAGATACGGATCAGAAGTTTGCAATGGATGAGACAAGAAACAGCTTTTGGTTCTTTTGTAAACATACAAACGGTTGACAGAAGATGTACAAAGTGACCACGACCACAGACCAGACTTAACCCGTCGACGCCGACGATTCCTGGTTTTCTCATGGGTGTCAAGCTTGTCACGTATTGTTTTTTCGTCGGTTGCCACCATTTCTTCTGCTTTCTTATGGATGGAATGCCAAGTTCCTATTAAAGATATGTAATTAGGATATGTAATTAGAAAAAAATCATCTTGTGTAAAAGAAAGGACAAAGAATTCTTCATTAGAGGGCGACTTCATTATTTACTTAAATACATTAAAACTGGGAGATGAGTTGAGAAGCTTCACTCCAGAACTCAAAAGCTTGTAGGGATAGCTACATTAGAATTATATTTCTAATCTAATCATTTAGACTAAACTGGTTTAGGACAATGAAAAATTGGATTTAATGATTTTTATTCCTTTAGTTAAGGTGTATTTTTATCATTGAATTTCATCAAGTTTTTACGCTCAAAGTTTGTTTTTTAATATAAAAGCTATTCAATTAAGAGTCAGATATTCCTACAATTTTTCAGACTAAAAGTACGAATGGGTTGCACTCTTTGGTTTCCTCTAACATTCTTTGTAGATTAACACGTTATAATTTCGTTAAACAGAACGGCTTCATGAAGAATGTTACATCCTGAATATGTTGCAATTACAGTTGGAAATGGCGGGTTGTAGATAAATTGTGGCAAAGGAGAAAGCGATTGCTTTGGGTCGACCGTTTGTAATGATGACACTTGCATGATCATACGAGAGCATGTTGTTGAGTTGCATATCATCATAATTGATCTTTGTATATCAAAAGGTATATCATTCCTATAAACAATCCAGGTATGTTTTGCGAAAAGTGCTCAAGATAATGGCAGGCTCAAAATGACATTTTCAGGTTCAAAGTGATTTACAGTTTAAGGATGACGTAACCTATCAATGACGAATGTTATATGGTTTTGGTGGTGTCTTGAGGATTTTTAGAGCTCACTGATATTAGAAATCGCAATTATTAATTCAAGGGTTCGAAATTTATGGTGGTTACAGTTTTTAACAAGAAATTAAGCCTCCCGAGGAAGGTATAGGAAAGTAGCGGAAGCCCTGAGTTCATCTATTTTTACACCTTCATCTACACTTTTTAACCCCCCAATTTTTTTTATCTTAAAATTGATTTACTTGAATGTAGTATTTAGAAAATATAAATGAACCCTATCTTCTTTCCTTTCTCATCATTTTCTCCATATGTTGCCATAGCTCCCAAAGACCAAGTGACTGCCACCCCCACTACTCCGACCCCACTGGGACAATTTGGCCCAAACTTCATAGGAATGGAGAGTTTAGCTAGAGGAATATACATATCGAATTTCACTCCCTTACATACCTAAATAGCACATGGATCACTTGGCCCCCCGTAATTCCGACCCCAGTGATCCAATCAAAACCGAACTAAATAGTGAAGATACTCATGCCCATAGTAAGCTACATTCCGAATTTCAACCTTCCACCTCAAAAAATGCAGAAATTATGAAGGGGACGGACAGACGGACATTGTGAAACCAATAAGTAGCTCCATTCTTCCGCTACTTAATAATGGAATCTTACTTTTCTTTAGTTTGCAGATCGGATCTTCAGCCGTTACCTATTTCGCTGCGCATTCATGAAACGAAGCGATCGCTTAGACAGTCACGCGTTGGTGAGTTCATGAAGAAAAGAGGGTTTTTTCCCCTTTGTTTTGTATTTAATCATGTATTCTTCGCGTGTATTGATTTGTTCCGCGTGTATTGATTCACAAGTTTTATATTGATACTAGCAGAGGTACCCGGCGTTGCCCGGGTTAATTACACTTGTAAGTAAAGAGATAGATCTCAAAAAATTAAACAATTTGGTTAAATAATAACTCAATCAAAACAACACAGAGCAATGGGACTATCCATTCTACGAAAAATACGAAAAACAGGAAATCCAGGTTATATACCGCAGCATCTAAACTCTTCTTGACTTGCCTCACTACTGCGGAGCATCACCAGATACTTTAGACTCAAGTTTTTCTTGCCCTTGACGTAGAAGCTCTTATACCCTGTTGCTCTATTCGAAACTGCCGTCGTTCAGATGTTTCAAAAGCTCGTATAGCTTTTTCTGTTTTAGTTGCAGAGTTTCTCTGACCAAGACTCGTTCTTTCTCTTTCCTTTCCAGAAACATAAATCTTTGCTAGTCGTCTGGACGTTTGATAGGGAGCTCAAGGGAGACACGCGTGACTCCTATGCCTAATCAATAGACGCTGCCTTATTAATGTTCTGTCACTGCATCATCACTTGATGCTCATTATCACTGAAACGAACGTTCAGTCATCGCATTATCAGCATTTCAGTTTCCAAAATATACACTTTCCCACAGAATATAGTCAAAATATATTTTTAGGAAACGTTTGGATCTGCTGTGCTACCAAATAAGCTAGGTGATAACCCCGACGTGGCTCGGATTTTTTTTTTTTTTGGAATAAATTTTGAAATATCTTAAAAATAACACACATGAAAACGCTTAGAACTAATACAGTAAAAATTCTTAATAAAAATTTGAAAAAAATTTTTTAAAGGCTCACAATGGATGGACCTCTCCAAGGATGCCACTGCTAGTCTAAATAATTTCTTACTCAC
The DNA here is from genome assembly GCA_023313115.1 of Rhysida immarginata. NCBI lineage: Eukaryota > Metazoa > Arthropoda > Chilopoda > Scolopendromorpha > Scolopendridae > Rhysida > Rhysida immarginata. The sequence continues at coordinate 590,348 of JAHWFO010001556.1, forward strand.
GTAATCTTACTTTAGATGTACACTTGATGTTGTTGCAATTCCTTTTCTTCTCGCGATGTCTTGAATCAAAACTTGGCCATTCATTTCTTTTTGTAGTCGAGCGATCGCCGATTCTTCTATTTACTTGCTTACCATGTGCTCAATACAGCACAGAGCTAAAAGAGTGCTTCCTCTGTCGTCTTTGCACTCTTTCTCAATAGTCTACTAACTTTCCATTATCTCCAGTTACTAATCATTTTTAAAGATTTTCAAAAAACTGTTAAGTACTAAGTGACTCTCTATTCTAAGAAAAGCCTGAATAACAGGAATTGCACAAACCTTGCCTTTCATTGTTGGTCATGAGATATATATTGTTGATCCCTGCCTAGTGTTTGTGAATTGCGTGTTGATACCATTGTTGATACCAACTTTGCCTTGCATTGTTGGTCATGAGATATTTCTCATTAATATGCCCTGCCATAACCATGAATATCGATTTCTTATCGATAATTATTATTTTTTCGAAATCTGAGGTAGATAGTGACCTTCCTCATGCTTTGAAGGTTAAGTATGCAAAATTTCATCAACAATGGTATCAACGCGCAATTCACCAATAACAATGAGCACAGAATGATGATGCAATGTTAAAGCAATCTTTCCAAGAATTATAACAATGAACATAAAATGATAATGCAATGATAGAACATTCGTTTCCAAGAATTAGTAACAATGAACAGGAAATGGATATAATAGACGATATAGATAGGGCAGTCTCTCTCGATGAGGCAAAGGAGATACACGTGTCTTCCTTCAGCTCCCTAACAAGCGTTCAGACGATTGGGAAAGTGTGTATATGTTTCTTTGTGTGTGTGTTTGTGTGTTTGGCACGTTTTAGCAGTGCATAACCTATTACAGTTTATTTCCAAAAAACACATCAGTTTATTTAACTTCTTGAAAATGTTCTGTTTACCTACTGTGTAATTATCCCGGGCAACGCCGGGTCCTCTGCTAGTTATATATATAGAAAGATTATTATTTTATTTTTTATTATATTTTTATTTTATTGAGATTATTATACAGAATAATAATAATTCTTCCGAGGAGCTTCTGCATCGGGTCCGCTATGGTTGATTATCACTCGCGATTCGAGCTCAGCCTTAAACGGGCGAATGCCAAACCTGGGAAGAAGGATGGGAAAGAGCTTGGTTAAGAAAGAACGTGGTTGAGAAAGACGTAATCGATGCTCAGTCATGACGTCGTGCGCAGAAAGGCATTGAAACGGGGGCTCAAGATCCGATCTGCAGACTTTGATGAGAAGATGATATGGATAATTTTATTATACGCCATCTTATGCCTATAGATGCCGAATTTTGATCAGAAAAGCAAGTCATAAAATAACGGCTTTAAATTAGTCAAAATTATTTTGATAAAACCGTTAACAAATATTGTATTGCACATGGAATTATACACTTCTGAGTTTCAACAAACGAGGGACCCATCAAAAAATTTCTGTTCTTCTACTACGGTACAAAATATCTGCATGTCCCTCGTATATGTAGAGCAAAGTCTAGAAAAGGGTAAAAAAAGGTATCAAATCGAAACAGACAAACATATCGAAATAGATAAGCATTGCGTTGTAATATACAGGAAATGGCGTCAGAATAAGCTTCCTATCCATGTACATTGTCCGATCTAGATAAATTGTATAGACAATAATAACTAGGTGGAGAGAAACTGGTTAAACAACAAGACAAATTTATTGCAGCTGATGCGTTTCCGCCGAAAGCCATTTACAAAGGTAAACAGATGTTGACTTTGATGGCTCCCGGACGAAACTCATCAGTCACAAAAAAAGGTTCTGTTGTATTTTTAAATCTAATTACTTTGTTGTATACTTGAATATAGTTTATAGAAAATTCTAATTTTTCTTTTTATCAGATTATATATTTATACGTTAGGGCTCTAATGAATACTTTTGTAGTTTCTTTTGGTGAGAATATACTAAGTCTGCAGTTTGCTCGAAAGCAGTTCAGCCCATGGAGTAATAAACCATGGTTTTATTACTCCATGGTTCAGCCTACCTGATTCATCTAGACAATTTAGTAGACGATCATAAATCCTTTGGCTGGTAAGATTGCAATGAAATCCTGTAATTCGTATAATTTTAATCATAGTATATGTTTGGCAATTTTACACAGTGCTTTTAAAAAGAAAGAAGCAATGCAATAGTATTTTAGTAAACAATCAGCCAAGGGTTATTCAAGAGTTGTCTTAAGAGACCGGAATTTCATATACGCATCTGTATTTCCACACTTTTACGCAATATTGGATATTTAGCGTCTAATACCCAAATTTATTGAGATTCAGAAAAATTCTTTACGAATAATGGCCTAGGAGTTTTTACTCTCATTAATTAATAACTCTTTAAAAGTTTCACTGGATCCTCGGGTCGCGGGTTCGATTCCCGCTGCGGCATGGGGTGTTTGTCCTTTACTAACCATGCGAAAGGCAACGGAAAACTACCGCATTAATTAATCCTTGATTACCATTAACGTTTTCTACTGTTTCCAAACCATCTAAGTGGCAAAAACAAATGTTCATTTCAAACACTTTCAGTTTACATTCGCCGAAACTTTGCTTCGTAAAGCGGATATATTCCACTGAAAATTTGATTACTTTTATTCGTGAAAATCGTAAATCGGATAACTTCATCGTATCAAACTTCATCTCATCAGGATTTCATCTTCTAAGGGCTAGATATAATATTTCAATTAATTTTGATTATTTAATTTTCAAACTCTTAAGCCATAAATATTAATCTGGAATATCAGAATCAGTGTAATATAGAAGCGTTACCTATTTCAAAAAGTAATTTTAGGGGAATTTTATGTCAAGGATTTCATGGAGGTTTTTAATTAACTTGCGTTGAAATATCTAGTAGAAGAGGTAGCTTTGCTTTACAGCATAGCATTTGCATGTATGCAAATAGCGAAATAAATTATAGGTTTCGTTTAATTTTTCCTGTAGGATTACCTGTCCTGGTACTGTAAAGGTTATTTCTTAAATGAGAAAAAGGTCGCTTTTGGTTTTTCACAGTGGAAAAAAAAAAAAACTGAAACTTTTCATTGGCTTAGTTAAGCCAATTAGTATGCAATCCTTGTTGAGGGCGAATGACTATTTCATTTGTTAGGACAACAACGTCAACAACAACAACAACAACAGCGAGAGCTTTTCGGCAGCGGCAGCGTTGTCCAAAGTTGAAACAAGCTCAATAACTGTCGTTTTACTCCACCGTTTCATATCAAAATTTAACAGATAATTATTAAACATGAGTAAATGGGAAAGAAAGTAGACATTAAGGAAATACATAACACGTTTGAAATATGAAATGATTATTGTTGTTATGTTAGTTTTCCCGGAACTTTGGGACCGGCTGCATCAGTGCGCGGAATTGCTTTGGATTTGTAATTATGTCACAGCGAATGAATGTTCTCTTTATGCAAATTACCTTGATTAAATTATCGAATAACCGCTGGAAGTGCCTGTTTCCTGCAGTAATTGAAGAGAGAGAGAGAGAGAGAGAGAGAGAGAGAGAAAGGGGAGAGAAAGCGAGAGAGAGAGAGAGAGAGAGAGAGAGAGAGCCTTGGAAAGCAAAAATGGCTCGCCAGTCGTCCTCTCAGCCGGGCGGCAGTGGAGGAGGCGGTGGGCGGTGGAGGAGGCGGCGGCGGCGGCGGTGGCGTCAGCTTTGCAAGGAGGCTCAACGGACTCAGGTCGGAGCTAAATCTTTTTGTTCGTGACTCACAGGCGGACGTTAATCCCGACGTGTGCTTAGCAAAAGACTAAAACTCCGAAGGAAATGGCAGAGAGACGCGAACAGGAATGGAAAATGGTCGCCGTCGCTCTCGTCGCCGCCGTTTGTGCCACGGAGCTTTTAAATCCACGACGAGTTTTAAAATTTAAAAACTTTTTTCAAAACTTTTTCTCCGGCTTAAGGAAGTACATTCGCGAAAAGAGAAGCTTTCAAGGAGACAAAATATGATAATGCGATGTCGAGCGTAATTTTAGTCTCCTCGGAAACTGTAAGTGTAGATAGGGGGCTTGATAAATACAGAAAAGAGAGAAAAAGGAAGGAAAAAAATAGGAGGGAGGAGGTAAAAGGAGGCATACGTGTTTTAAATATGGATGATCTCGTATGTGTAAGCCCAGAGTGAGTGCCGTCCTAGGAAAAAAAAAAGTTTTTGTTTTATTGGGATAGATAATCGTTAATACTACGCTGTACGTTTTAAGAATTCTTGGATTGTTCTCTTTGGAATGGAGTCTCCGCTTGAAATATTTTTATCTCTTACATGACATGCAGCAGGCATGCAGTTTAAATCTACGTATGGTAGTAGCTACTTTTCAATAATTCTTAATTTACAACTTTAAAGGTGTGATGATAGAGTAATATTAAAGCGGCACTGCTTTAAGACGGACTTCAAAAGTTTAGAATCGAGTACATTTTGGATTAGGCTGATTCAGTATTTGTTTGCAAGAATAAACGAAACAATTTGAAATATGTGAAGTATGAGAGAGCTCATGTTAACATCTATGCATAGATTAAAGAAAATTCTTGAATGTTGTGTGCAAAGTGCGGTTTATCAGTTTTGTAATTTGTATCCTACTCATTGCCTCTGCCAACTGGGTTATCGTGGACACGGCTATCTCATCACTACAAGGTAGAGATGAAAACCAAAGACTATAAGGCCTTTGGCCAAAATCATTATAGATAACACTACATATGAAAGCCAAATGATAGCCCAGTTGGTAGAGCAATGAATATGATACTCGTAGTCCCCGATTCGAATCCCGATCGCGGAATTTTTCCTTCCATTAATATCATTAGCTTATGCTTGGAGCATTAACTCCAGTTTTTATTTATTAATTTCTTACTATTCCAGTGCTTAGATTTCTGTGAGATCCTGCTCAATCTCATATCACCATCCTCAAATGGGTCTCGATAAAGTGTCAAGGGAGCCCCTAAATATAGCTGCATTATTGTTTGGAATAGTACATACCAATAAGTTGCTTTAAAGAGCAGAGATGTCTTATCCCAAGTTGGCGTCGAAAAAGGGTCTCATTTTTTCCGGTTATAAACCTTTCCTCGTGCTTCTTATTCATTTATATTAACATCTTATTTTGTTCTACAATTTTAGATTAATTATAGAATAAAGTATATTCGATTTAAATATTTTTCAAATCCAATGCCATTCATTAGTTACATTCGACTTTTCTGTCTTTTATTCAAACACAGGTTTTAATATATGACTTCAAGAAAATAATATTTAAAGGACCATAATCCATTTCACTACATTGGCAGGAGACAGAGTTTTCGCAAACAGCCTGACACGTTGGCGGCAACCGAGTCCATCTGTTTGTTGGTTATAAAAACATTAAAGAAAAACGACCCTCACCATAATGAAATCGAATAAACTAATCAAACGGATAAAACCGGCAAAAGCAAAATTATGAAGGGAGGAGAGGAAAACGAACACGCTGAAAGGAGGTAAGGAGAAGAAAACGGGGAGGGGGTTAAAAAATTAAGATTGCACCGAGCATTTTCATTATTAGAATCTAGCAGTTGACATACGAAACCTGTTGATGGGAGCTGTGAAAAACCACACTTAAAATGCGTGGATTGTAGGCGCTACATCTGAGAGTAATTTAGGTTTTCTTCGCCACAGCTGGTCTTCTTCAACCATTAATGGTTTTCGTAAGACGTGCTTAAAATTTAACTAATGACTCCATTTGCATTTCTTGGGGTTTCTTGTCTTCAGAAGGCACAACGGCTCCCACCACCGCCGCCGCCGCCTACCAACCGACGTATGATGCTCGAAAAACCTTCCTTCTTTCAACTTCAACTCCGAACGATGGATCTAGGACCAAACTTAACATGTGAAGGAGGGGTAAAAAAAAAGTTTTTTTTTTCTTTATAACCCCTCCTCTTTCTCATCTTAAGTTATTTCTACGGAAAAGAAAACTACGCACACCTGAAGACGAGTCGACTTGAGACGAGCTGCCTTTCCCAATTTTTATTTTTTTTGTAATTAAACGTTCTTTTCACTTATTTCATTTCGTAACTATTTCGAAAACTGTGTTTAACTTGCTTACGTCAAAATACATTAAAGTTACGTGAGTCTCCCTTTAAGGCAGCTTTGTGGTTCACTTTCTTGAAAACACTCGCTTTGTATTCCATTCGTCCATAAAAAGGTTTCTTTTTTTTTATAACTACTACTTACGAAATACTCAAAGAGATTAGTTATCTTTTCGCTACTTGTTCGTGAGAAACGTAGGCCATTAGCTTAACATTTTTTTTCGTATTGAGTTTCAGTGTTTCATAATTAAGAACTTTGATTCCTTTGGAACGTATGGAGACTTAATGTCCATGAAGATTGTAGACAAAATTTCTAATGACATTTTTCATCATGCTTCTTCGTCTAATTTTAATTACATTTACAAATGCAATTTAGATTTTTAAAAATTTTTCATGAATTGAAATTATGTTCCACAAATAAACTCTAGTCACGCAGCGAATATTTCTGTACTAATAATTTCATGAAACCTACTCATCCAAAACGCTGGAGCATAGGCTTTCCAGTTCTCAAATCCTCCGAGTCGAGGATTCGAATCCCGACTTGGGCATGGATGTTTGCGTTTGTCCCAGAAATGTGGAAAGATGATATTCATGTGGAACTGATTCAGGATTGTGTTAGGAAATTAATCATATAAAACGGCGCAAATGACCTAGATGGTGAAGCACTCAAAAACCTAACGATCCAACCAACCGAAACAGCTCATATTACCGTCTACAAAGCAATCTGCAGGCTATTACAAAGTGCACGCCTTAATTCTAAAAGGTATATAGAAAATACGTAACGTACCACAACTTGCATTAAGCTTCATCCGTAGGGACCAGGTAGACATCTGACTTCAATCATGTGACATGGTTTTGGTTACGTGAAAGGAATCTCTTTGAAGAGACCGAAGAAACCAATATATTATAGGATCAAGTTATTAACATTTGTAGCTACTGAAAAACAATCAAGGATTCGAGTAAAGCGACTTACAGGAAAAGTTAACATAAGAGGTTATGAAATGCTCACTCAGGGAGAGTATTTATATTAATAAAACCAAGTAACTTACAACATGTACCTTAGTTAGATGTTAATACAAAAGCTTAGCACTCCATACTAAACAGGACAACTAAAACAAACAGGGACAATTTCAGGGGGCGATTCCTTACAAGAAAAATAACAAAAAAGTTTATGTTCACGTACGTCCGGGAATGCATAGTTTCTATGGAAATAGTAATAATTGTATGCAGGACACTATGCCCACATAACAATATAGTGTGTTTCTTTTTCTGTTGCAGAATTACTTTTGAGTGACCATCGTGCAGTGGAGGTAAAAATGGTCCGGTATTATATCAGGAACAAGCCGAGGTGGTCTTCACATATGGATAAGCACATGGGAATGGTCGAGAAACTGCACGGATGCGCCAAGTAAAGTGCTTCAGAATAACAAAATGTTTGCAACCATCTTTCGGCTTAGGTGTAAGAAGAGGTCATTTAATGGAAGAGGCAAACACGTAGGGCGTACTGAGCAGAACCCCGGTACAGGAGCCAGTTCTTGATACTGAAGCATTTGAACAATTTTCTATTCGAATATAGGCTCGACGCTTGCATTGCATCCCAAGGAGACACTTCGACCCTTTTTGTAACGTTGACGCAATTACTGCCACAGCGAGGCCAACGAGATAACAAGGCCTGGAAGCGAAAAAGTCACCTGACCATCTAGCAACAATCCAACCTTATTATTTTCAACAAAAGGAAAAACACTGATTGTTAACATCCAAGATGGAGACAATGAAGGTTGCATTGTTGCTAGCACCCCGATGGTCAGGTGACCTGTCCGCTTCCAGGCCATGTTATTTCGTAGGCCTCTTGCCACAGTAATGTCATTTCTGTACTAATTGCTTTTTTACAGACAAACTGTCTATTTCCGGATACATGCTCATATGAGATTTTTTGTTCCTTTTCTGGTCAGGAATCACCTCCTGAAGTTTGCCCCTATTGTTGTAGCTGAACCGTCTCTGTATTTTGCGGGGCCGCACGAGGCCTTTTCTGGAGAGGGACAAACGAAACAAAAATGTGACAAATAATTTAATTACGCGTCTTTCTATTTTTACACCAGACATATACTATTTTATTGATGATATTGAAGCTTTGAAAATTTGGTTTACGTTGTACGCGTTTATGAAAAGGTTAACAACCAGTCGCACAGTTCCTATAATGCATTGTGACGTTTCTCAATCCTTTACACTGTATTAAAGAATACAACACATAAATTATGCTTTGACAAACCATAAATAACTGAATAGATTATTCATCATAACTGACCAGATATCACATATTTAGATAAACAAAATAATGTGCCCTATATCCATTTCTAATACATATTATATGCAAAAGATACTGTATATACAGTCAAAAGTCAGTAATAAACAGATCTTGTATACAAAATAAAATGACTGTGAGGAGATAACAGAGTAGGGGAGAGTTGCATAAGTTGGGACGCATCATAAGTTGGGACAAACCGATATAAAAAAAATTTAAATAAATCTTGGTGCTATTTGTTGTTGGTTTTCAGCATTTCGTCGAAGGAGGCCGCTGTTGTGTTATCAACAAGGCCGAAACCTCAGCCGATTTCTCTCAAGATATCCGGTAAATTTTATTCACTTCTAACTGTAAGTAAAATGTGTCAACAATGAATCGTGCTAACTTTCAAAAGATAGAAAGATCGTAGATCAACTGTGAATATCTTATTTTGGCATGTCAATGAGTTATTTTCATAGGGATATGTGCTTTGTGCCGCCATTTGATTTTCTATGTGCTAAATGATGTTCAAAGTTACATTTTCCTAAGTCTCAATTTCAATTTCCTAAGATAGGACAGTTTCAATTTTCTAAGATAGGAGAATGTTTTCTCAAGGAACAAACAAGGAACATCAAAAAGAGAATAAACCAACAAAATTGCCACAATAGAATGTTTTTCTATAATCTGCAAGGACCATAGGCATTATCCACTTGCGGTTGATAATGCACTGAAAAGAATGGGCACATGAAACCTGCATAACTACGGATAAAATCCCCGTTTTACTTGTTTGGAACGTAGCAACTGAAAGCCAAAAGTTGATATCAAAAATCAACATAAGAAAAGTTAAATGTTTTATCTTAATTTATACTGTTGTTTGCTATGTCCCATCTTAGGCTCCTGTTTCCATAAGATGGACATTGCTACAGTTATGAATAGCTTGCGATTTAGCACCCAAAATTTTTTCCGTATCGTATTAAAAGCCTCTGTTGGTGATTTTTAAATTCCGTGTCTTTTTTTAATATCGTGTGGTTACATAAATTATTTTCTACTTACTGCAAATGTCCCAACTTACGCAACTTTCCCCTACGCATTGTCCTTAATCTTAAATTCATGTCATATATGGTAGTAAAGAAATTCCTAAACTCGACATATAACTTCTACAAGCATCTAACCTTCACCTCCCATTCTCTTGAGCTTCACAGACTTTGCCCTATTTTGGGTCCGCTTCTCGGATTTTATCTAGACTTGGGCTGAGTTTTGATCTTTCTACTAAAATAATAATAATAATAATAATAATAATAATAATAATAATAATAATAA
>JAHWFO010001556.1:600067-635607 GCA_023313115.1 Rhysida immarginata
AATAATAATAATAATAATAATAATAATAATAATAATAATAATAATAATAATAAAGCTGTTTTAGAAATCACAATATATGAATGATATTAAGATATTCGACAGATCTAATAACTGATAAAACATCTCTCAGAACAGATCAGATAAACAAAACAATCCTACTTAATTGATTTCCATCCCCAATACACATAACTTACGAAGACACACACAGACAAAAATCACTAAATATACAGATCTTCGTAACGTTTTTATGCCACCGGGTTATTCCAACACAAAACCCACACATATATATATAACCTTTCAGAAAGCCACAATCCTAAGCACTTGCCACATAATAAGGAAATGCCTACAACCGTACATCCAGATATTAATACTTCCATGACATAACTTTTCCTATCCCTTTAATTTGAACCCATTGGTCTCGGCCTTCTCCTGGGTCCGCCTCTGGGACTTGGCTTTCGGACTTGATCCGAGTTTAGTTTTTCCAAAACAACAGGAATAATAACAACGCTTCAAAGCTGCTACAACTTCCTAAATGAAACCCATGCAATAACATCACGGCCTATTAGGAAGAGATTAGTGGACTTAATAACTGTTTAAAATTGACAAACATATTAAGTGAAGAAAAAGAAAACAGTAAATGAAAAGTAAAGGAATTTGAATGTCAGTTGGTACTTTAAAAAAATTAAAAATGGAAATGGTATAAGACCAACTACGATAATAATAATAACAATAATGATAGCAATAACAAAAAACTTTTGTAAGTTTAAACATATAATTTATTGACGGATGCACTTTAATTTTGAAAAAAACCTGTGTGCAAAGATAAAAATATAATTTTTTCTAAACGAAACAATTCGAATGGAAAAGAGAGGGAAACAAACTCCAGGAGGGCAAAAAAAAAATTGAAGTTTGCTCTACCATTTCGTGTTCATTCATTAATCACACGTAGTTTATTACTATTATTAATCTATTATTATTTTGCCTTGTGGTTTGTGAGCATCCATTCTCTTTCCCCTCTCCCTTCCGGAAAAGTTCAAACTTTAAAAAAAGAACGAGAGAAAGAGAGAGAATGAAAGCTTTGTGTGTTGGTGGGGTTTAGATGATGGGATTGTGGGGAAGGGATGATAGAGAATAAACGTGGAAAAAGTTCAAACACACGGAGACATCGGAGGAGGGGTCGTTGTGTTCTGTTGTGGGAAGGCGGATGGTTGGTCGGCTCAGTCAGATGGTTGACGGGTAGGAAAGAGGGAGTTTTTGAAGCACACGAGTTTGGTCACTCGTTCCAAAGATTAGACGTCGGTGCTCTCCACTAATTACAGAGGGGGCCCCCTCTTGCCAGTGCGCACGGTTCTTCTCCAAGTCCATTTATCATAGGGAAAAAGCATGAATTATGAAGTCCAATGCAATTGGTCGGACGGAGGGAAAATAATTAGACTAGCTTCCAGTTTGGTGTCGAGTGACAGTCGGGAGAGAGAAGGACCCTTGGAAAAGGCTCTTCCACGAGACAGACTAATGAAGAAGAAGGTAGAATACTCCCCCCCCCCTCAATTTTGGACTCCTGTGTGGTGGGAACGATGGCAGCCAATAGCAGCGATCGTGATGAAAGTCAATGATATGCCAGTAATTTTCGTTCCCATCAAATATGAAGGCAAAAAGAAGAGAATAGGAGATTGAAAGAGAGACAGAGATGGGAGGGTGGACGAAGAAAGAAAGAAAAAAGCGCAGGGTTTTTGTTTTTTATTTTAATCATTACTACATTAAAATTACATACAAAAACGGAGGGCAACGCTAATAAGAGAGAAATGGAATTGCACATTTAATACTTAAAAAAAAAAGACGTACCATTGCTTATAGCAAATGATGTGGTGTTTACCTATGAATTTGAAAGTCAATGAGTAGGTATTTATAACAATTTTAACTTAACTTCATTTCACAGTTTTAAATCATTTTTGAAGCTAAAACGGTTTCTTACATTCAAGATAAAGATATTCGAATTTTCTTCTCTATCGCCTTTTACGATCAGAAGATTTTTCATTGCTTGCAAGATATTCTTGCAAGTCTGTTTAAAAAGCAAGTCCCCGCTATACTTTACAACATATTTTACTGAATGAGATACTAACTTACAAACTAAAATTTCGGATGATGTAAAACCATGTATTATCCTTTTAATGTGTTTATATAATTAGATAGGTCATTATCTAACAACAAATTATTTCTTTCTATCAGAACTAACAATACTACAACCACATCCATCCAATTATTTTGCAATTTTAAGCTTCTTATTTTTATGCTCTCGTAATTCTTATTTGTACGGGTGAGACATATTTTGGGTGGAAAAACCTGGTTAAAAAAATACATAAAGCATTGTGGGTGGAAAAACATAAAAAGTGAAGTTTATCAAAAGAGCCAACTCGTGAGAAAGTCACATACGGAGGGTAAAAGAACATAAGGTTAGACGATTTGCATGTATCAGTGGAATACCCGTATTCTTAATCTTTCTATATATCTGATCTCCTATTTCTGTCTGTACCTATTACTATGTTATTTACTTATGTATCGTATTTTTATAGTTATCCCAACCTTTGTTAAATGCGTTGCTTGAGTGTCTATGATTAGTTCTTATGTGTTCTAACTTAAGTCATTATAAGGGTAAGTCAATAAATAAGCCTCATAACTGGATAGACAAGACAGTGCTCAGAGTAACTGCATGAAATTTATTTCATTTATCAAAGTAATCGCCCTGTACATTCAGACCTTTAGAACTCCTTGAATGGAGACAGCAAAGATGTTTACAGACTGCCAACATAATAATATAAACATGATAATAAACAAAAGAAGATAAGAAACCACTATTTCACAACAAAAATTTTATATAATTTTTTTTTAGATTTTTATTTCTCACAGTTTATCAGAGAGTTCCGAAATGCACATATGAGTTGGGTTTTTTTTTTACATATATGAAATCAGACCTCGGACATGCGCGCTTCGTGATTCGCGAATTTACAGATCGCGAAAATTTACTTGCATCTGCGATTTTTTTCGCACGTCCGCGAAATCCTCGAAAAACCCTACAAAAGTATTTATGTTTAATTTTTGTAGAAATTTGTGTTTTCATTCTTTTAAGCTTTCCATCTTTTCTAGTGTGACATTTGTTTGTTTTTTTTTAATGGATAATGTAATAAGCTAACTTTTAAATGAAATTAAAGTGTTTGGGATCATATTTAGGGTTTTAACTAAAGAAATAAGCACTACTTATTACTATTTTTAGTGACTTTACCAAACATCCGCGAATTCTCCTCATTCGCGACGGGTTCTAGAATCTGACCTCGCGAATGTCCGAGGTCTGACTGTATAAAATTCTTGTTGTGGAATAGTGTTTTCTTATCTTCTTCTGCTGTTATTATGGTGTCCACAGGTTTAATTGTTAATTTTTATTTTATTTTATTTTATTTTATTTTATTATTTGATGTAATCCAATACGTCCATCCAGAGGCCGACGAGTTGGGTTCCGATGAACCTGGATTAACGACTGCTGTATGATAGTCGCAGCAGCCGGGGAGATAGAGATCATCAATGACTAGCCGTGCCTAGTGTTGCTTAACTTCACAGAAGTTGTGTGTTTTAGTGAAAGCCCATCAGGCCATGGCCTCCCCAAATCTTATATATGACGAGATATCAGAAAGTAACGCCATTTATTTTTTTTCAAAGAAAATTACAAAACATCAACTAAGCACAGCTGAAACTACACGTCTTTGTCTACTAATCAGCATAGGCACCTTGACGATTTAGGCAGTTATCCCATCGCTGCGCCAATTTTAGAATACCCCGCTCATAGAGCTCCGTCGGCTGTGATGGCGATTTGAGTTCTTCGTCAACTCAAACTCTGACCAGCGAGAAATCTCTTCATGAGCCCAAAGAGATGGTAGTCCGAGGGCGATAAGTCCAGACTGTAAGCTGAATTGTCCAGAACCTCCCAACCGAAACGGACAAGTTTTGCTTTGACGACGTTGGCCATGAAGAAGTCGAATATCGTTTCCTCTTTCTGGTCGCTTTCCCGAATAGCACGCCGCAGTTTAGTCGTTTCACAACAGGTAGCGGCGTTGACGGTTGATCCACGAGGCAAGACTTCTGCAAATAGGATGCCTTGCATATGCCAAAATACTGCAAGCATAATCTTCCGAGCTGAAGCAGAAAATTTGAATCTTTTTGCGAACCGGAAAATGTGGATGTTTCCACACCATGCTTGTGGTTTAGGCTCAGGTGTGAAGTGCAAGACTCTTCTGTGACAATGCCATTCAGAAACGCATTTTCCTCCTGTTGTACCGCTGCATATGTTGCAGACTGCATGTCATTCTGTTACCGGTCCGTTCTGGTGTCAGACTCTTTGGAATCCAAAGCGAATAGACTTTACGGTATCCAAGCTTCTCATGCACCTTATCCCATGCAGATTGTTAGGATTTGGGAAACGTTTCACTCCTTTCAAGGAAATGCGACCGTTTTCTCTGGTTGTGTTGATAATGTCCTCGATAATAGCTGGTGTTGCCACTGACGCAAGGCTAACTCTTGTTTTAAGAAATATTTTATACCATTTGCACACACTGGAATAGTCCAGATAGTCAGCACCGTAAACTTCTAGCATTTCCCCAAGAATTTTAGCGGGTTCTTATCTTTTGCGAAAAGAAACCTTATAACAGCTCGCTGTTCTTCCACTGTAGACGATATGATATCGCCGACCATTTGTAAAACGACTGGTAGCACATAGTGTGCGTGCGCAGAAAAAACATTCTTGTTATGCAATGTCTGTGCATGTACTCAGCCTTCTTTTTGGCTTTATTAACTTGTACACAGCGACTATATTTCCTCCGTTAAAAAAATAACGTTACTTTCTGATATCCCCTCGTGTTACAGTAGGTATTTTAGATACAGTAGGTATTTACGAGTCTGGTGCAGTAAATGAAATGACGAAAGTCGCAGCATTAAATATATGCTGTTGTCTGAAGCCGCATTCGAGTACACTGTACAACAAATTTGAACTCTTTTTTTTGTCCTTTAGATGAAACTATGGTATGATGAAAAGGTGCTTGATTCATATATCAAAATCAAAATGGTCCATCACGTACCGTTTTTGTAGTAAACCCACTTCTCAGAGAAATGTAACAGAGGCTTGATAATAGAAACTACAAACACTAAAATGATTTTTTGGCAGTTTTCTCGTGTTGGCATCTGTTCGTGTGTTCCTGATAACAGACCAGCAATACTCAGCTAGCATGCTTCCATTTCATCGTTAAGCTCTGCCTGTGTGAGTTCATGATGCGAATATGTCATAGATGTAGATGGTTAAAAGTCAGGATCTTGATGGTTTGGGTCATCGGAGGTGTCTTCCTCTGATTCAACAGTATATTTATCTGGAGTTGTAAGTATAGGAAGATTTTCAGACTGAGGAACTGGTCGCGTAGCGCTTGTATATGTACTGTAATATAGACACGTAAAAAGCTAAAATGTGGATTTTTTTGGAAAATGGTGCGTGGTATACAAAAAATAATTACAGATTCGTTATTTTCGGCCAAAAATATACAAGAAACACATATTTTCATCTAAAGGACATTTTTCATGTTGTACATTGTTATTACTAGTTTGAAATAAAGCAGGCCCAACTTTAAAAGCATTTGTGTAACACTATATTTTCATTCTCAAAATGATTTTAAGAAAAAATTGCTTGAATTACTTTGAGTACACAGATTCGCGGGAACGGATAATTTAGATGGACAAAACTAATTTCAAATTTATTTTGATGAGGAGAAAATAACATGAATTTTTTTATGCTAGTTTTAAATAAACCTTATTCGGTATAATTAACCCACAGAGCTCATTATCATATTTCTTAGGAGAAGATTTTCTCAACCGTATCCGTAGCATGTTTAGTTACCGAGGAGGAAAAAAGAATTAAGATGGAGTTTCTCACCATTTTATTAATTTAATAATAGAAACAAAAAAGAAAAGAAATCGTTCCGAACTGATAACCTCTTCACAGATCGCAGTTTATATGTTTGGAATCTTGAGGTAAGCATTTAACAATACAAAAAAGTGGCCTATAGAAGGAAGGAGTTTTCCACGTGTATGGTCTTTTGAAACCGAACTCTTCTTCTTCTCAGCGAGTTGATTCTGTAAAATTATTTATTGCCACATCAAAGCCCACGTGTTTGCTGACCATTATTAGTTCCGGTTCTCTCCTCGGGCAGCTTCCTGTCTTTTGTAAATTTTCTCTTGTGTGTCTAGAGCCGACATTGCGTGATGCCGACACTTGGACAGTAAAGCTCCGATTTGTTTAATAAATTTTTTGCTTTGTTTATAAAATCGAACATATTGATAATTTTTCTTGTATTTTATGGTTTTCATAGCCCATTTATCGACTTACATTGAACTCTTGTTGTTCTCTCAACCATCTGGTAACCATCCCACATTCATAAATTTTGCCATCGGCCAATTACATGGTTGCATACCTGTAATAAGAACAATATTACCGTGGATAGGTCAACTTTTGTTATTTATTGCCTTAAAAACGAAAACAGGCTTTTTTTTCGTCTTGTCGTTTCCTATACGAGCCCTTGGAAAACATTATCGTAAGGAGGATAAAAACAAATTAGAAGCTCTTGACAGATTGAAGAACAAGATGAATGTCGAACAACAACAATAATAACAACATCGTTCTTTGTTGCCACTGTGCAAAGGGGTGGGGCCGTAAGGCACTGTTGTTGGTTCAGTGTTGCTAACAACAAATTTAAGTTACCCGCACAATGTTTTGAATATCAACAGTGGGCGGGCGGGAAAGGGGAAGTTTGCCACCAGGAACACTCCCAAGGCAAAAGGCTCTTCCAAACAACTAGGGCAAAACGTGGCCTTGTCTACATTGAATTTTCACTTTTTTTTTAATAAATAAAAATATAAAAATTATGCCTTGATTTGTTTTCTGATCAGTTTCATTAATATAGAATAAAATTGTTATTTTATAATTCTTTCACCTAACTTATAAATTTTATAAGAATGTCGAAATAGAAAAAGTGGACTGTGTATGGTGTCAACTTCACCTGGGGAAATCTGTATTAGACTGAATTAATTCAGAAATAGACTGAATTATTATGTTTCCTGAAGAATTTTTTCGTTTACTTTAGTTGTTTCAGTTTCAGTTCTAAATTGGCCTACCAAGTTCTACCTTTTAAATAATAATATACAATGCACTCGTTAAACTTTTACTGTATATATGTTTCTGTGATTATTTATTATTAATCTTACTAAGCTTTACTTAAATTAATACCCTTTTTTAAACATAGGCTAAGCTGATTTTTCTGGATAAAAACTTTTTTTCCTTTCTATTTTCTTTGTCGAAATGATAGGTGTATACTATCTTTAAAAGATAATCTTTACACTGTCTGTTTTTAGTTTTATTGTAATTAATATTATTGTTCTGTATCTTATAAAACATCTAAAATAATTTTTAGTCATAAACTCTTTATAAGCATTACATGATATAATAAACCTATGAAATGATATTAGAAAATGCAGTGAAATATGATGGGCTGACGCTGAGCATTAACTTCCTTTGGAATTCTTTTATTGCACATTCTATTAAAATAACGGTGGTTTGAAGTTGTTAAGTTTGGAGCCTATGGTAAGGGCAATGGTCAATATTTCTAATATTGATAATGTTTCAATAACAAATTGATTTTAAACGAAAAATTTGGAATTAATTATGCAGTAGCATGCTTTGACACGAGAAAGCAACCTTGAAGTTCACCATCTTCCGACCGTTCATTTGTTCGGTGGAAGGTGTGTTTCCTCATAAGAATAAAAATTGTCGATAAACTCTGATACAATTTATGAGTGCAATAAATTTTTAATATGGTTTAGAAAAATATAAAATGCATTTCCTTGATAAGAAATTAGATAAATTTTACGAAAGCTCTAAATATCCATATCCTATTTGAATGAAATATGTTTCGTTCCCTAAACTCTCAATACACTGACGCAAGATTCAATTTCTGCAATTGTCAGTTCATCGCCAGTTTTCTGTTGGCACAATTTGAAAAATATTAAACTTAAAAAATTTTGTTTTAATAGGTACATTATAAATCGCTCTTTCTATTTTCATGAGCAATTCTTAATGCTTTCGGGATGGCCTCGTCGTAAACAGTGGATAAATTCTTGCAGCTACTGTCGCAGTTTATTTACTGGGGTAAAGAGGGAAAATGCGAGATCTTAAGAAAGTGACCAAATATCACAAAGAGAATGGAAATTTTATAATTGAGGAATTCAAAATTTAGGTCAAATTCGGGAATGTTCGGGAAAAAATCGGACGGAGCTGTGTCGGAACACGGCCGCTAGTTAAAGGTAAACCCCACGAAAAAAAATCGAATTTATTTTATTCCAGGTTAATAAAATATATATCATTCAAAATTTTTCGATTTACCCTAATATTTTATTAAGAAAAATGCCTCGGAAAATTGAAAATTGGCCGTCTGATCATCCATCCCTTCTCCAGAGAACACGGCGGAACAAGACCGCGGCGAGAACCACGGGGAATTTCGTCGCCGAGATTCTAGTCGCTTTCGATTCTAGTTTTGCTTCGAACGATTCTACATATCGTAAGATTTGGCTAACCTGTTTTATGTCAGAATGCCTTCAGTTTGTTGTCTGTTTGGATGTGTAAATAGACAGTCGGATAGAAATTTCACATATTTCCACAATCAGAATGGATTAAATAATAGTGGATTAGTTTTTGATAGCGAGGGAACTGGTATCCAATTCCTAACAGCAGCGTGTGCTCAGCTCATTTTGAAGCGTCTTGCTTTTATCTACGCATCCTAAAGTCTAGAAACCTAAAATTTTGTATAAAATGTTAGTGTGATACTAAAAATATAGCCAATATAAAAGGAAGCTGATTTAAGCCTCTAGGACCCCGCCAGGGGCCTCGAGGCACCAAATACAACATTTGAACGGAAAGCCTAAGAACCTGAAATTTTGTTTACTTATAGAAAATTACTTAAAATTTTAGCTATTATACACTAAAACTTGCATAGTCCTCTGGGACCATGGCAGGGGCCCTAAACGCAAACAGAGCTATAATGTTTGAAAGAAAAGGCTTAGAAATCTGAAATTTTGTATACTTATAGGAGTTTACTATAAATTTAGCTAATATACACTAAAAACTGATTTATGCCTTTTAGGCTCGACAGGGGCCCTGAAGCCCAAATCAAAAATCAAGCTCTTAACATTTGAATAATAAAAAGGCCTAAGAACTTGAAGTTTTGTATTTTCATAATGCGTTACTTGAAAAAATATACAAGGAGAATGGTAAGGCCTCGGGGCCCCTGGCGGCCTCAAATACAATTGAAGCTATAACATTTGAACAGAAAGGCCTAGGATCGGCCTCGGTGGCTCAGTGGTTTGCGTGATCGCCTCTGATGCCCGAGTACGCGGGTTCGATCCTGGCCGAGGACGACGAGGATTTTTCAGGGGGAAATCCTGAGATCACGCACTTCCTTCGGAAGGGAAGTAAAGCCGTTGGTCCCGTGTGGTCGTTTGCCGGCTGCACGTTAAAGAACCCTTGCGAGGCAAAATTTGCGGCCCCTATAACGCCGTCCTGAAATGACCATAGCAGTTGAAAAGGACGTTAATACCAAACAAACCAAACCAAACCGAAAGGCCTAGGGACATGAAATTTTGTTTATTCATAGTGTGGTATTTAAAAATTTAGCTAATATATATTAAAAATTATATAAGCCTCTTGGCAAGGGCCATGCGGCCTCAATCTCAAATCAAGCTATTAATTTTAAACCAGAAGTCCAGAAACCTGAAATGTTTTATATTTATAATATGTTGCTTAAAATTTTAGTCCTCTGAGGTCTCGGCAAGGGCCGCGAAGCTCCAAATACAAATCAAGCTATATTTTTTGTATGAAAAGGCCTAAGAACCTGAAATTTTGTATTTGTGCCCCTCCACTTATTATAGTCACGAGCCGCTACTGCTCGTAACATTTTGATGCTAAAACCCTTATATCGTTGGTAAACCCTCTAATTTTTATATAGTTGTCGTTGGATTGTATCAGCCGATGACGTCAGCACAAAATCAATTGGGGTTTAAAACATGCTTTGTTTAATGCTCTGTCGAATGCAGTGTCGATCATTTTTTTATCATTAATAGTTTTCACGTTATTAAATTATTAATGATCAATTATTAAATTTTCTAAACTTCAGACGCATTCTACGTCAAAATGCCGATATTTTGGATTGTTTAAATTTCAAAAGAGAAAGTTAATAATCGTGCTTTGCCAATTACAAAGAATTTACGAATACAATTCTAAAATATATTTAAAAAAATGCTTTATTGCTCTTTAACATTTCAAGTAACACTAGCTTATGGATATAATACGAATGGTAATGCCCTCTTGCATTCAATTCAGACCATTCCAGTTTTTCCATAAATGAACCATAAGGTTGTGATGTGGTGATTCTGCAGACCATTTGAAGTCATTGTTGCTGTATACTATTTTGTGACTTTACTGACCATGCGGCATAGTCCATTGTCTTGCTGATAGATGCCATTCTAGATAGGTTAATTCGATAAAAAGGTCGATAAAAATACTGAGGTATGCTATGTCGTTTAGGGACCGTTCTATAGATGGGACCTACAGTGACTTGAAAACTTTAACACGCCTTAATACTGACACTATCTAGCTTACATATGGCACGAAGTATCCACAGTCTCATATTGTTTCGCGTAATCCTGACCCTCTAATCGTGTAATAGAAATCTTGATCGCGTAACATGTTTCCGATCATCAACGATCCAGTAGCCAACAGAAGAATTGCTGTCTTGATTCTTGCTAGCATAGCAGAGTCAAGTGATGCATTGCCGTTTCCATCTAAGATGTTCTTCTTTGCATCATCATTAAAAATTCACTGTGATCTTTCGGTTCGCTGTTACAATATTGGTAGCTTTCTTTGACCCCTATCATCAACATGTCCTTTTTATCCCTGCTTTACAATTTGTTTTGTATTCTAAACACTCTTGTACGGTGGATGCCATAAAAACGTTGTAGCTTAGAAAATGTTTAATCCAACTCTTCTAGCACCCACAATCATTCGTCGTTCTATTCGAAGTCGCTCAAAACCACCTCGAATGGTCGACCATAGGCTTTTATCATTGCATAAATTGAAACTTAGGAACTTCTCATTTGCTATTCACACTGTATTTACATTGTTTCAAATGAGTTGTTTCTATTAAATTGGTATTTCAAATATAAAATTCTTTTTCATATTCAGCAGCGATGCAAAGGGCCATTATTGAAAAGATGTTGGGAATGGAGTCTTAGAAAGGAGATGGTTTTTATTATTAATTACATTTAATGAGTCGATTAGGGAAGGAAAGAAATAGTATGAGAGAAGCTCATAGTTGATGTACACTGGGTAATTATGTTTTTTAATATTCAGTTCTATTGAAAAGCCTGCAGACATAGGATAATGAAATAAAATAAAGTTTACTTTTGTTTAACATGAAAATGCAATTTCTTCGAGAAAACATTAAGAAAAAAGAAAATATTATATTTATTTATTTTTTTCCGTCTTTAGAAAATATTATTTTTTGCGAGTGCAAAGGTGGCTTCAATATATATTCAACTCTGGGTGAAACGAGTTCTACGTGAATCGACATTCTGCATTGCTTTCTCTCTTTTCATTTTTTTTGTTTGTATTTCTCTCTCCCTTTTCTCCTCTTCCTTCTTCGTCGCCGTCTTCTTCTTCTTTTTTCCTATTCCTCCTTTTTATTATTATTCTGGCGCAATGGCATACATATTGCGGAGTTTGAAATTGAACAAACACACACATAGACGCGTGCGCACGCACACACGGTCGAACTGAGAGAAAGAGAGGGAGAGAGAGAGCGAGAGATTTCGCCCTGTAATATTAATGGGGGAGGAGGTTGTGGGGGAAGGAGGGCGCCGGGGCAAGAAGCACCTGTGGACTATCGGTCTATAAGAATTCGATGGCAGACAGTTAATACAGCGCCCGTTTGCGAGGCTAACTTTAATCTCGTCCTTCGGCCCAAAAGTGTTTTTACAATTGGACTCGGCTGCACCATTGGGAATCGGTTCTGAAGGAGATGAAAACGATTGGACATCGGCGGCCGGTCCCACCTCCCATGCCCCGCCGCTTGATATACGAGCAGTTGCAAATTGACGAATAATTCCTTAAAGACGTCGGGATTTCAATTTTCCAACAAAGAAATCGTTACGAGCAGAAAAGAAGAAGAGGAGGAGGAAGTCATATTATTCCGTTTGGAAATATATTTTATATCCTCCTAGTCCGTTATTGTGTTTTCCACCTCCTTATAAAAAGAGACGTTTTCCGAGGTTGTTGTAATATTAAACGTTTGGGAAATGTTGGGTCAACCGAATGAATGGGTAATGCCATGGAAATTTTTTTAATATTGAGAGGTCTGTTTTTATATAGAATTAAAGAATGCGTTCTATATTTCATCTCTGTAATTTTATTTTCCCACACTTTTAAGAATTATACATTTAAAACTGTAATTTAACGTAAACGGGGACTAATTTTGATGAAGAGTTGCATTCTTCCTAAGCTCATGTTTTTGGAATTTTTTTTTTAAATTCTTTTGTCGAAGTCTAAACTTAACAGATTTTTGGCAGTTTCAATGTGGAGTCTTTACAGTTATGACTTCTTCTTAAGTGGTTTCTATCTGGATCTGATGAATTGTTTCATTATCCCATTAGGTTAGGTTAGGTTAGGTTATGATCAGAAAGTCTAGGGATAATAAAGAAATTAATAAGACAAAAACTATGTCAGATAAATACATATAGCTTTTTGTATTATATTCTTCATCTCAGAAATTTTTTCATAATCTTAATAATCCTCAACATGTCCCCTTTCGCTGCTCAGAGAACATCCAGACAATATTCAATTTTTCGCCAAGTATTTGCCGATATCGCATCCGACATTATCGCATCCGTTATTCTTGCCCGCAATGTGTACATATTGGAGACCGGTGTAGAAAACATTCTATCTTTAACATATCCTCAGAGGAAAAGTCTAAAGGAGTAACGTCCGGAGAACGAGGAAGCCATCCCTTCCAAATCATATATCGGGAAACGTTGAATTCAGAAATGCAGCGCACATGGTTATCCATGGCTGGTGCTCTTAACATACCAGCCGTTTAAAGAACTTTCTGAGAAGAAGGACATAATATAAAAACTGCATGTATCTGATCACCGTGTATTTTGTTACGAATTTTATTTGCAGATTTTATAGCTCTACTCTTCCTATGCTTAAAAAGTTGTCACATCGATTTCGCTTGATTTGGGAGTCTTTGTCGGGAATTTCTGAATGCTGGTCATAAACGTCGTGCATATGTTAGACTTGCTGAGCAACGGAATGGGTCATCATTCAAATCTTGGCGCTGTTCTATCAGCGATGATCTGCAGTTTCGGGCATTTCTCTCCATTGGAGCGGCTGAGCCCATGAATGGCCCCGAATGAGTGGGGTTTTACGAATAAGCGCATGGGGAACACCTTTAACGTTGTAGATGAAAGCCTTCCATTTTTGTTTAGTGTCGTAGCAATGAACGGAAAGCGTCACTTGTCTTTTTATTTCTATCGTCCGTTGGCAATGGAAACATGGTTGAAAGAGTGGTTGTTGGGTTGGGAGTAGGGGGGGGGGGAGTAAGGAAGGCAGACGGAGCCGTTTGTTTACTCCTTCTCTCGAACACGAACGGGTAGGAAAACAAAAGAGAAAATGCCTTCACTGTTTTGAATGATTGGTCGCAAATCCGCAGCTTTATTCCTCACCAGGCTTCGAGTCGCCCCTTTCTCCTCCTCCTCTTTTCGTCGTCGTAGGTTTTCGAGAGGGGTTTATCCCCCTCACCCTCTACCCCCCTTCACCATCCTCTGGAGCGGGAGAGAGAGAGAGAGGGCGCAGTCAGCGTTCGCCTTCGCTCGCCCACCTCTCTTAATGACAAATTCAATAGTGGCGTGTCCCCGGGAGCAGCGGAGATGAATTAAATATGACGGCAGTCTCTCTCTCTCTCTCGGCTTGCATCTCCTGTGCAGAGACGAACTTGATAAATTTTGCTCGGATGCAACAGTCCGTGGGATCCTATGCACAGAGGGTGCAGATCCGCCCCCGCCGCCGCCGCCACCTCCTCAAACACACGCACACACACACGCGTACACACTTCGCCACGAAATATGAAGTTTTGTCACGTGACGACGCAACATCATTATAATTTTTACAGCTCAGTCACTCATAATGCCATAAATTAATCTTGACTGATTTTTTTTTTCTTTCTCTCTTTCTCCTCCACCTGGTTTTGACGCTCGAGAGTTTGTTTTACTTCGTGACACTCGAACCAAATCCGCTAAATTTTTGACGCCTTAAACCGTTTGAAACCCCAATCTTCATTTGTGATCTTTTTACCAGCAGGGGAAATTAAGTTGGGTTTTTTTTTACCTCCCACCTCCTTCTTCCTTTGCAAATCTTTTATTATCATTTCCTATTCCTTTCGTCCCTATAGAGGAAAGTCTTTGAAGGAGGAGGGGGGAAAAACGAAGAAGGAGCAAGGAATTGTTTCATTCACTAATAAGAACGGAAACTCCGCTCATTTAATTAAAACGAATTAAACGATGGATCGCCCCTAAACGATTGAATTTCACTCTTATTGCACATGAAAATAAAAACTAATTTTTTTAGAAAAATGAAAACAATGCGTGAAAACAAATTGCTCTTGATATTATCTTTCCGCAGCACAAATGTGTGAAACATAAATTATTTCTTTCACTGCTTCATTTGCTCTTTTCTTATCCCCCCCCCCCCCCTTCTCCTTACCACCGTTTTGAAACAATTCCAACGAGGCATTATTACAGATTGCTCTCAAATACTGTTAATTTTTTTGCTTAATTTAATTCAGATTTTTTATGTCATTCTTTGCAAGATTCCATTATGTAATTGGAAGCAATCTTACAACTTTCAATAGGATTGACCATATTGGACTCGTATTAGTCGCATGTCTAGAGAATAGAAACTTTTTGATTGAAATTTACCAGTAAAATTCTTAACCACATTCTTAAATTTCCTATAGAATTTTCTAATTTTTTAAAAAATCATACAGTATTCTTATGATTAGACCGAATCTTAAGAGCGTATTCCTATTATAAATGCTAACTCTCAATTAGAAGAATAGGATGAACAAGTAATTTTCACATATTTAAGTAGTAGTGTAAAGAGTACACTAAAGCAATTAATAAGCTACGAATCTGTTTGCTATTGTTGTTCATGTAAAACAAAACTCGAAAGCCAAGTCCCAGAGGCGGACCCAAACTAGGGCCAAGCCTGTGTATCTCAAGAGAAGAGAGAGAAAGTTACATGTATATTCAGTGGATGAATTGAGGCGGTTAGTTCAAGAATTTAAATAAGTGCCATTTAAATAAAAAAAGATATATAATTTTTATTGTGAGAGGGGCCTTAGCACCTGAGATATTTCAACGACCGATAAATTTTTTTTAACACTGTAATCGTATACACTACATAACAGATAGTATGCTATTATTAGATGATGCTTGCGTGAATGCTGTAAGAATGTCTCAAAGAAAAGAGCTTTCAGACTTCCAAAGAGGTACAATTGTTGGGTGCCATCTCCTAGGCAAAACTGCTAGAGCGACGACATTGGACTCTGGATCAATGGCGAATGGTTGAATGGAGTGATGAGTCCCGCTACACCATTTGGCAATCGGATGGACGGGGTATGGCGAACGTTATCTGCCAAGCTGTGTTGTGCCCGCGGTGAAGTTCGGCGGACGGTCGGTGATGGTGTGGGGGTGCTTTTTATGGTATGTGTTGGGTGCAATTGTTTCTGTGGACGGACAATTACACGCACAGCGTTACCAAGGCATTCTGGACAACGCAGCACTCCCATCTCTCTGGCAGCACTTTGGCACTCATGGCCCTTTTCCGTTTCAGCACGATAACGCACCTTGTTATAAAGCAAGGGCTTAGGTTTGATGAAAAGGGGGTTCAAGAACTGGACTGGCCTGTCCAGAGCCCCGATCTGAACCCCATCGAACATCTGTGGGACGTGTTGGAACGTCAGTTGCGCGCTTTTGCGGAACGCCCGAAATCCCGTGATCGAACTGTCCAAGACACTTATGGCAAAATGGCGAAAATTACCTGTCGAAACGTATCAAAAACTTGTGGACAGTATGCCCCAGAGAGTAAGCTGTGATAGCAGCAAAAGGTGAACCAACAAGAATAATAAATACGTATATTTTTTGTATTTCTATTAAAGTGATGGTGTCCCATGACTTTTGATAGGGTGGTGTATATTGTTAGAAGCTATAAGAAGTTAAATGCTTACAACATGAATAACATATCTTTACTTTAATTGGCAGTTCGGTCTCTTCTCGGACTAATCGCCTCAAGGCGTTCTCGGTGTAGGATATTCTCGTATGACTTTAAAACAGTAGGCTTTGTGTACTGGTTGGTTTATCTTCAGTGTTCTCATGTTTTCATATGGAATAACCTCGGTGGCAGAAGGAACGATAGGCAACTCGAAAGCGTGTAGGCTTTTTTTTTTTTTTTTACATATTATGTTTATTAGGAATGGAAGTATCAATTATACAGGGTAGTTCCTAAAGTAATATAAATTATTAAAAAACGCCTTTATGATATGAAATTATTTTTAAAGTAAAACATAATAGAGCCCTTTCAAAACAGAAAACCAATAGCAAATAGAGCTTAAAACTTTAATTGCGTATTTCTGCATGTGCATCACCAATGCTTTTTCTCGGAATATACACATTGTTATTAAAATATGGAACGCAACTGGAACATTATATATTATGCCGTTATAATAATTACTTAGAAGCCGCCCTATATTATCAAACATAATAGATGGTTACTGCATTGACAACCTGCATATGTCGATTTGTTTAGTTTATGGGTCTGATATGATGAATACTTTTGTCAGTTGTTATTATTCTGTGAAAACATATCTATTATTCTCTAAGATCGCTTCTGGGGTGTATATATAGTAAGGAATGTTTACGTCGGTAAGATGTTGATATATGATGTTGGCTAACTGTTTATGTTTGTGGTTGGTTCTGCCGGGGAAATAGTTTAAGATATATCGTGATATTTAGAGTTATTTTAAAATATTAAAACTTTTATTATGCTTGTTTGAAGCTGCTTTTAAGATTTAATAAAGATGGAGATGGGTGAGTGTTGTTGGGAAGTCGAAGTGTAAATTGACCCCCCCAAATCCTTCCCTGCAAAACATCTGCAATTTAACGGTTTAGCGAGAGCTTTGGCTCCTATGTAGCGGAGAAAATCCTCTCGTTTTTATTTATTTATCTACGAAAGTTCTTTAAATTATAAAAAAAATTTAAAAAATATTATATCTTTTGCAATTTCAATTTTAGATCTGAGCTAACAAAGAAAAAAGGGAGAGAGAAATAGGAGGTGGGAGGAGGGAAAATTACGAGCCAAATAGTTTTCACGCCAGCGATAATATCGGTTTGTGTTGTTTTGCAATCTTTTGTTTCAAAGGAAACACAGACAAAATAAAAAGAAGGTTTCTAAAGAGGTTTATTACCTAAGAGGCTTTTTCGCTGACTCCATTCTTTATTATTATTATTTCTTTTTATATTTTTTTTCTACTTTTATTTCCTCTATCTTCTTGTCAAATCTTTCTTCTCTTCTGATTCCAACTTTCGTCTTATTCGATATGTTTCGTTCTCTCTGTGTTTCTCCTCTGCGAGTATTTTTTTTTTATTTTCTCTCTCTTTTTACTTCTCAGCATCCCTCACTTTCACCCTCTTCTCAACTCATTTTTTTCTTCTCCTCCTCCTCCTCCTCCCAGTTTCTTTCTCTCTCTTTCTCAAGGTTTATAATGTGCTGCTGAGTCTCTCTCTCTCTCTCTCTCTCTCTTTCTATCGGGGTGTACCTTCCCTTACATTTGCATGCCTTTCTCTTAGGTATCGATTGGCGCATTGCTCCGGTAGCGATAAGCACCGGAACAGAAGCCGGAGCACTGGTCCGTTTTTCTTTATCGTCGTCTTATCAGCGCTCCTTCAGCGCGCCGGCCACGACTCCCGCAAATATGAAATCGATACCCGGGAGAAGATGGTTGCGTCGCGCGCATCTAATGAGACGTGCCCCGCATGCGCGCATGCATATCGCGTGCTTTCAGCTCGACGTTGCCTATTGTTCTCGGTGCACGCGCTTTTGCGAGACAAGGCGGCGGTGGTGGGAGGGGGACCCCATGGCGGCCGCGGAAATTGAAGACAGGCTTGGCCGATTGTTAGCAAGACAGGCAACCGAGATCTTCAGGATGTCCATAAAACCCTCTTCTGCTTTCTTCGATGGAAAGGCAAAGCAGAAAAAGTGAAGAGGAAGAGAGAGAGAGAGAGAGAAGAAAAAAATTTGCAATTTCGTTCAAATTTGTGTAGCCCAGCGAAAAGGCTTCGATTTCTGACTGACTTCGTCCTTTAGGCTTTCTTTTTCGATGAAGAGGTGAAAAGAGCTCTCCCCACTCTTGGAGAGACAACAGAAGCGTAGCTAAGATGATTTGTAGCGGAGGAGTTGCTTTCTTCCCGAGGACAAAAACCGTTTCATTTAACAACTCTTTTAGCAACTTGAATGAGATTTCAGATGGATTGGTATAGTTTCAGATAGAATGAGTTTGTGCTCTGATAGGCTGAATGTAAACCAACTTAACTTTGATGACTGCACGATTCAATACGAGTCTGCACTGGTAAAAGGGATTTTCATTTTGGTATGTTGAACGGGATTTGAACCCACGAATTCGAACGTTGTAGTAACCAAGTTACTATTGTTCTAAGGTAGGTTAAAAGTCAGTGCAAATTTGATCACAGTAAATCTCTGACTTCACAACCTCCTTTTGGAAGGAAAATAAAGCCATCACGTAGGCAACATTTCCGGGTCTAAACGGTGATTCCTTAGGAATTCGGTAAACCTGCCAGCCAACCCGATCGCTCGAACAAATCTTGCTTGTAGCCGGAAATAAAATGGGGACTGATATTTTTAAGGTAATTTGTGGAAAGAATTTCTAAGTAAGACGTCTGTACGCTAGGCTTATCATGTCAGCATTAATATCCGGATTTTTGCCGAAGGATGGCCAAAGATTTGCACAAATTCGTGGGTCTATGTTCTGCATAGAATATCAGTGTTTGCCTTTCTCCTTGTATCAACTTAAGAAATTTTTCTTAGAGAAGTTGCCAGTTCCTGTGGACTATATTCGTTCTTTATGGTAAAAACTATAGTTATCGCTTCCATATTGAAACTCCGCTGACAAACAGTGAGGCTTAATAGACCGTTACAACAGACAAAAAATAATCCAAATATAAATTTTAAAGTTAATCTTTTTTTATGTAAAAGTGAAATTCGTGCATTTTAAAGGCTGACTGTGTTCAAGTCACTGCAATGTGAACTTTTGAATTCAAACACGTGCAGTTTGTACTGAATCCGTTAACAATTTTGAAAAACAAGCAAACAATGCAGGGATATTTGTTCCAGTGCTTGCTTTTGCTCCTTTGAGCGTTTTAGTAAGACTTACTTAAGATATAATTGTTTGATCACGAGCTGACATCATTTAACAACCGTTCCAGAATTTCCATTCCTGACTTTGAAAACTCTTTAAACCAAATCAACCAAAGGCAAATTTCTAGGTAAGGGAGGGGGGGGGGAGGGGCAAAGAATCCAATTGGACCCTCTTAGATGAACATGAGTAAGAGATTTTAATGAGTATGATGGAGTATTATTCATTTATCTTGGTTCATTATAAAATACACTTACTGGTAGAGAAGCTTCATTTTGTAGGGAAATTTAATAACTCTATAATCTCTCTTAATTAATTTCAAGCCCAGCAGACATAATGTCCCACCTTACGGACGAGTAAGGGATCTAAAATGCAAACGAACTCCCAGACGAGTTTTTAGATGATTAATGTTATCGAAATATAATGCAGCTCTTTCTCTCTCTCGCTTTATCCATCTCCTCTATCTGTCTATATACCGCCCTGACTTTTTTCTCGTCTTCTCCCCTTCCTCTTAATCGTTTTGTCCAAAAAGCCGTTGAGTGGAATCGAGGACCCGGGGGCTGTCACCTTAGCACTCGGAGGGGGAGGGGGTATTTTTTTTTTGTCCCGAGAGGGTAATTTCGTCGCCATGACGACGTGATGGATAATAAACAGCGATTACTTTGTACAGAAGGTGGCGTTACACGTTCACGGAAATTTGATATTCGCGTGTTGCCAACCGATGGGAGGGTTAAAAAAATAAAAGAAGAAAGAAATAGAAGGAAAAAAATGTTTTTTTTTCTCTCTTGCGTGGGTTTCCCACCGTCATGGCTGAACCCTCGACTGGAACGATCAAAAGGAGAGCAATTGCATCCGTTCTGTTTAATAAATGGCATCTACTTTATGTGGTTGTGTGCACATATGTCCATGTGTGTGTGAGAGAGAGAAAGGGAGAGACAGACTTAAAGAATTTAATGTTAAGTGGTAGAAAAATGGTTATATCATAAATAGAAATTTTCTTTTTTATAATAAATTATGTTTTCCACCCCTTGCCACGTAGTAGTGACTGGTAAATTTGAGACAAGTTAATTGGCGAGAAAACGACATATCGCTTCATTCTGTAGCTAGCAACGGGAACAAATCTTTGTCTCCACTCCGGTGGATGACACTTTTACAAAAAGTTATATGGCGGTTGGATTTTACCATAGCAATTGATGCTTGAAATAAGACTAGTGGTCATGATATGACGTCAAAGTTGGCCGCCTTTCTAGTGAAGTTTTGTATTTGTCAACCACAGCGACATAGCGCAGGTGATAGTGCCATTAGATATTCTATTTTGACAAAGCATAAACAAATAATTAGGGATTAAATCAATGGTAAAATTCTAAAATCGAAATATACTATCTATCAAAAAGGAATTGGGCACTTTTGTTTGTCTGAGATTTCTGATATGTCAAAACCTGGTGACGCTACCTTTTGCGGCTATAACAACAGTTACCCTCTGAGGCATGCTGGAAACCTTTGCAAAATCTCACACATATAGATAATGGAACTTGACCGCTGCTCTCGAGATCTTATCCGCCGTTCCAATTCGTCCCAAAGATTCTCAATGAGATTGAAGCTTGAGGTCTGAGGTCTTTCAGGCCAATCCAAGCGTTGAACTTTGTTCTCTTCATACCTGAACTGTCGTCTTAGAAATAACATGGATCCATCCCATAATAACGCCACAGTCGGACTCTTCGTTCGCCTCTGACACTGGTTGGATCATTTCAGCTGTATTTGATGAACAGAATGACATTTCTGATTACGACGAACTATTATTTATTGTCTTGACAAATCGTCGGGCTCTCGCGTCTCAGTCTTCTTCGATCGTGCTCGTTTTTCATTTAATGTATCTAATAATTTTGGGATATAACCTTTTTCTTTTGCTCTTATAAAAGCCCATCGAGCAATTAAAGTGTTTCAAAAATACTTTTACAAAGTTTGGGGACAGGTTCCTTACAACAAAACAAGAAAAAAAAAGTTCATATAAACATATGTCCGAAAATCCTTCGTTTTCGAGTTATAAATGAAAGTTTACAACGTAGGTGATTGGAGCTCATCCACACATAAAATCAAAATAAATGCTCGAAATGTCCTCGTCTTGCTTCTAAACACGCATGCACTCGTCGAATCATGGACTATCGCACCCTTTCTAATACTCCCTGACGGTTTCGAATGACGCATCGATAAAGAATTTCTGCATCCGGGTGGTCTGCTGCATACACCAAGTTTTTAATGTGGCCCTAGAGATAATAATCCAAAGGATTGATGTTGGGGGAACGTCCAGGCCATGGGACTGGCCGTCTTCTACCTATCCATCTGTCTTGGTAGATACCAGCCACTGCATCTCGAACATTACCATTCGCACGGTCGTATATAAAATCATGTCTGCCTGCTCACGAAATGAATATCCTGCCGTGTTTGAACGGAGCACTTTCAGTTAATTCACTTCCTTTAGTACATGTACGCAATGGTCACGCTGAAGACAGACGAATGTAAACAAGTCTCCCTGGCAACACAACGCCATCTGGGATACAATGAGTCAAACGAACATTAATAACTCGAAAACGAAGGATTTTTCGGACATATGTTTATATGAACTTTTTTCTTGTTTTGGTGTAAGGATCCTGTATATTTGTGGCCTTCTCTGTATATATGAGAATGATAGAGCTATTGAGGTAGACTTTGGGATAATCTTATAGAAATATTGCGTGAATTGATCGCTGATGGAATATAGACATTGTCCTATTAATAAATGTTTGTCTTCCTGAATCAAAATTTAATTCTTGATTGGATCATTTAGAGACTTGTCACCTTAAAATAAAGTAAATATCATACAGGGAAGAAAGCAAAAAAAACCAAAAAAAAAACAACTTACATTTCTGTGGATACTTACTTAAGATAACAACGGACAGGCGCACTTCCACTTTTCCATAATCCATTAAGAGTTTTATTTCTAACGTTGTCTACAAGTTCGTTCCATCCAGTACGTGTTATTATGTATATCAGTTCCCATTGGTCAAAAAATTTTAATCACTGCTCTGGTCTCCACAGTTTTATTGCATTCATTACCCTATATATGTAAAAAAAAATGATGAATTAGGCCTTAATATTGGAGAGAAGAATAATAACAAATACAGGGTTATTCAGAAACATTGAGCAAATTTTAAATATTTATTTCAAAGGAACTATAAAAGACAAACAAATTCCGCACATCAATGGATAGAGGAAGGTTCAAAGTTTTAAAGCCCGCGTAGAAGTTTCATTCAATGCCGCACAGCGGCAGCGTTTCTTGTTTATAGGAAAATGGCGACGCCGCAAGAGAAGTCGTTTTGTGAGCTTCAGTCTGCGAAGTGCGAGTTCATTGTTCAAGAACAACGCGAAGTGAAAAATTTTATGGAAGATGGTCGCACAGGTCGTACTCGCACGAGTTTTCTACGAATTTTTTCTGCCACTGGTAAATTAGCTAATGACAAGGTGACTGTTTGGTTAACTGACGGCGGAATTTACGTTGATCTTGAACAATGGAATTCACATTTCGCAAATCGCAGAACTCAAAATGAATTCTTAGCCGGTATCGCAGTGTAGCATTGAATGGAACTTTTACGCGGGCTTTTAAAATTGTGCGAAATATGGTTCTGTCGTTTTACAATTTATTTGAAAGAAATCTGCTCCATCTTTTTAGTACGGTCCTATAATATATAACTCCTATAATATCCTGAAACTTTTTACTTGTTAATACTTTTCTGTACCGTTATGCTTATTTTTATGAGCTATATACTACATAACGAATTCTTATGAAATCGGTTTCAATTTAAAGATTTCGAGGAAGTTTTGGAAGAGAGAGAAATTCGCATTTGGACATAGCGACTCGAACAACCAGTCTCGTGCAAGTGTCTTTTATTACTAATTTCTTGGAAGGCAATGAAGAATTAATGATTTTCTTCATCATCCTAGGAATAATTACAA
This sequence comes from Rhysida immarginata, assembly GCA_023313115.1. Lineage (NCBI taxonomy): Eukaryota > Metazoa > Arthropoda > Chilopoda > Scolopendromorpha > Scolopendridae > Rhysida > Rhysida immarginata. Next base: position 623,674 of record JAHWFO010001556.1, read on the forward strand.
TTTTTTACTGGGCAGTTTAAGCTCTTTCCAACTGCTTTGTGTTTAGGTTTGCTTCATTGTAGCTTTGTTTGGAAGTAAAAAATTCGGTGTTACCATTTGAAAACTGTTATTTATAAATTTAAAAATACTTTTCAATTATACTCTATTGTGTTCAGAAAAAAGGCTTATAATGTAATAATGATTATCAGTTTTTTGGAATATTTGATAGCAATTCGATATTGAAGATATCATTATTTGAGTTTTCTGGTTAATGTTATTCGGTTTAGCTTTATACATGTTATTTCTTCTTTTCCTTGGACAAAGGGTTAAAATAAATAACAGACAGAACGTAGAGGATTAATTTGAAATAACAGTTGCTTCAGTGAGATTTTCTTTGAATGATGTTGGTCAAGAATGCCATTCATCGGTTAACACAGTTTTTAGGTTTTTCTTGGTGTTCATCAAATGTTATGGTTCTCATCTGATCACTCAGTCTAACACTTGTTAAGTTTATTTTCTTCTATATTGCAGTCACTACCGTAGATTTCAGCAATATGCCGGTTTTTTGCTTTGATAATGACAAAGTTTATAACTAACTTTTATTGATTCTTCGTACCGAGTATTGAATCAAGCAAGGAAGTTATATTTAGTAACTGAAAATAAATACTTATGAAATCATCTATTATAAGATATCGCATGCTACCATTCTAGTTTGAAATTAATTGCAATAAAATGTTTAAGCTCTGGCTTACGGCTTCTACGAACTCCCAGAGGCTCCTCTTTGGCTTCGTCAATGTTAATCTTAGAGGATTAAAAAAATTCGTCCTGGGGACAAAAAGGTATATTATAAAAGTAACTCTCAGGAGGTCCCAAACTATCTTATTCGAACTTCTAATATCGCTTTATCAGTGTAAATAGGCTTCAAAAAATTTCAGAAGCATAGTTTTTTCAGAGTTTAGCAGGGTCCCTTTCTCATCGTGCTTTCTGATTATACGCATTTTTTTCATCATAAATTATGATTTTTAGAACAGAAATATGTTAATATTATGACAAATATAATAGTTATATAATCACATTACTTTATCTCTTCGCTTATTTTAACCCATTTATTCTTCTATGTAAATATGTAATCCATCCTTTTTTTTATTTTATCTCGCTCTCGCTCTTAATTACGCGGTGGTGGTGCGGCGGTTGGAAGTTGTCGAGATAATTCTCGGGGTCGTCTCTTGAAAATTTCCCCTTTCTGGAATCCCAAGGCTTGTTGGCGATGGACGTCACGTCTGCGATTACTCATTTAGAATTGCGGATTCTTTATAGCGGGAGTAGTGAGAATGAAATTAGGGACCACGTGTCGAATGTATTCGTCGTCGATCCGGTGGAGACAGATACGCATGCGCTGAGAATAGGAATAAAGGTCACGTGAAAAATGAACGCAATATATCAAAAGAAGGAGGAGGAAGAAGGAATAAAAATAAAAAAATAAAAAAGGAGAAGGAGAGAGAAGAGCTCCGCACTCGTTAATTCATCTATTTGAATAAGAAGAGTTTTGTAACGGGTTTCACCTCTTGACGGATGGATAGGCTTCATCCGAACGGAATTCTTAAAATCCGCCGGGGCTCTTCAGAACGGAAGACTGAATTTTGTATTGCACAGAGAATAAAGTTTTATTAGAAAAAATAATTCATCTCCTTTTCAAACGCCTTCGCTTTAGGAAATGGCCTCCTTTTCTTCGATTTGATGAATTGTTTCGTGGTCGTCTCTTTGCCTCTTTCAATTAACCACTTTTCTGGAAGGGTAAATGAAGAACAAAGTCATTTCATTTAAACCATTCGGATTCTTATTTACAGTGAAGTTCTTCGAAAGTCGAAGCTGTTTTTAATACGAACGTTTTCAGATAGTAAGAGAAAATAAGATATTCTGATAATCGTTTGAGCTCCAAAATACGTTAGAATATATTACTTCGATTCGTCAGTTCCTTTGAATTATGAATTCGGCTTTATGTGTTGTTGAAGTATTCATTCTTATTTGAAAGCAGTGCAGTTTCGGTATGTTATACGTAATATGATCTTATGATCAAAAGTAGTTTTTCTCGCCTAACACAACGTTCATAGCGTGTACTCTGAACGAATCGGTTGAAGCATATGAACAACTCTTGGAAAACAGAAGGGTATGAAAATGGTTAAAAACCCAGGACCCTCGTCGAAAAGGGGGTTTCTGATTGGTGAGGGTTTTCATCGGATGACAGATTCCTCATCTCTTGTGATGAACTTTCATCCCTTTTCATCACAATCCCCTCTCCTTTTAGTCTGTACATCCCTCTTTTCCTCCTCATACTCCCCGCCTCCCCTGGAATGAATAGACTCACGTCCTTCGTCACCTTCGGGGAATTGTACTTGTTTTATGGAAAAGGAAACGCAGCAAATTAACATCTGTGAATAAAACACTCTTCGATATTAAATTCCATCGACTATTTTCCGGCGGAGACAGAGCCTCCCGGAGTCGGTGTGGCTCCTGTGCGGCAACCACGAATTAAAAACGCCCGACGAATACAATCGTCTGGGGAGTTGCGAAATGAAAAGAGGAAGGGGAAAAAACAAAAAAAAAAAAAAAAAGAAAAAGAAAATTAAGAAGTGGAGGAGGAAGAAAAAGGTTCTTACTTATCGATTAAAAAATTTTATTACAAAATTATTCTCCTATCTTGGCGACATTCTATTTAAGAGATTCTTCCTCCTATTTGGAGCTGTTAATTCATCAAAGATGAACTCTCGAGAGAATACTTAGAGTTCTTATTAAAAGACGTTCTTTACGAAAACCACAAAGTAAAGTAAGCTGCGTAGACAAAAAAAAATTTGAATTACTATTAACGGAAAAAATTGCAAGCTACCAAGAATTTGCCCCTTAGCAAAACAGTGCCGGAATTAGTATCTTATGTTTTCATTATTGGACTCAATACTTAATTGAAGGCGACGCGGCATGCTCTTCATTAGAGACTTCAGATACCTGCTGCTGAATGAGTTCCAATAGCGAACCACTGTTAGTTATTTTGGCTGTATAAGGCCTCGTGTTTTCACATTTGAAAATAAATCCTTCAGGAAATAGCAGACATCGTCTCACACAACCATTCCTCAAGAATTTCTTGGTAAAAACCGGCATTGAACGGTTTTTTGGCTATTGCCACGTAAGCTGAAAAGTCTTGGTATGGCTTACAGTGGTGATACTTGAGGTATGTTCTTGTCGTAAGATTTAAGCAAACGGCTGAATGATCAATCCTTGGGCTTCTTTTCCTAGCTACGAATTTGCCGATCCAAGCGCTGGGTCATTTTGGGTAAAAGCGACCCAAACAAGTGATCCGCCACCATGTCGTTTTCTGTCAGTTTCAGTTGTCTACCATTTCCAAATTTACGTTGGACAGAAATGCCGGGAGGTATTTTGCTGCAGATACGCTATCAGGTGTATAAAGATATTAGTTAATTTTTCTGGGTTCCAGAGTTTTATCTTAATGATTTGGATACGATCCCTGTTCCTTTTTTCTAGTACATGTCACGGGTTCAAGGGACGAATATTTCTTTGGAAGAAATTGGAAAAACCGGGAGAAATTGACATTATGAATGTACTGTAGTTGGTTAAATGCAATGTTAAGGGGAAAGTCCAGCTAAAAATGTGTTTAAAATTTAGCAATCTTAATGGATATCTGAAAAGTATAATTTGTTTCGATACCCCTCCCACTTACGAAGAAAACGTCAGGAGTGACGAAATATAGATGACATTTATCGTATATTTGTAGGAAGATCAATAATGGTGTTAATGCGCTACATTCATTCCTAAGGATTTCGGTCTGAATATAGTGTTGTGTCTCTCATATGTGTCTTGCCAGTATGAAGCATCATCGGCCATATCACAAATTACCTCCGCGAGCAATAGAGTGGGTGAAATTTGTGTTTTTGTTAATTCCTCCGAATATTTGAAAGAAAATTTCGCCATGTCGTGAATTAGCAACATAATTTAGAGATATCCAATCGTACTTTCATTATGGCTGGGCTTCCCCTTTAAGCATGCAAATAAGCAATTCTTACATCCCATCGGTTGTTATTCACGGAAAACGTCAGTTCGCAACTGCCGTCTTTTTTAAAATACAGGGTGTAACAGAAAGGTTCATCACATTTCAAAAATTTGTTTTTGAAAATCAATATTTTTTTTTTTAAATGACGATACAGAGATGGGCGACATATTGAAATGTTTGTAATAATCTTAAGTTTTGTTTATAAGTGTTCGATGTGTCCTCCTCCTGCTGAACGGCACACATGTAGCCGATAATCAAATTCCTCCCATACCTGCCGAATCATATCTGGAGTAACTTCACGAACGGCGGCTGTTATTCGAATTTTTAACTCCTCCAGAATTGCCGGAAAGGGGGCACAAAAACACGGTCTTTTACGTATCCCCACAAGAAGAAGCTACAAGTGAGGTCTGGGGATCGAGTTGGCCACAAAAAGGCTTTGTATTGTGCGTTCGCCATCTTGACAGTAACTGACGGGACTTCCCTATATCTTCTAGATGCACCCTAGAGACCTCTACCGGCATTGAACAAAAACTTGACATTTCTCTCTTTCAAATGGTGTGTCGTTCATCGACCTGCGACCAATGGTTGCCGAGCTATTTACGATTGAAATGTGATGAACCTTTATGTTACACCCTGTAGATTTATATAATATCGAAGTTGTTATACGAGGGGAGCTCAATAAGTAATGCAACACATTTTATTTCTCGGCCAATTTTGGTTGAAAAAACTGGATATTTCTTGTGGAACATTTTCAAACATTTCCGCTTCGTCTCGTATAGTTTCATTGACGTCCGATAGGTGACAGCGCTATAGTGAGCTGTTAAAATGGGTCTACAATGGAGGTGCGTTCCAAACAACGGGCAGTGATTGAGTTTCTTTTGGCGAAAAACCAGGGCATCTCAGATATTCATAGGCGCTTGCAGAATGTCTACGGTGATCTGTCAAAAGTGTTTCATTGTCATCCGTCGATCTGCTCGAATGAGAGTGTTCGCATGTTCCGACATTGCAGGAATCAGAGCTGTGCACGGCCGGCCAGCTCGCGGGAGATCAGACAGTTTTGCTTGACCTTGCGGCGATGATGACACACGCTTTGCCCAACGACTCACCGTGCTTTTGTCCACTGCCAGATCACTGTAGACTTTCTGCAAGCGCCTATGAATATCTGAGATGTCCTGGTTTTCCGCCAAAAGAAACTCAATCACTGCCCGTTGTTTGGAACGCACCTCCATTGTAGACGCCATTTTAACAGCTCACTATAGCACTGTCACCTGTCGGACGTCAATGAAACTATACGAGACGAAGCGGAAATGTTTGAAAATGTTCCACAAGAAATGTCCAGTTTTTCAACCAAAATTGGCCGAGAAAAAAATTGTGTTGCATTACTTATTGAACTCCCCTCGTACATTCTTTCTAGCTGTTTATGTAAGATTACATAATTAAACCATACTTTTGCTTAGACCTTGTCCGACTTCAACGATCCAATCTATTCCCATATACAATGACTCAATCAATAAACAACATCTAACGCTAGTATCATGCTTGCTTGTATCGTCCATTATTACGTCTCTAGTGAAGCACAGGGCAAAGTGAAGTAGAGTTTTATTGAGAAAAAAATTTTCTATCCAAATTTTGTATCTTAATTTTTAAACCTCTACGCCAACATATGACGTCCAAATAATTTGTAATTCAAAATGGTCTCTAAGGTTGTTGCTCTCTATTGAATCCTATTTTCTCTTATCTAATAAAACATTCGTTGAGGATTTGTAATTCTTTAATATTTAATGATGCTCTTATTTAAAAAAAAATAATAAAAAAATCGTCTTCTCCAATGATAAAAGAGATTGAAAGCTGTTCCACAACATATTTTATAGCTTTTTGTGATAATAGTGTTATGTTTGTTTATTTGTTTTGCGTTTTTTTCTCTCGATGTGTAAAGCCTTATTTACTCGAGAAGAGGCGAGCTAATTAACCTATTAAGAGCACTTTCTGCTTGACGAACCCGTTAAAGCAGAATAAAACTCTCAAACCAGATAAACATAAAAAAAGAGGACAGGTGGTGACTCCTGTCGCTGGGTAAGTAACATTTCGTTAAATTCCCTCCCACTCACCCACTCAACGCTCCGTGCGCATATCTATATCTGTTGTTTTCTCTCTGCGCATGCGCAAAGAGTGAACTCTTTTTTTTTTTTCTTTTTTTTTTCCATTTTTTTTTCCTTTTCCTCTTCCCCAGTTCTTCCAATTTTCCTTTCATCACCGGTTATCTTAGCGCGAGGGAGGCAGCCATCCATCTCCGCGCCCGCGACGACTCACTCCCTTTTCTTCCAATGAGCAAACGCCGCCTATGACAAGCGCAGCCTCGTGTTATCTTAAAGCAAAAATTAAAGTAGCCAATGGGAAGATAAGGGAATGCGTGCGTGCGCTCGTGCTCGATCAGCGAAATAAAAAAAAACCGGGAGAAGAGAAAAGCTACCAAGAAAATTTTGATAGTTAACGTGACTGGACGGAGGTGGGAAAAAGAGAAGGTTAAGAATGAGGGAGGAGGGAAAAAAAACGAAAGGGAGTGGGGAAAAAAAAAAGAAGAAACGAAACTAAGGAGAAAAAAGGAGAGAAAAGTCGAAGAAGGAGGAGTAAAAAAAAAGGGAAAAGAAAAACGATTAAATTACATCCCATCGCCGCAACGTGTTCCGGCTACCGATGTGTCCAAGAAAGCCGGAAGCCACGAGACAATCCAATGATTGTGGGCGGGGGAAGGGAACATCGCCAGCGGTCATGGACGGCGGCGGCGGTGGCAGGCGACCGTCTCCTACTTTCTTCTTCTTCTACTTCTTTCCGCCGACCCATCCACCACCACAAAGTTACACAAAGGGAGAAAAATAAAGTTAATGATATTTGGGTGGAGCTCTCTCTTCCCATTTCGTAACGAGTTTTCGCAGTTCGTCTCAACTGGGGTTCCGCGCAACTTCAGAAAAGAAAGAAAAGGGAAGAAGGAGGGGGGAAAAAAAGTTTGTTCTTCACTGGAAGTTGATTATAAGAGAAATTAGGGAAATTAACGACATTAATACAAGTGTTTCTCATTAAAAAACGGTGCTTTAAAAAACGTCATTTTTTTTTTAAATTCGTCTTTACATATAAACACTTATAAAATCGCTCGATAACACGAGCAAGAAATAATTGTGTTATTGCGTTACGCTTTTATGGCTACAGGATCAATTCTCCATAAATTTCTTCCGCAATTGAAATAATGTAGTTAACCCAATTTAATAACAGTATTGCATTTTTAAAACAGAGTAGCAATTGAATTGTTTAGAGATCCGGAGTAGTCAATGGTATTATTAATAAATGAAACAGCATTTGCGTATGGTGTAGTATTCAAAAATGGGCGATTAACTGATTGATCATCATGGTCGAAAAGCTCGTTAAAGCTAATGAAAAGCTTTCGTTAGAATTATATTTGTTTTAGAATAAAGTTAATATCTTGTTGAAAAAAATTCGATGGTCTTCTACTTTAATATTCAAGATATATCAGAAAAGTTAGTAGATGGATAAGACTTGTTAATGGGCATGGTATTGAAATATGTAATAAAAGCTATTAAAAAAACAATACATCTGAGTTTATGATTTTTTGCGTAGCTGTCACTGAGTCCAGCATGCAGAAAAAGGACGATATTGAAATGGAATAAATCTAATTATTTCTTCATATTATGCTAAAACTCCATATACAAAACACAAAATAAATAACAATTTTTGAGTTTCATTTACTGATGTAGGGGAGACTGGGGAATATTGAAACGCTACTGCGTTATTATTTTTTGTGTGAATTTCCATACAATATGTTTTCGGTCATTCCACAGGATATTTTCTTCCCTTTGAAGGCAAATATTTAATATTTTTAATATGCGCCATTTTTATTTGCTTTTTTCCCTCCCTCTCAAAAGTGCTTCATAGGTGGAGCACATTGAAACAAGTTCTAAGGTAGATTGAAACAAAGTTTTGCAAAGTAAATTGTATGTTTATTAATGAAATTATAGAAAACATAAATAAAACCTCGTAAACATTCCAAGAAGGATTTAGCTCTGACAATGAAAATTCGTTTAATTCCTTCAACATTTAGTTCTAATTTATTGCTCAACGTTAAAGTTAAAATGCAAAGCAATTCCAATTTATCAAATAGTACAAATTGCTTTATGTTGAGAATCTCCCAAGAAATGAAAGGAAGTAACATTTTATACATTCATGACTGGCCAATAAGAATTGATTGATATATTAAAAGCCATATATTGGCATTCTTAACGGTCAATGTTAGAATTATGTGCTATTGACTTGAAGGAATCCACGCAAATACCTGAAAAGTTGATACAACCGAGCTAAAACCTTGGTGATTATATTGTTGAAAAGAGAATTTAAAAACGTTAATCCGTTTTCAAGTTAATGCGCAAACGGCGGACGGACGGATGGATATACGTACAGGCCAAACGTACATTCTTATAAGTATCTTTAAGCTACAGCTCCTAATAAACCGTTGTCATAACTATACAGCATTAGTCACTTCGCTTATGTCTTGATCCATTGTATTATAAGAAGATGCAGGCCTATTCGTAGTTTCTATGGTAACAAATGTTTGAAAGGAAATAGATTTGAAAAAAGTGTGTACATGAAATAAAATGGCGATGGGGAAAAGTGGAACCCGTATGTTTCAATTTGCCTTTACCCATATGTTTCATTGTGCCCTTAAAGATATATGAAGGTGCCGCCATTAGCTACGGATGCTGGCTTGGTTTCCAGGGCCATAGGAATGGACGACACATCCTATTCTTCAGAGCTGCCCGAAGCGAACTTGCAATTTCATAGCATTTCTGTTTATAAACGCTAGTCAAATAATGAAGAAAATTTTACGCGTCTGATGGAAAATCAAGAAAAGTTTTAGCCAGACAAAAACTGCAGCTACCTTACACCAAGAGATTGTCTTTCTAGACAAGGGTCGTCCAAATCGTGCACGTCGCCCGCGTGCAACATAAAATGCTCGCGGACAAAGCTCACGGGCAAAGCCGAGGAGATAGTCCAAAACTCAAGAGGGGAGTGGGTATAGTTTTTCCTATGCAGAACCAATATTTAAACCGTTGTGAGAGAATGTTTTTTCTTTTTTCATTGTTCACAGAACGGATTCGAAATGCTTAATATGCAATCGTGTCCTATCGAGGAAAAAAAAAATACAATTCTACCTGACATCGAAAAAATTGTCACATTAAATCGAAGGAAATATAATGGTAAACTGCCTCGTTTTTTTCTTTTTTTTTTGTTTTTTTTACAATGTCGAATTGATAATTAGCAACTCGACTTTAAGGAACTGATCAACGTAATGTGCAGTAGGGGCGTAAGGAAGATTACAGAAATCTTGGACAGCCCTGTTCTAGACTGTAAGGACACGTGACAGTTTCGTTGGACTTAACAGGCTTGAAACTAAAATTACGTCAATATTTCAAGGTGCCTCCTATCCCTATGTTTCTAGCTGTCTCGGTCTCTCCTATCTCTGCAGTTCTCCATCCTTAAGCATTTTGATTGCGAACATTGTCATCACTTCCCTGCAACATTTTGATAATTTTGTCAATAGGGAAGAATATTTCTGATGTTGCTTAGAGATCCATCAGTAAATGAAACTCCACAGTTATGTTATATATTTAGTCCAACATAAACAATGATAGGGCAATATTAAGTTTTGTTTTCAGTTGGGGAGGAAATCTTCTGTAAAAATGTTATGAACTGAATCGCGTTTAATATGCAATCATGCGTAGAGTCGATTGCTTCTTCTTGGAAATAAGCTCATGTTAGGCTAAGTGCTGACTAATAGGCGTAGAAATTCCTTTTATGTAAACTGAAACAAAGGGCTTTGATAACTTCACGATGTATTGTAATATTGTTAACGCAAGATATGATTATAACCTGCAACTTATTGTCTGTTGTTATACGCATTGACATTTATAAAATTTTCGAATTATTCATAAGAATTAAATTTTTGGACAAGTTTTTGTGAAGAACCTTTTGAAATTGAAAGTGTCAAACATTACTTCAGAAGATAATTTTATTTTATTATTTGTGAAAAATGTTTTTTACATTATTTAGTTGATTTTATTTTAAAATTTTTTGTTCGTTGGTTGATTACAATAATAATAAAGTAGATTATGATTCGCGGTCAATCTTGTGGATGCGTGTTTTTCTAGTTTCTCGACTGAAGGTGTTTTTCTGGTGAAGTTTCGTCCACCGACTTTGGGATTTACGGGAAAATGCACTGAAGGATTAAATTTCTTGAGGTTGTTTTCGAAAAGTTCACACAAACAGCAAACCGAATATTATTCTCGCTTTCACCTAATGGGGGAGCGAAGGCAAAACGTACTTATTGACGGATTACTTGTTGTTTGGTGTTTTCTCAGTTTCATGTAAAGGATATTTGGAATTGAAGATAAGCCATTAGATATGAAGAAAGGGTCAAATAATAACCTTTATATTCAAAAGTCATGTGACAAGCCCCTCAGTGAGGTTAGATTTATTGTGAAATCACATTGAGCAGTGGAATAAGAAACATTATTCCGTAAAGAGAGGAGAAAACTCTATTTATGGAACTTGAACGATATTTTTATATAATAAAAAGATTAAATCATATTTTAATGGGTTAAAGATACGGGTGAAGCATTTGTTCTCCATTCACAAAACAAATAGCAAATATTTTGAATTTTTTTTTCTTCGTCTTATCATCCTTCTTTCTGTCAAGAGCTATTTAAAGAGAGAACAGCCAATTGGTTGAAACAAATGCTTCTCGGAGAATTACTGAATGGCTTTACGGTGCAAAACAAAATTTCCCACTTTGAGGAATAATTCATCCTCGTTGAGAGAACTCGCCGATTGGCTCGAACGGTAGTGTGTAAACTCACGAGATTTATCACGTGGCTACTCGAAAAAGATCTTCTCGAGAGGATTCCATCACTGCCGTTTGACCTTCCCAAAATCAATCAATATCACCAGATTGAACTCGAAAACAATAGTGGAAAATATTTTTTTTCCTCTATCTCCTTTCGCTTCTTCTTTTAAAAACCCAATACTGACCTTCCCAAAGCTCTCTCTCCAATGGGTTTCAAGTCAGCGGCCACTTTACAGCTTTTTATCTTCCCACTCTTTCTCTCCATCCTCATCCCCCTCCCCATAAACTGACTGGGGGCCACAGGAATAATCTTTCTCTCTCTCTCTCTCCTTTCTGTCCCTTTTTCTTTTTGGAAGTAAGGTTTGGCTGGCTTCCTTCGGTGGCCGGTGTGGGCGGTAACCCTCTGCCAATGGCTCCTCCAACGACACGAAAACAGGAAGCACGGCCAGTGGAGACCGAGGTTCGGCTCCGGTGTCATGGCTGTGCGAGCACGCTTTTCAACTCCCACCCTCTTGTCAGTTGCTTTCTTCCTACCTCCCACCACCACCAACCACCATCACCACTCCCCCGCTTCGTCCTTCTATTCTACTCCTCTTTCTTGTCTCTGTCCGACTTTTTATTTCTTCTTTATTTCATTCCCTCCCTTTCCATTCCTATATCCTTTCTGTTTTCTATCGGTTCTTCTTTTCCCCTTCTATCACCTAAGTACGTTGTTTGTCCATCCCAATGGATTACTTCTTTTTTTAACCTCTCCTATCTTTACTTCATACCATCCGGGGATTTTTTCCCTTCGTCTTTAAAACTTTTCCTTCACATAGACACAGAGCAAACTCCTTTCTCTCTCTTTTCGCTTCTTTCGTCCTTTTCTTCGTCTGTCGTTTCTTCATTATTTTTATTTTTATTCAAAATCAATCTCCTTCTTTCTTCCTTCCTTTACCCTCTCTCTCTCTCTCTCTCTCTCTCTCTCTCTCTCTCTCTCTCTCTC
>JAHWFO010001556.1:635617-677013 GCA_023313115.1 Rhysida immarginata
CTCTCTCTCTCTCTCTCTCTCTCTCTCTCTCTCTCTCTCTCTCTCTCTCTCTTCTTTTATATATATATTTTTTTCTTTATTCTCTTTTTCACTCCATCACTCGAGCAGGGGGCGTGTGTGCGGTCGCATGCAGAAATTGATCGAATTTTCGTCTTCGCTTTGGGAGGAAGAGAGAGAGAGAGAGAGAGAGAGAGAGAGAGAGAAAAGAAGAAGGAAAAGAGGAGGAGGAGGGGTAAAAAAAGTTTCCTATCCGAGTTGAGGTTCTCTACCCCCTCTTCTACACCCCCACCTCTCTACACCCCCGCAGTCGCAGCGAGAAAGCAACTCATTGATTGGCGCAGGCGCAATCTTCTTAAGGGCTTTCTCTAAGTATACTTTCATGTGCACTTACTGGATAGCTGCAAAACCATCGAGGTTAGCGGCGTCCTATTTTCAGCCAAGTGAAGACACGGAAGGACACATCCATAGACACACACACACACACACGCACACAAATACACACACCCATACTCGCACACACTCATACACATAGCAAAAAAGAAAAGAAAGGATGAAATAACTTTTAAGATTACGTTCAATAAATATGTTGGAGCTTTTTTCTCTGCTTTCGTTTTCTTCTCCTTATTTTTTTTTTATTCCTTGGCTCGCGTGAAACATCTCCGTTTTATTGTGTTATAGGCTTATCTGAAAAAAAAAGCCCATGGAACCTATTTCTTTCTTAATGATTAGTCAGTCATGTTTTAATTTAATGCATATTTAATCATTAATTAAGGCGTTATGAAGGGTTATTGAAAGCCGATTTTAGGAAGTTGGTTCTGATTAATTTCAGAAATTTCATTGGGATCATCTAATTTTTTGCCTTAGTTAGGACGAGCCTATAAAGTATTTAAATTAATATTGAAAATATAGTAATACAGTTTTTTATCGAGATTCATTTTTATGAACTTTATTTTTATCATTATTCTTGTCTAAAATTAAATTTCCAGTAGAAAGCTCAAATCAGGAAAGAGTCATCAAACTGTTTGATTATTATTGACTGAACAAATGTACAAATAAATGAGGAAAATGATAATATCTCTGTAATCAATTTGTAATTCGGGAAAGATTTTATTTGCATTATAATAAAACCAGCTCAAATCATACCAGGATTCTGCTTTTGGTTAAACAAGTATACGAAGTTAGGCTATAAAATAAGGAGCAAATTTCCCTTTTACTGCCCAATAAAATGGTTCATGCTGCAAATATACAGTAATAAACTAGGCTTTTAACGTCTCTTTCTAAAGGACCTTCCTTTTAATGTAAAAAAACGTTTTCACTATTCGAGTATAGCTCTATTATTTATGATGAGTGCAAAGTATACTTAGCCTACCAACCTTGCCTAACGCTATAAATTTGAAAGAGTTATATAGGGCCTTGAATGATAGCAATCAACTTATGTCTTTTAGTCATAATTATTGTTAATAAACTCACAAACATCTAGACCGTCACATAGCTATGAAGTCGAATCCCCAGATATTAACATATCGAAATAGGACCTTTTCTTAGAATGCCCTACAAGAATGGAATTAGATGACGTATATTTTTAAAATAAGGAACTGCAATCAGCGTTTCTGTGATAATCATAAACAACTTATAAATATGTCAGGATATTACACAATATACCGTAAGGAAAACAAATATAATAATAATTATAATAATAATAATAAGCCAAGAAAGGGAGTTTACAAGTTTGTTTGAAATAGTACTAAATGTTACGCATGTTTATTAAGATGCTGAAGCTAGTGAACCTCTTTTACAAAAAAAAAAGTTTCTGCGAATTGTAGCCCATAAAATAATGCTTGAGACTGCTACATGAAGTTACAAAAAACTATTCCCCTCAGGGCAAAGGAAAATTATCAAAAGGTGTTGGAAAATGAAGAAATCAAAATTTTCTTTTGCTCAAACCGTTCTCGTTTTCGTTCATTAAATTAAGCTCGAAAACAGTGGGCGTGAAGAGAATTCCCAACTACCGAACTCCACAGCATAGAAATGTTGGATTACGCCTTAATTATTTAAGAAAAACAACTTCATACTATATGATTATCTAATTAACTTAAATTAAAAACATAACTGTTTCCTTCGATAACCGAAGGCAAATATTAAACACGGAAGAGAAAAAAAAAAAGTCTCCGGCTAAATCATTTGCTAATGAGAGCGCCATCACGGTTTAAGAGCGATGGAGTAGAGAAGATAAGCTGCTTTTATTTATTTATTCGTTGTTGATTTTTTTTATATATCAATTTCGAGTTATTTAATGAAAGCCGAGGTCAGAGTAACGAGACATTTATGACTTGCTAATAGACTGGCATCGTATTAAAAGACACTCTTAATAAAAGGGGAAAAAAAGCTAGAGAGAGAAGGGGCCCTTAGTTGGATACATTGGATGATCATTTGAACGGCATAAAAACGATCTTATTACTGGATTTCGTTTTGGGAAATAACCATTTGCTGCTTATCATTATTATATCGATGTAACCTCTAATCATACATGTTTTATGAGCAATAAACCTGGCTATCTTCCTCTCCGCTGTGACCTCTGTCATAATAAATCCATTTTTATGACTGCCTGATCCTTGTGACGTGGAACCCAGAGGGTCCCCCCCAAACACACACCAATTACTTAGCCTTACTTACTTACCAAGGCCCCGAGAGCGATGAGTGTTTGCAGAAGCTCTGAATAGAGGAAAAAATAATGTTTTACACACACATACAAAACCAGTCTCTGTAAAACAAGTGCCAATTTGGACTTCCAGGGCCCTTTCTTTCCCTAAGTTATAGCATAAAGCGTGCGCGCTCTAACTATCTTAAAGAAAGAGGAATGCCGTGAGAATTGAATTCCTGGAGAGAAAAGTTATTGTGTTTTTCATAGCTATGGTCTATGTGCTAAATATATTCGATAAGTTTTTTTAGAATTTTTTTTTCACCTTATACAAATTTTTAGCAAACGTATATCTATTTGCCATAATATTCAGTACACGTGGATCAAGTAAAGATCACTTTAGCCTATTTAAAACATTTTTTTATTTATAGCAAATTTTATGTGAAATAGAGTTTAAAGCGAGAAAGAAGACCATTAGGGAAACTAGAAATTTACATTTTTTTTTATTACGGGCTATAATCTATACGGAAAGAATTGAACCAAATACATGTTATTCAAAATGATTCATCCAAATTCAAATTACTATTTTACTTGAAACTAGTGGATTGAAGTGCTATAAAATGGTTTGTGAGATTTCAGCCAAAAGGTGGTCTGTTGAAATTATACTTCTCACCTTGTAAGTGCTCCGTGTGATTTCTCAAGCAATTCAATCGTTTCGATAGACGACTTTCGCCCATACTCGCACCGCTTTGTTACAGATTCCACAGCTCATCCAT
Source organism: Rhysida immarginata (assembly GCA_023313115.1). Classification (NCBI taxonomy): domain Eukaryota; kingdom Metazoa; phylum Arthropoda; class Chilopoda; order Scolopendromorpha; family Scolopendridae; genus Rhysida; species Rhysida immarginata. The sequence continues at coordinate 639,032 of JAHWFO010001556.1, forward strand.
AATAAATCTTGACAATTCACAGATTTCCTGTCTCAGTTGGTGTATGCCTAATTAATACACGCTTGATAGACACATGAGTTATCCTTATTGATATTGGATGAATCGTTTTGGAAATATTATTAGCTTGTTTTGTTTAGAATTTTTGGCATCGACTACTAAGCTCATTTTGTGCCTTTTACACAAGTTATATCTCTACAAACACAAACATCTGTGTCCACGGCTGGATTCGAACCCACGACCAGGCGGACTGAGAACTAGAAAGCCTACGCCCTAACCCTCTCAGCCATCTGGCCGGCGGAAATATTATTAAAAGATATTTGGATAACAACTATTTCTGAGTAATCTTGAATTTAGCAGCACTTTTTCCACACAACTGAGCACTGTTCGCATAAAGTTTTTTTTATTTTTATTAGAAATCTAAACTAAATTTCGGATGCTTTCATTTGCCGGCGGGTGTAAGAGTATTAATTTGATACTTTCGCTAGAATTGGGTGAATTATTAATTTGAGCACTTTAAAGTGGGTCAAAGTTGAAAATGCTGTAAAAAATTACGGTTATTTTTAAATTATGTGTGCATTCTATTCTATCTAAGTGTGCTGTAGTATTAAACTTCGTTAAAGTTTTTGAAAATTAAAGCTGTGACGTTACAGTTTAACCTTATCGGACATTTCAGTTTGAACCTTCTATATTGTAACTCTTACTTTTGTTCAATGAAAGTTTTATATATTTGTTTGTTATACAGGACACAAATATATATATATAATATTTTTATATTAACTTTCATCTCCTACGTGCATAATAATAATAATATATATAACAATAATAATATATAGGCCAATACCTGTTATAGTTTTACACAAGTCGATAACATTTTCGCGTTATCCGTATCCGTCCGCCCAGCGCAGAAGATGTTGGAAGGATACCCAAAGACTTCTTGCAATCCCGTCTGATAGAAATATATAATTTAAATAAAATGTAGTTGGGTATTTATAATTAATAAAAAATTTTACAACTGAGTCGACGCGTTTCGGCCGTGGTCTTCGTCAGTACATCTTATTTACTGAATATTATGGGAAATAGATATATGTTTGCTAGAAATTTGTACAATATGAAAAAAGAATTTCCAAAACTCTGAGATAAAAACCCGAAGTAAATTAGAGAAATTATTGGGGAGGGGGGCGATAAAGAGGGAGGCTTTCAATGGATAGTTGTTAACTGAAAATTATTTACACAAATAAAGTATAAAACAAAAGCAATTGAGTAAATCAAGTAATTGTACATAAAAGAAATAAATAATTATATAGTCAAAAATTCTTAACTAAATTTCTATTTTCAACTACATTACGTTCTTAATTATATAAAAGAGCACTTGGTTAAGAATTTTTCGAAAATTTGAGGACAATTGAAAATAATTTGAAGTGTTAAAAATTTATTTTAGAGTTAGTGATAATAACACGTCTATTCTTTATGCAGAAGCTTTGTAAGGATCAGATCCAAGCAGAACGCTATGTCTTACAGCATTGTTGGATGTTAGATTGCATTAGACCGTTGGAAAGATCTAAGCAGAACTGTCGCTCAAAATATTAGTGTAGATCTTCAGATTTCTGCTTGTTAAGAAAGAAAAAACTCCGATTTTCTTCAGAACAATCATATCCACTGGAATGTTTGATATGGATCATTTTGTCTTAAATTGGACAATATTTATCTGCTTGGTTATATATTTTATTTATACAATTATTTATAGTTTCTCTTATCTGAATATGATTTCTGAAATAAAAGTTGTATGTGGGGTCCAGCGCCAAATCGAATTTGTGATTGTTACAATAAAAATTTTATTTGTTTAAATTTTTTGCATGCGATTTTATACATGTAAAATATTTTTATATAGCAAAATCATTAATAAAAAATTTTTGGGAAATAAATAATGGAATATTATTTCTGTTTTGGAATAAATAATGAAAAATAAAAAATTACAAGATGACTTTAGCATCGATTTAATTTGCAAGTGAATTTTTATTGTCTTTAAAGTGGTGTAACTCTTTTAAGTTTTTACAATAATGCCACATACAAAATAACTTGATCGGATTTATGCGAAATCCTAATTCTTGTTTCAAAAATGACACATTATTATGAGTACAGATAATTAATATTTACATAGAACAAAGAAAAATGTACAAACTAAGGCAGAAACAATTAATTTTTTAATGTAAACCTAGAATCTGTGACGTTTTTCTATTGGCACTGGTTTATCTTTTTCTGCTTATGATGAATGTCGGTTGAAAGGAGCGAGAGCGAAAGTGAAACGGTTAATGGTTCCACGTGCGCCTGTGCATCACATGAGGGAGTATTTTGGGCGAATGGCTGGTTCGTGGTCCCCGGTGGTGACGATGCCCCGTGGTCTTTAAGGTGGAACTTGTGCGTCATTAGGAAACAGATGGGCTTGATGGAACGCCCCCACTTGACCTGATGAGCCCCGTCGCAGACACGTGGCTCCCGCCAAAACGCTTTCACTTTAACGATAGATTGATGGCTCCCGAAAAACTCGCCTATTATTATCTCCCTTGAATTTATTACAGAGTTTTTTGTGCTTTCTTAACATGTTACTATGCAAAAAGGGAAGTGGAAGAGTGAATAAAAAACCCACCGGAGGACGTATCACCCAAATTCCGATGGCATTGTCAGAGTTTCGATAATTTTACCGAAACACGTGATGAATTTGAATTTCATCGTTTTAAGGCGTGGTTTTTTTTTCATATGTTATACAGTAACGCAATAATATTTTATTTATTGTTTTGGTTTTACGCACATTACGACCATTCAATATGCCCAGAAATGCCTGCGATCATTGGGGAACTATTGGCAGTTCTTTGGAATTTAAGGAAGATGTTCTGAAATGAAATTCTGAAAATGTCTTCATATGATCTTGGCGATTTTGGAACGGAACTAAAGATTTAGAATTCTTCTCATTTGTTACAAAATGAATATGTTACTGGGAGTACTTGTTCATAAGTGTGTGAGAGGCGGTGGCTCCATGGGAAATTCGAAAAAGCCCTGTGTTGTCGCCGAAAATATGTCGTTATCATACTCGACGTAAGAAGGCTGTAGCGGGTGTCGGCACGGCGATCTTTTCGGCAAAGGATTGGCTGTCAGGGCACATGAAAGAAAGTTCGGCGAATGGGTCCTCTGCATTTGATACTGAAGACTCGAATTGAAAGCTTGGTTCGATGATGCCATCTGACACGAGCCAACAGTGCTTGTGTCAACCAGAAGAGGTCTGTCGTGTAGATAAAGTCTCTCACATGAATTCGTAAGATGTGTCGCATCATTCTGAGGACCAAAGGTTTGGCTGCTTTTATTGTCACTTCGATTTGAGCCCTCGATTGAATTGGACAACCAGGAATTGTAATCTGGGAGGTAAGCTACTGGATTTGAAGAGGAGAGCGCTCGGTTGTTTGGGGTGATGAGATTGCTCGTGTTGGGGGGTTTGAGTTCGGGAGAGGAACCCGGAGAAGGGAGCGACATGGTCGACGACGGTGATGATGACATAGCGAAACTACGGGAACAACGCATTGCCGCTGTTGACGGTTGCAGTGGAGGGAAGCCATTGTGGCTCAGGGAGAATTTCTCATCGTCTATTGCAACGTTATCAGGTGTCTGCCTCACAAATGGATTTTCGGGACCCGCAACAGAATCGGGGGAGGAGACGGAATTTCCTTCGTCGGATCGGTGGAGTTTGGCGTCGTTGTAGGAAGGAGACAGCAAAGGTTCTTCGGTGGAGGCTGCGGCGGCTTCGCGAGCCTGCTTTTCTTTTTTCCACTTCATTCTTCTATTCTGGAACCAGATTTTAATCTGTCTCTCGGAGAGATTAAGCAGCGCGGCCATCTCGACCCGACGAGGACGGCACAGATAACGGTTGAAGTGGAACTCTTTCTCGAGTTCCACCAGCTGGGAGTTGGAGTAAGCCGTGCGCGCTCGCTTCGGTGGTTGCTCGACTCCCGACGGAGACAGTGTCGTCGTCGTCGCCGTTTCTGCTCGGCGGGGAACATGAAAAGAAAACAAACAAACAACAAAACGAAAATGTAGCCACCAGTTTAAAAAGCTTAAAAATATAATTTAATGCAGTTAACTTATTTAATATAAGTGGATTTTCAGAAGGTTAATAAATAATAGGCTATAAAAAGAAATATTTAATTCATTGACAAACCTCAAGTTATTTTTAATATTAAATCATTGTTGGGGGCCATGTACGATCTCTCGAACTGTCAAAGGCATGGATTTTTACAGTAATTACTAGATATATTATACAAGCTGACGATCTTTGTTAATACTGACTTGTAGTTCGGATGCCCTCCTTTTCAGTAGCTTACCTGAAACAATGTTTATTCCGTATAACAAACTTAGTATTTTCAAAATCCATCTCTCTATCTGTATGTTAACATTTTTCTTTTTATTTCTCGCCTTCCTTGATAATTATCCTGAATTCTAATTTAATCTATGATTTTTATTTAATAAAATAAAGTATTGATAAGCAAACAAAGGTAAAATTAAAGGAAAAAACTAAAAGATTTGGGGACCTTTGAGGCCAAGTGATGGGACTTCCACGAGCATTCCATCTGTTGGGATAATGCATAGCTTTCGAGGTCCCTTGGTCTAAAGCTTTTAGATATTTTACCTTTGGAGTTACATAAAACAGCTAGTCTACTACAGATTGAAATCAATAGTCGTGAACAGTTATTTCAGCGGATAACTGAAGGGTTGAGAAACATAGTGGACCTTCTCCGTCTACAATGCAAAACCAGCTAAGGACATCTAGGGTTGCAGCTGATGGTTATTCATCATGTATTCAAATAACTCCCTCCTAATCGACTGAATTATACGACGTATAGATGTTCAAATTGTTCGCTTAATATGAACTCGTACATTTGCTAACAACCTTTAATCTTCATTTTCTCAATTGTTATAAAATGGCATTTGGTCACGGCCTCTTAAAAACTACCAGGCCTGAACATGACGTCAATAATGTATTGTTGAAGCACTAAGATTGTGACGTCGAACTTACTTCTGTAACAGCACTACCAGTTCGACGTAACAATGTTTTATCTTTTCCATGTTCAGGCCTGGTAGTTTCTAGAAGGCCGTGGTTTGGTCCACTCTGGGTTGAAAACCAATCAAATTCGCAATAACGATACCATAGTTCATGTTTATGATTCGATGATTCGTAGGTATTGTGTTTATATCCAGGCTCGAGAGATACATTTTGAGTATTTGTAATACTAGGTCGTACATACTCGCTTAAGCTTTTCAATTATATGTTAGTTATAAGTTCATAACATGTGTTTTGTTTATCTATTTGCTATCGGACTATTAAAACTTTACTTTGTTGTAATTCTGTATCTAATTGGAATACGACCTATCTCTTATATTTTCTGTTCAACCGGACCACCTCAACAAAATGCCGAATTTTTTTTTTTTTTTTTACTCTCGATGTGAATCATCCTATATATTCGCTCCTATGAAATTTAGTTGAAACCATTCTGTAGTACGTCAGTACACCTTTATATTGTGTTTAGTAACAAAAGAAATAGATGCCTTAAAAATACATAAAAGGGGAAAATAACCTGGCTTATTTTGGCATTTATTCCCGCATTTATCAAAGTGACAAGAGAAACATAAAGAGCTTTTCCGTCACATGCAGATGCAAGATGACTGGTTAGGTAAGGTTCAGAATAAATACCGAAACTATAATCAGTTTGTTGTTAGATATATTGCATAAAATGGCATCTAATTTCCTTTGTCATTCTTTGGTTGACAAGAATATAGTCACAAGTCTTAAATTTTATTTGAATTTTCTTTCGCGCAATTTTCATCAGTTTGGTAACAATAATTTATATACGTATTTTTAACTTTGGATGCTCAGCAGGGCAGGATTATGAGATGGCCATTCAAAAGTTGTGAGCCTGCTCACATGCTTGTTTTATCGGAAAACTAGAGTTATTATGCAAATATGCCTTCATAAAATGAAAATTTTATAATTACTCGTTAATTGGTGTTAATTTTATCTTTGTTATGGTTTATAATAATTCGTCTTTATTTATTTTAAAGAATAAAGCATTTTTGTGTCTTTTTGAATTTCGCGGGATCTCAAATTGTATACGTGAGAATAAAATTATGGTTACTGTTACAAGTTTAGGCCTAATTATCTTTAATCTTCAGAGCGCGCAAGAACAGGAATGAAGTTAATAATTTTGATTTACATGTCTCTTAATGAAAATTAATATTCAACGTGGTAGTAAGTAAAGCATTGAATGATGAGCTTAAAAACCATATTAGCGTTGCCAACTCTAATGGCTTACAAATATCCTCTACGATACTCGAATTTGAATTAATATTTCTTATATAATTTCCTTTTATATGATCGTTTGTAAAGCTTTAATTAGGAAGGTAACGCAGAATTCATTTATTCTAAGACTGTTAATTTCAGTTTCATGATTCTGTCCCTATCCTTCAGATTACTTAAAGAAACGTGAAACGAAACCCTCTTTCCTATGAAAAATCCAACTGAACCAAAATTTCTTGGAACTGTAGCGTCTCTTCTTTTCTTTCCCTCTTCTCCTTTGGTGGAAATTCAACAAAGAAGGTTCTTCTGGCGGGGACTTTTTGATCTCTTTTCGTTGCTTCTGAAAACGTGGATACATGACTGCTTCCCTACTGGCAATCCCTCCCCCTCATGTCGAAGACAATAGCGGAATAGGGGAATCATTGTCATTGGATGCTGGTCACAATATGACCTCCGACCTTGCCTTTACAATTCACCAAGGATTAAGCAGTCAAAAGCTCATGAGACAACGGGGAATGAGACTGAGGCCGCCCTCAAACTTTGACCCACCCACCCATTCACCTCCACCCCACCCTCCTATCGCTTGACCCAACGCCAAGAGCCGACAAAAGCCAAGCGAAGACAACGGCCACATCAAAAAATCCCATGGCGTATTTTACACTATATTAGATAGAAAAAGAAATTGTGGATGCTGTTAGAATAAAGCGATGACAAGACAACAAAGAAGTATTTTCGATGATACTGGAATTTGTATAATACTTTGTACAGAATAATAGCTGAGGGGCTAGGGTAAATTTAAGAACATTATGCTAATATATAGGGTATTTCGTGGCGAAACCGAGAAATTTTGTTAGTGCGTTTGGGTGATTATTTAAAAAAAAAAAGCTTTTGTATGAACAGTGATAGATCTAACCATTTAGGCACTGAGGTCTTGCGTTTGGGGCCCTATGCTTCATTAGTTTTTATATAGCCGCTAGATCTACTTCTGACTATGGATCATATGTTTTCAGTCCTGAGATATGACGTCTTCTATGGTTAGGAAGACATGGACAGTACAATGGTCTCCTCAGTCATCCGACCAATTCCTATTAGGTCCGGACTGTATGCGGCTGTGTGAAATCCGGACTGTACTTACAATGGAAGTCAGAAACACGAGCCCAGTTAGTGCAAGCAATAACGGCAGCAGCTATTACCACATACTAGATGGAGCCCGCCAAAATTTGACGGCAAACAACTGTGTGATTTCAAAAACAATCATAAACAATCTTCACCACAAAGACGTCACAATCAAGAACTTTGCTAGCATTGATGATCAAATTAACAACAATTACATACAAAAATTAACGACGATAACAATGATCAATGCGCATGCGCAGAAGTACCGATTTTGCTCTTTAAAAAGTGCTTTGCATAGGATATTATGACATTGCACTGTATAAGAGAGGGAAATCATAAGAAATACAGATGGACACTTTGAAATAGAGTTGGACACTGTTGAAATGACCGGCAATAGAGGTGGACACTGTTCATATCATTTCTGTTTGAAGCCATATCGGTCCGGAGTCTATATGAAGTTCTTTTTTTTTTTTTTTGTTTAAAATACATTTTGGCCCCTTCAAATATTCTTAAAAAGGAGAAATGTAGGTTTTGCAACATATTCAAAAGGTGAATATTACGAGGAATATTACAAAGATACAAGTGTACGGGAAATTGGGATTCATCTGGCATTACAATGATGAACGCTCATCTCCATCAAACCGATCTGACACCCAAAAAATTTAGCTTTTTATAAAATAAAAACCTATCAGCATTATTATATAATATGCCAATCAAATGGGATTGCTCCTTAAAGAATAAATTGTTCAATAAGATAGAGATAGGTTTGTATAGAAATAATAACACAGGCCAATAAGAAATAACTTTTTGAAAACTTTTTTTTAACGTTAAAAGCTGAATCCGTATCTGACCTCAGTTTTTTCCTATCACTCACAGATTTCTTGGTTTTCAATGAAAAGTTTAAAATTATTCAATGTTTCTGGCCTGATAAATAATTGGCCCAAATATGTGGATAATTTAACATTGCAGCCGCTTACCTTCACACCCATTACTTTAACATAGCAGTCTTTAAGTGCAGAACTTGGGAACGTGACGTGATAGAAAAAAATCTAAAAGAAGATTCAGATTCAGCACACTAGAAACTACAAGAAAAAAGCTTATTCATTCAAAAAGTTTTTTTATCGTTGGTCTGTGTAATCGTTTCATTAATATTTAAATTTCAAAAGTTACGTAATGTTATTGCAACCCAAGCAATTGAGTTAATAGATGTCATTCGTCTGCGATTATTTCTTATAGCCAAAGTGTATTTAACCATATCCAATAGCGAAAGACAGGTGACAATTCTAATGTCAAGTCGTTTTTGTCGACCACTTGTCACCGTTGACCGATTAGTGTCATAAATGTTGTACCCACTTTCGATCAGAAGTCCCTATCGGAAAACAACAAGAATTTTTTTTTCAAATGATTCATTTATAATGCAGTTTAATACAAGAATCCTAAAGTGGTTTGGTTATAATTTTTTTATGCTAAAAAAAGTACAGGTTAAGCATGAAGTCCTTATACTAATTAAGAAAAATTTTTAAATGTATGCAGATAGAAATATTTAAGTTGTTGCATTACATAAGCCTACTTTTAGACATACATAGATTTCTGCACAGAAGGGTTTAGTTGTTGCTATGATCTCACGTAACAGCGAAATTACCGTTTTTTAATCTAAGGAAAAAATATTTAGTTCAGCAGTTCCTAATATTGAAGTGTTGATATGTTGTATAGAGATGGTGACCGAAGATATGTTGTATAACATATGGCGCGAATTCGAGTATTCTCCGCGCATGACTAAAGTAAAATGAACTTATTTGAATGGAGGTAGAATTAGCAAAAAAACATATTTGTGCCAGACATACTCTTTGTGCAATAAATGTTTGAAATGAGGGAGAGGCATTATGCTCACCTTGTCAATTTTAATCGACACATTTGACATATTATTATGAATAAATTTATTATTATTATTATTATTATTATTATTATTATTATTATTATTATTATTATGAATAAAGATGTTGTTTGACAAGTGTGTACATTACTTTATGTAGGAAATCTTTTCCATATTCACTGTTTTTAAACTAAATGAATATATAGGGTGTAACAAAAATAGTGGCTGGATATAAATAGTCGATTTCTGCATCTAAAAAATAAGGGAAAAAATTATATAAAGATATAATTGAATTTTTATAGCAACGTCCTAAGTGAATCGTTATAGGTAATTTTTCAAATAATTCTAGGTATCGACGTGTTTAATTAGTTTGCAGGAGTAACAGTCATTTTTGAAAAACGCGAGGTTCAATACATTCAGTCACAGCAAATGTTCAAAATGACCTCCATGAGCGTCAATGCATTGCTGCGCTCGTCGTATTGCCTCACACGCTCAAAATTCCCGGTGTGTCCCGTATTTGGTGGTATCAGTCTTTCACAGTGTTGAAGATCCTCAATATCATGAATAGGAGTGGAATAAATAATAGATTTCAGGTATCCCCTATATTAAAATCATGGGTTATACGAAGATAAGTATGAGTATGAAAACCTCCTCAGGTGACGAAATGTTAAATGAATAGCGTCATGTGGCTATAATTCTTCAAGAAATTATTTTTTATAAATTTTTTTCTTACTTAGATGCAGAAACCCGGCTATATATACTAAGCCCACTATTTTTGTTACACCTTGTATATTTGCTCGATTTTCATTAATATCATTCTCATACATGGTTTTTAAATAGAGAAATTTAAATTTTGGCATTTATTTCAATGAATACAATTAATTAAATAAATAGAACTCTGCGAAATTTTGGAAATTGGATGCATGTGTCAGAATATTTTGCGAGGTTGTCACAATTCATTTCGGAGTAAAAAAAATTTAGAAAAAAAAACGCCTTTTTGAATGGTATTACAGACAAATTAGCGGAAAGAAAAATTTCCCTAACAAAAGTGTAAATTGCTAGGAGGAAAAAGGAAAATTCATAATTCCTATTATTTTTTTTTTTGTTTTTCCTTGGTATCTTATTTGCATTTTGACGCGAGAAAGACAATGCAGTTGATTCGATTTGCAGGAAGATTCGCACTTTTCCTGATCTGATGACATATATATAATTTCATATTTCATTGCATAAATTAGACAACTTCTCTCTTTTTATAAATAAAAACTAATTTTTTTTTCAAATGTTAACCCAAAGTAGTCTTTGTTCGACGCTAACAAATTCTTTCTTTTTTGTTTGTTTGTTTCTAATCAGGAGAAGGAGGCCTCCCTTGCTTTCGACATACTTTACTGGATTAAATCTTGTTTACAGAATTTGATAAGATGTGAGTCAGCAAAATTACGTGGAGAAAAGTTTTTAAAAGGGAACAAATATAAAAAAGAGAAGAAAAAAAAAGGACTGTTCCTCATCTGTAGCGAGGACTGGGGAAAAAATTAATAAAAAAAAATTAATAGTGGGGAAAAAGGGCCAAAGGGGGAAAGATCTGCAGGGGATTTCTCTCCTGTCTTGAGTTTGATTATGTTGTTAAAATAAAAAGGAGAATGTGGGAAGGAGGAGTGAGAGTGGGGGAGTGGGAGAGAAATCAGTCATGGAACGAATTCTTAATTCACCTGTGTAAGGGATTGTGATTTGAGGAAACTTTTTTTCCCTTCTGATTTGGTAACAAGAGATTGGTGGTGGTAGGGGAAAGCGGGGGTGGAAAAAGTATTGATGCGCTTCTTTTTTCTTTTATTCAGTATTTACGGCATACAAATGGAAGCCTTCTTCCATGATCACTATTATATTGTATTTGCTGACTATGGGTATTAAAACTGTAGCAGAGAGTTTTTAACTCAAATTGCGATAAATCGGACCGACTCTAAAAATAGACTTCCAAGGAGAAAAGCAAAAGCGCGAACTGAATAAAAGTTATACTTTTGTTCATAGTGTATTTAGGTTGTAATTGCTTTAAGTAATATACTAGATGAATATATAATATGTTCTTTTTCTCTCTTAAATTGATTAAAGAATATTAAAATAAAATATTTGTATTTAAATATGACAGCTTCTTCCTATATTGATGTTTATTTTTGCGACATTGAAAATGTAAACTTAAAACTTTTTTTTTTGGTTATTTCGAGGTTCGAAGTAAGCACATGATCAAATAGATGATGAGTAAAAGTAAAAGGTTTATGAAATTTTAAGTTTAAAAAAACTGAAGTTCTTTAAGTCGAATTCCATTGATGGTAGAATAAGTAAATCATCGAAGAATCATTTTCTTCTTCTGTTTGCAATCTAACAAGGGGAGGTACCAGGTCTGTTAAGCTTGGATTTAACTGAAATTTAAATATGTTGTTATGCACCCCTCCCACTATTACATGGCAGAGTAACTCATGCTAATAGGCATTAGTTAACGAGATATAATCATTTAAAGTTAGTTATGTAGGTCATTGATGTATATTTACAAATTCAGAGTATGCCATTGTAGTAGTCGACGTGGTCATGTGGTAAATCGACAGATTCCCATACTAAAGATCTTGCGTTCTAATCTGTTCCTTTCCCACTTTCATTTAATTTTTTTTAATGTCTTCGAGCAAATTATATACGAAACTAATTTTAATTATTAAAACATACTTTTATAATTTTTTGCATATTATATTTCATTTGAGGAAGGAACAAATTATTTATTTTTAATAAGTTTATTATTATTATACAGGGTGGATACAAAAATGAGCCCCCCCCCCTTTTTTTTATTATTATATCTCGTTAACTAATGCCCATTAGCATGGGTTACTCTGCCATATAATAGTGAGAGGGGTGCGTAACAACATATTAAAATTTCAGTTAAATCCAGGCTTAACAGACCTGGTCCTCCCCTTGTAAGTAATAAATTAAAATACTAAATATTACAATAAATTTCTTTTAGGCCTCATTTTTATTTCATCAGTAAAGTCTTATGATTTGAAATCACTTTTATTGAGAGAGTTTTTTTAAGAATTTAATATTTGGTATGAAAATATTCTTTTTAACACGAATTGATCATTTACCTGAAAATTTTGTGCATTTCAATGTTTGGTGCATCCAGTCAAAAATATCTTTAGCATTTCATTATCAATGACGCAAGAAGAAAAATCAAGAATAAAATTCAAAACAAAAAGAAAAAGTTACTATTTATGTGTGTTTGATATTTTCTTAATATGCTTTATTCAATTTAATAGATTAAACATATTTTTCATTACTGTATTTAAATATTTTTAAGTATACTTCAGTTTTAAAATAATTGTATTAATATAATTATATTATAATAGATTGCTAAGAAAACGATATATAAATCACCGAATCGTTGTTATGGTCCAATATTAAACATGTTATGCAATAAATAATTTATCTACTATGCAGTACTTGTATATTGATCAATTGTATCAGCCTAGTTTGACTGCATTAAGCTATTGAAGACTATGCCAAAGTCTTTTTCTGTTGGGAAGTTTAAGCTATAAGTAACCTGGAATTTCTAAGTCTTAATCTTGTTCGAAATTCAGTTTATTTGATGATTATTCCCTTGATGCGTAAAAATTTTATTAATTAATTTTGATTATTTTTTATTACAAATGCCAACATTCTATTGCTCCAAGAATGGGAAATTTTAGATAGTACAGTTTAGGGATAGATATGTCTGACAACAACTCGAATCCGCGGTTTGGGAAACGGCGACAGGGATTGATAACTTTAATTTTAGCAATTTTTAATTACATATGGAAGAGTGATAGTGAATTGTAATTTATGGTAAATTAATCCTTTTTATCTCTAATATAGCGCATGACATATTTAAGTATCTCAGGACCACGCTTCTAAAAACTAAAAAAAGAATGTCATTCCTTTTCCCCGAGACTCTTTGTCTTTTTTTTGTCTTCGTGGGTTAAAATTGCCGCCTGTATTCTCTTCGATTTGGAGTAAAAGCTTGATTCCTTTTAAATTTCTCTCAGCCCCGACTCTCATTCTCTCCTTAACTTGCCAATTTCTTTTGGCAGCATTTGTTGCGGTCGTAGGTGTGGCTTTCCCCGGACGACGAACCAAGACAAAAGCTCGGGTCGCCTCCTCTTCTTCTTCTTTTTTTTATTTTTTTATCTTTTTTTTCTCTCTCTTTCTCTCCTCTTCTTCTTTCCTCCCTCTTCCCCTCTCTCTCTTCCTCATCTACGTTCCATTTCCTCAGTTCGTGTCCGCGGAAATTGGTGCTCGGTCGCGCCGACAGCTAAGATATATTAGGTGCTAGCTCTCTCTCTCTCTCTTGTGCCGAGCGCGCCGGAGAAGGAGAGACAGCGGCGACATTAAAATTTAACACGATCGACTCAACTCGCGATTTACACATATGCTCAGGCTTTTAGAAGGGGGAAGAAAAATGACCTCCCGAGCGGACGACCCCCCGATAGTAATGGGCGAGAGCGCTAAAAATCTCCAGTTCTCCTTAATAAAAACATAGTTGTCAACTTAGACCCGCTCACGGAAAGAATGGAACGGAACGACGAGCTCAGAAGGAAAAAAAAGGAGAGAGAGAGAAAATAAAGATCACATAAACCAAAGAGAGCTTTAAGAAACGAAAAAAGGGGAGGGAATACCATGATAAAGCTCAGATATCAATTTTTATCAGTGAAATCATAAACAAGAAAATAAATTGCTTATTTTATCTATTAAAGATAAAAATTAAGAAAAATATTTATTTAACGCTCTTTTGTGGTAAAATCTATATTTGGTGGGGCATATTAGAACGTTTTGATAGCTAAATTGTCTTGATATGACATATTTTGTTGATTAGAGATAAATATTCGTTTATTCAGCACGATTGTACATAATACCCGATGACGAAACATTTAATGTACTCTGACTTAGAGTATTTAAACGTCAAAAAACGTTTTGTTTTCTTTTTGTGTTAATCAAAAAAGCACAGATCTAAGATATAATTCTCTTAATGTTTTTGTTAGCACATGCCATTTGTTTTTCCAATTTTCACATAATTTTCAATTGTATAGTCTTGACAAAATCATCGAAGTTCCCGAAAAAAATGAACCGACCCTAACAAAAGTTCACATGCATAAATCATTCCACCAAAAACGCAGATGTGTCTGGATTCCGGCAAGGACCCGCTCTTATAAAAGCTCGCCATCTGGTTATTAAAGTTTCATGGAGTTACAGGGGATGCCATTTCCTTTCATAGTTGGTATCCTCCGTAGTACCCTCACAACATAACGGTACGTTGAGGACATTCTATGATGCAATGAGCTGCCTTTCCATGATTTCTCCATGATTTTCTTTATGCTTGCTACCCAAAAAATCCAGCCAGATCGCTAGATCTCTCTCCGGTTGAGCACATTTGGGATGTCGCCTGCGACGAATTAACCCGCTAATTGGAGATCATCTATAACAGCGATTCTCAACTTTTTTTACACTGTGACCAACAAATATGTTTGTAGCTGTACCACGTCCCAACTTGGGTTTAATTTAGAATCCAGACTGCCTGTTATTTGGATCATTTATAATGTTCTGACTTGCTCACTTTGTATAACACGTTCTGTCCAACAAACCCTCCAACTATTATGAACGTCTAATCATATCATGTTTCATACATGTACGAGGGTCATTTTTAAAATAAGAACTGTTTTGTAATAAAAACAAAACTACTATATATATATTTTCAAAAATTTTTCTTTACCAGATTCTATGTACCTTAAACTATTTTTCCACAAAGTTTCAAGTTTATTTAAGCACTTGTCATAGCGCTCAATGTACTTCCGCATGATCACCTCATAAAAGCTGCCGCCGGTGAATAAAGTCACGCAGTTTTCACTTTTTCATCAAATGCAGGCCGCAGATGAACTCCTTTAGATCCCGGAACAGGTGATAGCCACTGGACGCGAGGTTCGGACTATAACGCGGGTGGTCAAGTTGTTCCCAAGCAAAAAATCTGATTAGTTGGAAACAACTTGACAGTCCGGACCTTGCATCTAGTGACTACCACCTGTTCCTGGAAAAATAGTTTAAGGTACATAGAATCTGGTAAAGAAAAAAAATTTTGAAAATATATATAGTAGTTTTGTTTTTATTACAAAACGGTTCTTAATTTAAAAATGACCCTCGTACATTCCACATACCAAGTCAATTATTGATGCGTCAGTTTTTTCATCAAAGGATATACGATATATGGTATTGAAATATATGTTTGATTAAAGAAATAATTAAAGAATTTGATATTTATACTCACGTCAAAAAAAAGTTGTACCCAGAAGGAATCGTCAGATTGAAAAGGTATTTGAAAGGAAGTTAGTACTACAACAACGACAAATGATTAAACAATGAGCATGGGTATGACAAAATTTATTGTTCAAAATACCAAAATCATTACAACTCTTCATAGGATGTTTGATCACCATTATTCTAATGCATTTTGCCATACGTAACGGCATGGAGTCGTACAAGTTCTTAATGTAGTCTTGACTCAGCTCATCGCATGAAGACTGAACTTCGGGTTATAGCTCATACAGATTTTGTGCCAGTGGTGGAGTCTTAACAGAAATCCCATAGCATCCAATAGGTTTTTAATGAGTGCGGGGGGCAACTTTTTTTGACGCTTTGTGTATGAAGATTTAGGGCATATCAGGAGGATTTCTCAAATGAGCCTTCATCTTAATAGTGTCAGTAATTATACTAAGGAAAGATTCACTTGAAAAACCCAATCTTTATATGACCATTATTAATTCATAAGCTTAGTTCTAATAAAGCTTCAGAGTAATTCGAACTGCGTGTTTGTACCTAGCTGTGGATAATTTTATGTTTTACAGAGAAATATCTGAGTTTCTTTAATGCAATAGCAATGACTCTTGTAACAATTTGGTATTTCAGAATGGAAATTGTAAAAATTAATCATCAAAATAAACTGCTAGAATATAGAATAACCATTTGAATTAATCTGGAAGGTGAAATGGTAACTGATACTGTAGAATGACTTGATTACGAATTTCATTAAATTGTGCAAAGTGACCATCATTACAATCAAGACTTGTCAATGATTCATAAATTTCACGCATAATCCCTCCCCTTCCCTTTATATTTACAAGCAATTCTTAAATGGTCTTTCTCTATTGTATTCTAATGGTAAGACTCCAAAGAGCGTTTTATGTGGTTACAATGATAAGCCCTTTTGCAATTAAAGCAAAATGGTGATAATAGAGGTGTCGCGGTGTTCGCCTTCATCCTCTTCTTACGGCTAATGATTTTAACAAGTGAACGGAGGAAGTAAGAAAGAGGGTCTCGCATTGCCTTCTTCTTCTTCTTTCCTCCATTTCTCTCCTCCCCTACCCTTTCCCTTTTTATCACGTGTGCAATCGTTTGCTTTCGGTGTGTTTGTGGTGTCAAGATTTACAGCAGGAGATAGCGAAGAAAGTGGTCGTTCCCGATTTCCTTGTTTAATTAGGACATTATGACGGGGATAAACAGGCTCTGTGTAAAATGCACTCGTTGTGATTGCCTTGGCGCTTCAATTGCACCACAAAAGGGCCACGGCGAGAGAGAGAGAGAGAGAGAGAGAGAGAGAGAAAGAGAAAGACCAGAGAATAAAAGGGCGTCAAAACAGATGCCAACCATTAAAACACGCTTCGCACGTCAGAGGTCGCTTGTTGTCTTCTGCGTTTTCGCCCCCGTCATGGGGCCGCCACCCGACTAACGGCCTCTTAAAAAAAGCTACAGAGAAAAATGTGCAACAAGTGCCATCGTCGGCCCAAAAGTTTTTCCAAAGCTAGCAGACTTTTATACGTGGATTTAAAATAAAATTTCAAAACTTCTTGAATGGAAACGTTCCTCATTATTAATAGTCCACTTATTAAGAGGTGTTAACATTTTTTTTTCTAGCTTCAGTGCTCAGCATATTTAAAGTGTTAAGGAAGTTTAATTTCTTATCTGGGAACTGAGATTTCTCTTCGGGTAACATGAATGTCCCACTAGGCTAGTCTTTTAGCATTTTCTGGTTTACTCTTTCAAAGGAGGAAGTAAATCTTTATAAATTTCAAAAACTGAGGTTAGAAAATTCTACCTAATGATACTGTAAGAGAATTTATCATACGAAATGAAATGGGAACTTATTTTTGCTCAACTTTGAAGATATTAAAACTAAAAATTTTGAAAATTACATAACAAAATTATTATTCTATTCTTAACCGTTTTTAACACATCTTTATAAACATATTTATTCTGACGCGTTTCGAGGTTTCATCATTACCAAAGTAAAAAATTTAAATTGCTGTAAAAAACAATATTACGTTTACAATGAATAATTCTTTTGCATTGTTTCATTGGCAACAATATTATACTCTGTTCAACGAAAGAAAAACTGGGCGTGTCTAATTAAATTCCCAATTTCAATTGTTAGACATTGTTGCTAAATAAAATTAACAATGTTTAACAATTGAAATTGGAAATTTAACTGGACACGCCCAGTTTTTCTTTCGTTGAACAGAGTATAGCTTTATTAACAATTTCAAATTATTGCTTGCCAATTATACTCTGTCAACGCCTCCTCTAAAGAAAGTTTCGGCACTGAAACGTCATACGTTGTTACATCATCGTATTTCTACCAATAATAAGCTCCAAATTTGGACGACTTATGATGATGTAACAATGTATGACGTTTCAGTGCCGAGGCTTTCTTTATAGGAGGTGTTGACTCTGTCCAACTTAAGTTTGACTGAGCGTCAGAATGACCAGATGCAGCAGATATCTACTTTTTCAGTAAATTTTGTCCTAATTTTTTTTTTTTCAGAATAAACTTGCTTTTGTTTTACACAACTGATTGGAATAAAAAAAATCAAGAGGAATCCGTCTGTTATGTATAACAAAAGCAAGTTTATTCTGAAAAAATTTTTAGGAAAAAATCTACTGCATCTGGTTACATTGCTGAGCGTGTCCAATTAAATTTCCAATTTCAATTGTTGAACATTCTTAATTTTACTTTGCAACAATGTCAAACAATTGAAATCGGAAATTTAATTGGACACGCCCAGTCAAGCTTTCGTTGAACAAAATATAAATTCTTGTAATAATATGCTTATTCGTGTATGATTTGGTTATTTAATAAATTGTGTTTGTTCTCTTTACATGCTGTGTAAATTTTGACTGCGTCCATTATATCGTATTAAAAATGTGTTAAAATGATACAGAATGAAAGTAAAATTAAAAAAGTTTCTTATTAATTAAAACGTAGCAACCAGATCTAATTCCTTACTGGTACTGAATATAAACTGTTCCCTAACTGAATAAATGTTCAAAGTGGGTTTATAATAAAATTAGATAAAATAATCGAATGTCCAAAAATGTAAGAGGAATGGAAAATAAAATTGACCTGATAAAATTTTTAAAAGTAAATGACATACGAGCCTTATTTTGTAAACTTTTCAAGTGAGACCGTAATCAGTGACGAGGAAGAGAATAAGTTAATGATTTGAATAATTTTCTTTTGAATTCTGGAGGCAGCAAAATCCGACCCAGATCGCAATAGCGTATGAAAGTTTTGGCAAAATCAAGGAACTGAAATAAGAATTACTTCAGCTATGAATGATAGGCCGCAGACGCTTATAGATGTCATAAATGTGAGAAATAAGTAAAAGATTAACATGAGGTCGGAAAGATAGTTCACAAGCATACGTTATACATGATTAACTTGGCGAATTACTGTAGAATTTAGCTTATACGTAAAAATAAGTGGTTAATTTCTTTTATTATATCTTCGAGTGATTCCCATATGCAACAAGATCTGCCATCTTAAGATCCATATTCAAATCGGATATTCCAAAATATACGAAACTTTTCGACTTTTCTATAATTTTTGTCCCAGAAAAAGTTTGGCAATTTCCAATTAGTGGCGTATTTTCATCAATGTAGGCAATTTTAATCATTATTTTTTATCAAACCGCTTTTCATGGTTTTTATCAAGTTTCCTGAAGCTCCTTGTAACAGTTAGGTATTTTCCTGATTACTCTTGACCTATTTCAGTTTTCACGGTGTATATTTCCTGAAAAATGGAAATGTCCCTGATTTTCCAACTTGTAAACATCTTACTATATGAAGGATAATCGATTACTTTAAATGTTGGCCATTGGATGTAAATGTTGTTACGATTTTTATAAAATGGGAACATCATCTTACCGAGCATAATTTCTGGTACGAAGAAATAAGTCTAATTCATAACTAATAATTAAACAAAAATGAACTGTTTATAAAAAAGGAATATACATGTGAATGAAATTTATGGAAAAGATTTAAGGCTAAACTCTCCTTTTTCTTTCCTTTTTTTATCTCTTTTAGAGTAGTTGTAGGGGAGAAGGAGTAGTGAGTCGAAAGAGCTTCATCTCAAGACAGGCAAAACGGGGACAAGCGAAAGGCAATCGATAGCCCACCCTCGCAAATTTATCTTGTGCAGTCGGTGGCAACGAAGGGACCAATTTGTAGGTAAGAAATCTTGTGAAAACAGTCGTTCTTTCGGCGACAACAGTCGAGCCACGTGTGCGGAGCCACTTAACAGGAAGACGTATTGTTACCACGTGAGAGAGAGAAGGGAGGAGGGGCTAGTTTAAACGGGAGGGAATAGAAGAGAGTAAGAGAGAGAGGGAAGGGAAAAAAAAAGTCAAGTTGGGTGAAAAATGTCTGTTCCCCAATGAGAAAGCGCTCCCTGTTGACGCCGCTGCCGCCATCGAGTGAATTGTACAAACGCGCAACTTAAAAATGACCGGGAAACACCCCGCTCGAGAGAAGAGAAAGTGCGGGAGTTCTCCTCTGCCACTTGATAAACGCGCGTGGGCATTCCCGACCTCATACATTAGACTTGTACGGGACCATTTCGCCACGGATATATTGAAGAGTTGAGCAAATGGGCAGAAAATTGCCGAGTCATTTGTAATGGTGTCTAGGCGAACTCCCTCCCCTCCCCTTCCTCTGCCTCCACAATGACAAATGTTCGTAACCGAGATCGTAAAGAAATCCTAACGCGATTCACTGCTTAGGGTTTTCTTCCGACAAGAATTCGCCCTCTAAACGGGATTTAATGAATGTTATTCGCCTCCATTTTTTTCCTCCTTTTTATCCACCCCCTCCCCCCATCCGCCCTCTTTCTTTCTCTCTTATCCCTTCCGACACTTATTTTTTTCCTATCCTCTTTTCAGAATCAATAAAAGAATAAAATAAATTAAATCGACAATTATGGAGTTTGAACGAACGGGAGCTGCTGGTGCCGCTACTGCTCCATTTGGCTTCTGGAATGATTTAGATCTTGACCGATGACGAGGGAGAGGGGCAAAGGCGTGCTAACTCATTTAACAAATGATAGTATCATAACCCTTGACATCATTAGTGGATCGTAATGGGATGTAT
This sequence comes from Rhysida immarginata, assembly GCA_023313115.1. Lineage (NCBI taxonomy): Eukaryota > Metazoa > Arthropoda > Chilopoda > Scolopendromorpha > Scolopendridae > Rhysida > Rhysida immarginata. The sequence continues at coordinate 659,839 of JAHWFO010001556.1, forward strand.
TTATGACCGTTTACTAAAGGCTCCCATTTATCACGGAAGCTTAATGTCTTACCTGCTGTGCCTGTAGTAAAGGCTTGAATCGATGAAGGCGCTACGTCGGCGGGAAGAACTTGGTCGACGGACGTCGTCTGAAGCTCCAAAGACGATCGCTGGAAAGTCGGTAGACAAGAGGAATCTTCGTTCCACGGGTGAGTGGCGCTTTGCGTTCCACTTTCCTCTCGAAGAAGATATTTGAGACAGTTCTCTCTGGTCATACCGGGAGCGATTTGGACGTCTGCTCCTGTTCCAGTTCTTTGAACGTCTGATGGTGACTTGGTCGACGGCATCGGATAGAAAAGAGGATCAAGATCCCACGGCGATGATTCGGTCAATGGTTTACTCATCGTTAAGCCTTGATCCCCGTATGCATTGGGGTTAAAGAGTTGAGAGCCATAAGTCACTCTGTTCTGGTAGCCGTTGGCCATGTTGGAGTCGGCTTGGCGACGCTGATGCTGAGGCCCCTGATTATTGTCATAACACGCTTTCTGCATCATGATGATCTCTGTCTCTTTACTTTCTCTCTTGTGAAGTGAAAATTTTTATTTTCCTCTAATGCCCGTTATTCTCACTTGTATTTCCACTTCACGACCTTGACCATCACGTGACACTTTTCTCCAATGAAAGGTGATGAGCGAAGAAATTTGGAGTGAATGGCTCGCGTTCACGTTCACATACGAAATGGTTGCGAGCGTCGTGTTTGAATTACCGGCGGCACTGGCAATTAGTTAAAAGGAAGATACCGGCGCTTGTAAAACTGCCTCTTTCCCATGGGTGCTGTAATGCTTCCATTCTGAAACGATCGCAAACAACCCCTGACCACAACCCGTTTTCTTCGAGTCGAGCGCAGTGGGTCAACATCTGATATTCGCCGCACTCCGATCCACTCCCCCGCCTTTTCTTTGGCTTTTTTCTCCTTCCCCTCCTCCCCCAGCTTGTCTTCCGTTTTTGACCCTTCTCCCTTTGAGCCCCGGGTCAAATGGGTCTCCGATGCAGACGGCTCAGTATCTGGTCGCCAATCGTCCCCCATAGACTCGCTACCCAAAAGGAATCTGTCACACGGATGGCGCCTGGACTGCAACCAAACGTCCTTCGCAAGAGACCCTAAAGGGAATCCTAAAAGACAGGCAAGAAGAACCCTATACAAAAAAACCCAACAACAACAACAACAACAAAAAAAGATAGACTTCTATTTCGTATCCAGGATCAAAGCAGGTTTTTCTATTGTCTTTGAGTTTAAACAAACGTTCAAGTTTGAAGAAAGGCAAAACAATGCAGTGAAGCCATTTCGGGTTCTTTAAAAGAATAATAATTGTTTAGTCTTCCTTTATTGTCTCTTTTTTATTTGTAGGACGCAATAAATGGTGACTCAAACTGGAAATGAACTGTTGTACATTTACACATTTGGAGTGGTTTCCCTTGTAACTCGGAGGAGTGCGTTAATAAAAAAATTTTCTCGTTAACTTAGCCAGCGTTATTAGCTGTTACAATTCATGTTTAGCGATAATCGTCCGAACATTTCTAAATCTATGATATCATCCACATTATGTTCGCATTATATTGATCTACTATGATCTCATGTACCATAATGATTTGTGCACGTATTAAAGAACCCAACACATGTTTCATCTGGTCTGTGTCAAGACTATATAAAACGTAAAAGGATCATTGCTTCCTTTCATCACCTGCTAATCACCTATTATTTTCTATTATCTATTAATTTGGTATAAATCTCTCTTCCATGTGCGTCAAGCAGTTTCGAAGATTTTTCCTTTCATGTTCTATTCGATGTTAGATTTGCTTTAAAATTTTTTGATGAAATTTTACGAATAAAAAAATAACAATAAAACGGTACAAATGTTATGCGAATTAAAACTGATATAGGAGTTAGAAAAAATTCTCTCTCATGTATTATTGGAATTGTTTTTTGTTTTTTTTTTTTGTTTTTTTTTTTTTTAGAGGAGGTGGTATGCCTCCACCCCCCCCCCTCCAAGGTCCACCTCTATTACTTCATAGCTTTGTTAAATATTTTGCGGGAAATTAGATTCAGCTTCCATTTCTAGTCTCTTTTTTTTCAATATCTCTTATTCGTAAAATATTTCAGAGTATTCATGCTGTTCTTGCTTACATGGGAAAAAAGAAGGAAAAAAATCATTATTTTCAAATACTCTGAAGTTTCTATACACTTTGACGTATGCTCTAGCAAATGCTATGCACGTGCAATAGCCTCCTTTACAAACCTTGAGAGATGGCTTACGGGTAGTTTTTTAGAATTAAATTATTCGAAATCTAAATTACGCTTTTTGCGACCCATACTCTACATGTGATCTTAATCTTAATTCTGGAATTATTAAATCAGCAACATCTATTAAACTATTGAATGTTACTTTTGATCCTCTCTTGATATGGTCCTTGTATTGTGAAATTCTCTGTAAAGTTCTTTCTATAGCCATCTACTATTTATGTATTTGTCGTAAGTTTTTTTTTATTTACTAATTTGGTGCAGGTTTATTATGCATTTTTTTATTGAAGTTAATGTATTGTATATTTCTTTGGGTCTCTTGTTTAAGACCAGAATCTCAAATTTGGATGGCGAAAAATCCATTCCAGATTTTTGGGTATTTTGCTTATCTTCGATCTTTTGATTCGATTATAGCATATTTTCAAGTTTATGGATTTATAACTGTTTTTCAGATTTAAGAGTATTGATTCTTAATAATAAATTTTCGTTAACACCGACTTTTGGTTGGTTTTTCTGAATATGGCAGTCGTGGCAAGATCTTTAGATGTCCGATAGTCAGAACTGAATATGGCAGACAATATTTTTATTTTTTCAGTTGGAATAGTAGAAGGTCTAAGACTTTTTGTAATGATTTTTTAAATTATGTTTAGTGTTATAGAGATCCGTTTGGTCAATATTTATTCTTTAATTGGGTTTCTTTAGTCCTTGATTTATGTCTGTGTTTACAGTAAATATGACCACTACTTATTTTAGTTGATATCAGAGAAATCTTTACGTATAAGCTATATTATTAAAATTCATAAAATAGCATATATTAGTTTGTTTGTTTATAAAGACTAAATTATATGGACTACTTAAGCCTGGCCATTAGTTCTAGATTTGCAGATTCTTCTAATTTGTGCTCTGTTTTTACAACCGCCCTTGATTTCATGTTGTCGTCTCGATTTCAAACATAAACGAAGAATCAAATTTTATCCCAACTAAGCAGTTCTTTTAGCAGATAAAACGGGAAAAGTTGTCATATTACAGAAGCCAATTCTTTTCCCCCATTTTCCAGATTTCTATTATTTCCATTATTCAGAAAAAAATTTGTTAAAAGAAAATGTTAAAATAAATAACAAATTTTCTCCACCAACAAACTTTAGAATCTGTAGAATGGATCGCTGATGCTTTCTCTTGATTAGAACCGGAAGTGAAAACTTCAAAGCAACTTTTCTGATTACAAACTCTTCTATATATAGGTTCAGAATGCTAACATTTAGTATCAAACGAGGTCATAGGGAGGATACCCATACAAGTCTGTCTCCTTTTATTTTTTTTTTATCGCTTGTCGTGAAAAACCAGTTTTATCCAAAGAACTGAAAGGGTTAAGTAAGTGATGGCCCTCAGAGAATGTTGAGTTTAGCGTTTTCCCAGGATAATTCAAAATGGGGAGAAATTAAATAGAAATGACGATTTACATAATCGTAAATAAAATGAGTACGCGTTTCATTTATTTATTTATTTTTTATAGAAAGCGAATATTTAAATTAAATAATAATAATTATAAACTGGAGATAACCTCCAAGCACAGGTAATTTTTCCTTCCAATTTTCAATCGAAAAATATTTAAATTATTTCGAAGCAGAATAAAGGTAACGAAATATCGCTTATCTTATAAAATTCCGTCTAGTTAATAAAAAAGTAAGTTGACCGCAAAAGGAAATCAACGAATCCTGATTTAAAAAAAAAAAAAAATAACTATAAGGATCTTATTGTTCAATCAATGTTAGGTAATTATTCTTGACCTTCTCTATTTACTTCACATGTTCACATAGAGTTGACATTTTAGTTTCATGTGTGATGAACGAAAAACTTTTTTGCTTACAAGGGACGACTCATGTACAAAAGAAATTAAAATTAAGAGACAGGTTCTATAAATAATGTCAAAAGTCTTTATTTGTATAACGGGTTCTTAAAACTACATGGCAGCGCTTGAGTGTATTTCGGCTTGAAAGTGTTGCGATAAGAGTTAGTTTTCTACTAATATTTTTAGAAGAAATTACTGCAATTATGTTCTCCTTCGGAGGGGAAGTATATAAAAGTGAATCCCATGTAATAGTTCGGCAGATGAAAATTAGAGAAAACTCGACAGGGTTGAACTTTCCGCTCCTGGCCGGCTCTTCACTAATTGAGTGGCTCTGTAAACCATACAATCGCGGTAGAATGTCTGTAGTGCCACCTTTCGTTAAAAACTGCTAAACAGTTCATCTGCAATCTTCAATAATAACAATTTATATGTTTTAGAAGAACAGTTACATTGGAATAATTTAGTTTTTCTTATTTTATTCATCTATGCTAATGTGGTTTTAAATTCAGTGTTTGCCTTAATTTTCTGAATGATTACATTAGAAGGGAATGGAATAAAAACTATTCGCCTCACACTTTAAAAATTGCATTGCATTAAAAGTAATTCATATATAATGGAGAACGATTGATTCGATTTAAAAATGTAATTACACTATTTTTCAGAATGGGCAACAAACTGCATCCAAAACGTAGATGTAAAATGTAAATAAGGTACTCCTGTAAGTTTGTTGGAGCCTCTCGAGTTGAACACTTAAGAATTACATTTTCAACTCTTATTTTTTATAAAAGTTAATCACCGCTAATTTGTGGATTTCAGTGAGACAATCTTTAATTTAAAAAAAAAAGTTAAACCAAATTTCAGTACATGATGCTATATTTAATTAAAGAAGAGTGCTATAGTTGAGAGATAAAATTATAAAAACAAAATAAACGAAGATGGTTTGCCTATGGTACACTTTATACTGTATATATGGTTTGAAAATCTTCATATTGTCAATATTTCAATCATATTATCTAAATCGGGGGCCCGGGTATATTGAACCCACTGCACCCCAACTTGACCATCCCTGAAATATTGAATGAAAACCAAAAGAATGAGTATGTGATTGTTATAGTAATCTGAATGGCTGGATTAAATACAGCCTAGACATGGATGGCTGAAAGAGTTAGTTGAGAAGTTTGTCGACCTGCTTGTGAATGATATTGGTGAATAGTCTAATGAAGCTTTGTGGGGAGAGAAGTCTGTTCGTTTCAAATACTTTCTTCAAGCACAATGTTAAGAAGAGATGAGACAGCATGATTAAACTGTTCGATTAGAGAATGAATGTTTAGTTTGTGGATACAAAAATTGTGAGTAATGCAGACAATGAATTATATCTTTTTAACGTAATCCATAATTTTTATGAGTGGATGAAAAATATCAGAAAGCTTGCAGAAATTCAACATCGGAATATACACGGAAGATGTACGGGTAAGGTTTATAAAGACAAGAGTTAGCGAGTAATTGTGTGTTCATTGTCACGTAAGGATTGATCGAATGCTTGATGGGAAAAAAGTGGTACGAATGTGGCAGATAAGAATTATTAAGAGTTGGGAATATTAGCAAAAAAGAACGATGATGCGTGGGATAAAAAAAGCAAGCGAATAGACGCCAGAGAAGAACGAAGAAACTGGGGATTAAAAGAAATGATTTCGAAGGGATTAAAAGAAATGTTTATACAGGGTGATCCAAACTTATCCAGCATAATTGTTTAGGAACATTGCATGGTTCAAATGGAACAATAATGTCCTATAAACATTGCATCTAGTTTCGATCGTGTGTGAGATATCGACGTTTGTCTATTTTCTTGTAGGGTTGGTAAAGCAAATAAATAAAACACTTGCGAGGTACAGATCACTTTTATTCTGCATACTGACAGAACATCACATTGAACTACAAAACAAAACTAAAATGATACAAGGAATAAGAATAAGAAGAAAGTAACAAATCAATGTCGAGGAAGCCCCTCAAAATGAACGCCTCCAGCTCCAATGCACTGATTACATCTTCGATAAAATAAAATACCTTCGTATTTCCCTACTGAGGCAACACCACCTGGACAGAAGGCCTGATAACGGAAACGTCATACATTGTTACATCATCATTAGTCGACCATTGTTAATCCTATTTCTACCAATAATAAGCCCTAAAACTTGGTCGACTAATGATGATGATGTAACAATGTATGACGTTTCCGTTATCAGGCCTTCTGCCTTGGAGGTGTTGACTCGTAGCCAACGAGAAAGACAGGCTCCGGCGCGGAAAAGTCACCTGACCTCACTATAGCTGCCGCAACGTAAGTAGAACGATCGTTTTGACATGCGCAGTAAGTCATCTCATCAATATGTTTTGTCTGGATTTTACCTATGATACACTTGTTCTACTATAGTAAAGGTGGAGATATCGTTGAAACGTGGAAAGCCTATTAAAAATCATCATATAAAATAAGTTGCATTCGAGTCGACTATTCTGCGTCATGTTTTAATTTATTAATTTATTAATTTCATTTATTAATTTCATATATCTATTTAAAAGAAAAAACGAAAATAGAAACTAAATATAAATACGAAAACAATGTTTCGAAAACGAAAGCGGAGGTTTCATGGAATAGCTAAGCGATTTACTTCCCGTTAACGTCTATTGGCTGTCGTTAGAAATGACGTCATCCTGTCGTTCAACTTATGTGGCAGCAACTATAGTCAACGCCTCCTAAAGATAAGGCCTGAACGCGAAAACGTCAGACATTGTTACATCATTATCCGAAGATACGTTTAATCGCATTTCAAGGCTTATTATTGGTATAAATGCAATTAAACGTATCTTCAGAAGATGATGTAACAATGTATGACGTTTTCGCTCTCAGGCCTTATCTTTAGGAGGCGTTGCTATAGTCCGGGTAACAATGTAACCTTCATTGTTTCCATCTTGGATTTTAACAATCAATATTTCTTCGTTTGTTGGAAACAATGAAGATTAAATTATGGACCGGACTACTATGATCAGATGACTTTTCCTGTCAACACCACCTCTACTCAAAGCCTGAGTGCGAAAATTTCATACATTGTTACACCATCATGCGGAGTAATAACTTAGGGCTTATTATTGGTAGAAATACGATTAAACACGACTTCGTATGATGATGTAACAATGTATGAAATTTTCGCGCTCAGGCCTTGAGTAGAGGTGGTGTTGGTCCTGTACGATTCTACTTAAATCTGGGAAATTTTGGTCATTTGCTTATTCGATCGAAAGTTATTTATATTGGAATTTCGTTATGAACAGTTCCTTTTTTTTCGGAATACGTCGATTTTTTTTTCTCAAAGACTGTCTTTTTTCAGTTAGATTATTATGTTTCAATTATAAAAGACATTTCATATTGCTGGAAATTTTAGCATTTTGGTTTGCTGTCCGATATGACACAAAATTCGTTAAACAAATCGTTTTCTACTGCTCCCAAAATGTTTCTACAGCTATAATGCGCAGTTCTGTGTTTCTGTGGGCATAGGAGGCAGTATAACGGAAGAATAACGAAAGAGTGATTTGATCTTGAATTTAGGTTATATTTTCTCCAAAAGTATTAGTTATAATAACACAGGTCAACAAAAAATAACTTTTTAAAAAGAGTTTTTAACGTTAAGAGATGATTCTTATGCTTTTTTTGTGCTGAATCCGTATCTGACCTCACCCACATATTTCTTGTTTTTCATTGAAACATTTTAAATTATTCAGATTTTGGGGCCTGATAAATTTCCTTGTGCCCAACAATATGGATACTTTAACATTGCAGCTGCTTCTATACACACCTATTGCTTTAACATTGCAGTCTCACCCATGTGCATAACTTAAAAACGTGACCTGATAGAAAATATCTAAAAGCAGATTCGGATTCAGCATACTAAAAACACAAGGCTAAGGCAAATTCATTCAAAACTTTTTTTTCATCGTTGGCCTGTGTAATCAATAAAAATATTTAATTTTATGGAATATGCATTGAATTAAACGGGAAACGTTGGGGAGTAATGTCGCTTCCTGTTCTACTCTAATTGAAGTAGAGTCTTCGGCCTCGTTTAAACTTGAGTCAATACAGCTTATCAGTTCTGAATCACTGACAGGCCATGTAGTTCTCGGTGTTAGCACAGAGTAGGAGAAGAATGCTTATTTTCTTGCAAGCAAGATACTTTTCTAAAGTCAAAACCCTTTGGAAATTTCCCCTTTGTTGTTTGACCAAGGGAAGAACGCATATAAGTAATTTTGATGTTAATAGAAGTTCGACATCTTCCATTTATTCCCATTGTTGACAGCAGGTCGACGATCTACAGTATTATACTCAAAATTTTAAAATAAAGTCTACGGATTTTGTAGTGTGTTTTTAAAGAATGTTCCATGACATTATTATTTCCAAGAGGTTCCATTAAGTCATAGCATGGACAATATTAATACATGTAATTATTCTCATAGTTAACACCTATCGATAAACTGTTATCTCCGTTATCGATTAAGAATCTGTTCAAAAATGTTCAGGCTTGTTAAAATTCTTTTATGTCTTCATTACGGAATCCTTCATTTCCTCGTATTTTTACGAATTCTAGTATGAGATGGCATTGTTCAGGAATCGGAATCTGAGCGCATAAATTCCGGTAATTTTTGAGTATCTACTCTTTAGTTCTCAGCTCAATGAACCTCATAGTGGTTAATGCTTCTATGGTCCAAGCAACAATGCGGGAACGTGTTTTATCGTCGTCTTAGGCGCCCATATTTCATCCTCTGTATCATTTGGAAAGAAAATCATTGGCGTTTTGCCGAGCAACATGTTTTATTCTTCTCAATACTTAAGTATCAACGCAATTACAGTGATTGCGTATAAACAAATAGAAATTTATATACTTAATTTAAGGGAATTTTATTTAAATTTGATTATTTTTTTTTTTGCTTTGATTTAATATTTTCTTTCTTCTCTGGTTTTTAGCTTGACGATGAATTTCTAGCTGTAGAATGAAAAGAAAGACGAGCTACTGAAGCCAAGAGCTTCTGGCCAATTTGATAAAGGTAACGAAATGAATTCTGTTCTTCTATACATAAACACTCATTTCTCCTTGTCGATATCTTGCATCATTCTTTAAAAAGGATTTTTAAAATTTCCAGTGGAATAACACTGGATTAGATAGGCATAAATAATTAATTTTAAGTTTTTAATTTATGACTTTAAATTTTGAATTTTACCTTATACTGAAAAATTGTGTTATTGGCATGTAATTCGAAAAGGGGAGAGAGAGACTAAGAGAGAAAAAGAAGAAATCGATTTGTGATTTATTAATTAACGTTGGTGTTGACGTTGGAAAGTCTTTTTTAATTATTATTTTCGTTAATGAAATGAGGACCAATCAATACGTAAGTTTTGGAAAAATGCCTCGTGCAGGGGGGAGACATTTTAAACAAATGAGATTGTTGTCATTGATTGGATATTTTTCGTTGGAAGTTTATGCTAAAATAATTGTAATTTGTAAATGGCCAAGAATCCTTAACAAAGTGCTTATATGAATATAAATACGATTCTTCTTAAATGTTTTACTATTATTTCAGTAAGTAATGCACTTAATCAGTATAACCTAATGATCCTATTAGAAATATAGAATTTGATATGCCAGTACATAATTGAAACTGACTGCTTGAAACCATAATTTATTCAGCAATGGAGTTATATTTGAGGTATTTTAATATAAAGAGAACGACAATTAATTGCTCGGTGCAAGTTCTCAATGGAACATTTCAAGATGAAACATTTCTTCAAAGTAAATTTCTCAAAAATAAAAAGTTAATTTGGTGTCTTGATCTCAAAAATAAAAAGGCACCAAATCTGCTGTACTAAAGTTGATGTACTGCGCCATAGTCAGTGGATTTAGAATTTACAAGTATATCCACCCTTTCTGTACTGTGCAGATATTAGCCTCATCTGGTGTTAATTTTATGAAGCAGTTGCAAAAAGTAATACGAGAAAAATAGATCCTATCAATAAAAAGGGAACATTTCTATTTTTGCAGGTAGCTCTACAGAAGGAATATATTAAAGAGTAATCTCGACAATGTATTCACGCGTATCCATATTTAATGTTTTCATTACAGGTAGAAATAGATTTTTATCTTTTATCACCTTCTTTCTTTGGTTGTCAGTATCAACCGAAATATTGTTCATTGAAGTTGAATCTGTTAGGATGTTAAATATAAAAAAATAAAACATCAAAAGAAATTCTAAATTGATGGAGGTCATTATTATTATTATTATTATGTAACTTAGGATGCGGTGTATAAAAAGTTTTCGGATTTTGATTAATTTAACGGTATAGCTGGAGCATTATGGTCAATAGCAATCAGATCAAAACTCAGCTCCAACAATTTTAATGACTATTTTTAATGCAGAATTGTAGTCAAGCGCCATCTGTTTTCGACTGGTTCTTAAGGGCGAAGTTACTTCTTGGGGTCTTCTCTACATAGATTTATTATTGTTTTGCATAGGCCAAACTCGGACCAATTCCGGAAGACAAATCCTAGAGGTGGGCCCAAAATAGGGCCAAAGCACGAGAGGTCTTAAGAGAAAGGCGGAGATAAAGTTATATGTCATTCGGAGTATTATTGCCTGCACTAGCGCCGAATTTGGGGGGGGGGAGGGGGGGCATGACGCTTTCTGCTGCCCCCCCCCCCCCAAATTTTGCTGGGTTTACTTATTTTGTGCATTCTTCGGGGATGGGTATACCAGTTGCCCCCCCGCAATTGCGCCTATATTTGTCTGAATGTTTGAATATTAGACCTACGATGAAGATAAGAGTTTGGCTTTCTATACGTATGGGTATATAATGAGGGTGCCCAAATGAAAAATGGACGCGTCCTATAACGTCATAACTACAGCAGCGACAACAGTGAAGGGATATGCTGTTAGATTCCAGACATGTATCGGAGTGCATAAAAACTGCGACTTCACCTGTTCGTGTGTATACAGGGAATGTTAGAAGAAAGAGGTGTAAAAATGGATGCGTCCAGGGAAGATGGTGTTAACTTCTTCTTCGACCACCGTTGACCGCTGCTGATTAATTTTCTGCCAAAAAAAGAGGACCATCAATTCTGCACAGTACTACAGCACTCTCGCTAAACTACGGCAATCAATCGAAAACAAACGCCCAAGTCTTCTATCATAACAGGAGATCCTTCTGAACGACAATGCGCGCCCCCAGGTCTCTCGAGAAACCACCATAATATTACAAAAATTCTGGTGTGGAGTCTTGGAACATCCTGCCTATAGCCCAGACTTGTCTCCAAATGATCACTACATCTTTGGGCCTCTGAAGAAGACATTGCAAGGGAAACTTTTCAATTCGGACGAAAACGTGAAGGATGCAGTGAAAGACTTTTCAAAAAACAATCACAATCCTTCTACGCCGAGGGAATTGACCTGCTGAGTAAACGATGGGACCAAGCCTCAACAAAAATGATGATTACATTTAAGTTTCAAATAAAGGTCAGACCGTGTCCACTTTTCATTTGGTTAACCCTTATATATAGTATTCTCATACAGCAAAAAAGGAATAATAATCTTTGTGGAAGAAAGGACGATAGGCACAATGGGTTTTTTATGTGAACGATATGCACAATACTCATATACAGAACAATTTTTTTCTGTATATGTCAGTTATATGCAAAGTGACAATTTTATGGGGATACTATATTACTAAAGAGTTGGTCCACCCATGTTATTGTTCTAAATATAGAGTCTGCGAGATGTTGAACCGTTCCGCAAGAATATTGCCTCAGGCTGACATAGCAATGCTTGAAGGTCTTGTCGCTCTCGTAACCAGCGAGTTGTATATTCGAAACCCGCCGAGGGTATGGGTATATGTGTTCGTCCCCTGTTCGAATATTTTCTTTACAGAGATTGGTGTCAGGAAGGCATCCGGTCGTAACACCATTGCCAAATCTAATATTAACAGCGATTCCTTGTGAATAATGGGAAAAAGCCAAGGACGAAAACGAAGAAGCTGACATAATAGCAGTCCTGGGAAATTAGATGGCTATGTTTGTATTTTCAAATGGATCTTTCCACCTTATTCCACAATTTTCGCACAAATTTTAATGGGGGGGGGGGGGGGGAAGGGATGGCCACTTGACAAGTTCAAAATCGGTATGCCTGAATATTTACTAGAATTGTCGCTTCTGCCCGCTCGTTGGCTAAGAACCCTAAGGCGCAGGTTCCCGCCTAAGCTCAGTAAGTTGATTCCCTACTAAATTAAATTTCACATAGATCCAATGATTGTTTCACATCCTCGACACCGAAAAGGTAAAAGAGGAAAGAAAAGAGATTGTCGCTTTTGCACAAACGCGTTAATGCTGTTATTAAGAAAACTATTCTAGTCATTAATGTAGTTCGTTTTAAACTAAAGCCAAACGTAGTTTGATTTACCTGTTCTACTGACGTTGATTATAAATAAACTAAGTGTTAAGGAACTTTTTAAAATTTTCTTCAGTAGCAGATCGTAATCCTAGCATCATTCAGAGTTAAAATGCGTATATAAATTTACTTTTTATGGTAGAAATTATCAATCAATTCAGTCAAACATTAATTAGAAAACCCCTCGAATTTTTTATTCTGACTTGTACATTTTCCTTCTATGTTGAGCCGCTTTGTGAAGCTCCATGCATTTGAGTTCATGCATGTGTGTGTCATATTATAGAATTTGTCTTTGCATGTTCCTCCTAATACGTTGAAGTTTATTTGACCAGAATGAAAGCCGATTTGAAATTATGAGCATTCGATTATGTTTGTATTGTATGAGTTATTTGTTTCAAAACAAGCGATAAGTAAGTATAAGTGTAAATAATTATCGCTTTTCTACAGCATGCATTTCTACAAAGATTTTATTGGTGTCCCTATGACACTACGAAATCGCTTCGTTTTCAAAAAGACTTGTACAAAGAAGTGATAATGTCATTCTGTTTAAACCAGTAATGACATTATTAACCTGTGTGACAGATGAGCCATAAAAGCCACCTCAAGCCTAACCTTGACTGATAATTTAAACACACACACACACACTGACTGCGATTCACCGGAAATTTTCGCTGTGAAGATCATTAGAGAGAGAGAAGTTGTAGTCTTTGGGCTCTTTTTAGTAATGATGGGAAGCAATATTGGTGAAGGGAGGGCGCCCATCTACAAACATTCTTCGGGGATTTGCTAGGACAAGTAGTTTGGGGAGGAGGGTTAGTCGGGGGTTCGCCGTCTTGAGCGCGTGACGACCCGCCGCTTGCTCTTCTGAGATCTCATTCCGATAGGCAGTTGCCGTGACACTTGAGTTTTGTTGTTGAGTCTCAGCCAGATATAAAAGTATGAACTTGATGGATCACCGGTGTCCAGCTGCCAACGAAAGCTAAGCCTCACTACAACGAAACGGACGAACGTTTTCAATGCCAACATTCCATCTCATTGAATTTGAGTGACGAGAGGCCAATAAAGCTATTCATTATGGAGGAGGAACAAACATGGTTCAAAATTTGACAACATCGCTGTTCTTTTTTTTTTAATGTGATAACATTAAATACATGGCACGTGATTCATTTATTTATTTATTTTTTACATACACAACAGTTAAAAAAAGGCCGACCATTCTTCAATTTCACATGACATTTATTGTCCTTTTCTCTTCTTTTTTTGTGGTTGAAGTTTATGACCTAGGGATGAAGCGAAACTAAACGGCTCTAATAACAAAACTCATCAGCGTTCCTAATTGTGCCTAGTTAATCCTTTACAAATTGGAGACCCCAGGATTTTCATCGAGACGATATATTAAGTCCACGTGTTGGCGTCCTTGTGCAGTAAAGTGGTCCCGTTCCTTTTGTCGGGTATACCTCCCGAGAGACTCATCAGTGGAGCGAGTCCCTTCTTCTCCAGCGGCGGCAGCGGTGATGGCGGTGGTGTCGCCCACATGACGATGAACCGCCGACCTCCCTCCCTTGTCCCCCTTCTTCCTTTTCCTTTTTCTCTTGTCGGGAAACTTCCTCCTCACCTTTGACGACGAAGCTCCTGATTCGTTGCAACGGGTGCCGTGCTGACAAAGGCCTCCCTCCATCTACTCCTGTCCCGATGTCGGGCTGTTGGCAGGTGGACCCAAGTGTCACTGCTCATCGCAGCTGTCGTGAGAAGCCTGCGCCGGATGAACGTGTCACAGGAACGACCTTCCTCTCAATGGACGCTCCCTCTGACCTCCCTCACTCGATTCCACAGGAAAAAAACACATTTGACTTTTACCACCTCCTTCTCTTCCTACCTCAACCCTCCTAATCCTTTTTTTTATGGGTGTGCATATCAGGAGTTCGTCTTATAAGGCGGACATTAAAACGAAAGCACTTCTCCTCTTTAAGGTCCTTAACACTAGCTGACTTAAACGGTTTCGTCTTATTCGAGCTACTCTCGTAGCTTTAAGTGCCTAAGAATTATTACGCTAATAAAGACGGTAAAACTGCGCTGCTTTTTGCTCTGAAATTCTGGAACTAGTGTAAATTATTAAGCTTTGTAAAGTAATATGGTAGCAGGTTAACAATAACAACATCAGCACCAATAAAAATAATGAAAAAAACACTATTCTTTAACTATTACTTCTCCCGCTACTATTTCTACTATTCCAATTACTAATGTTATTCATACCACCAAATGATTATTAACTCAATCCTATGAAAAATGTCTCTTTTGGATTTTACACACGTGATGGGTGGTAGAAATTTATCAAATACTTCTTTTATGCACAGGCTAATTTAAGTTAATATTAATTAATGTCTTGCAAAAGAGCAAATTGTTGTTTCTGTATAAGGGATTAAATTAATTTTTAATTAATTTAATTTTAATTACTCTACTACTGCAGGTGGATAAACGTTCCCATTTTATTTCCATGGCCTCATTTCCTATTCATAATAATTAATAAAGCGCCAAAACAGTAATTATTTGAATACCAGTAAGAATATACATTAGAGAAATTGCTACGTTGTCTTGAACGTATTTTAGAACTTTAGCAACAAAAACTACATGTGTTTGAATATAAGTCTAAAAATATGCTTTCCATATGTATCTGGATCGGTTTTTTTTTCCGGAGTTTCGGGCACGTAAAAATTCGAACGTTAGCTCAAAATATAGCTAATTATATGTAGATATGTCTTTTGATAATTTGGGAATTTTATAAAAAAAAAATATTAAAGTTTAAATATCAATTAACCCGCAGTTGAATGATTAGTATGCAGGCTGGTCGATTTCTGAAATTTTCGGACAAATTGTTAAGACAGTGAAAATTGGTTCAAAATCCAATTTCATCTCAAATGTTTATTAGCAAGTTTTTCAGTTTTCTAAAGCGAGCATTCACTTACTTTATTATTAAGTACGTATAGCTTCTTTCACTTGTTATTAGAAAGTCAGTTTTAATCCACTGTTATTATAAGACATAAAACTGTTTTATATATATATACACTCTGACTTTGTCAGACTGTATCGGGATACTGATATTGGCAATTAATTTGAAGCCGATGAAGAGATCTTCTACCAACAGGACGGGGCGCCAACCACACTACTATAGCCCATCCAGCCTTAGTTTGCGCGAAATGTGATGCCGTTTCAATTGTTGGACATTGATACATAACAATTGAAATGTTCATTATATTTCGCGCAAACTAAGGCTGGATAGACTATACCTAGCCGTACGAGCTTTCCTGGATGGCAATCTGCAGGGACTTCATTGGATTCGACGAAGAGGGCCCATGGTGTTCCCTCCGCGTTCGCCAGATCTAACACCTATGGACTTTTTCTTGTGGGGAACTGTGAAAGATCAAATCTAAGCCGCGCACGTTGGAGGGCCTTCGGCAGGAGATTACAGTGGCATCTCCACTGAAACATTGACCGACGTAGCTGCGGCAACCGCTCGTCGTTCCGTTATGTGTCTAGCCACCACCGGCCAACATTTTGAACATCTAAATGTAGATTAAACCTAAATTGTGTTCAGTGTTTAAATGTAAAACAAACACATAATAGTTTTCGTTCCTTAAAATATGTATGCATTTTTTTGCCGGACTCTATATAATTAATCACAAATCTTTATTTTTTCCTTTTTTAAAATGAGTCCTTTAACTAGGAATAATTCTGAATGGGTCCTTTGAATCAGCAGTCGCAATTCTGCCTCCGGCGCAGTCTCTTAATGGCTGTATTCATAAACACATTAACAACAACTAATTAACATTGTAGTTTAATCTACTTTGTTAAAATACGTTATAAAAATATTATCATTAACAAATTATTACCAACATTTGAGCCATCATTTGTACATTTGATATAAAAAAAGCCGCTAGACATACATTATGTTTATAAACAGACGCTTGGTACTAAGTGACGGATTGTTACGCAATACCATAGTCTTTTAGTCCTTTGGTCTGCTGTGTTTACTGAAGAGTAGAGTTTCTCAATACAGAGTGTCTCATAAATAGAGGTACAAACTTTAAAGGGAGATAGAGAAGATCAAAAGAATTGAGAATTGCACAGGAACCCATGACGGGAAACATCATGGGAAAGTGGTAGCAGAGGTACAAGAAAATGAAAGGACACAAGGCAGAGATTACCGAAAACATTCAATGCGCATAAATATTACAAATGGCAATATATTAGTAGATGATTTCATTTGAGAATGTAAAACGATATTTTTGAAGTTTCTATTCAATGCCCGAGACCCTCCTACAGCAGCGGCGACGGATTCCTCTCTATGACATCCAAAACATTTGGTTCCATGGAGGGCGTACGAGTCACTCGTGGCCTGATGACGCTCTTATGAACAGCGCCGCCTAATGACGTGCGGTGACCTTTCCGGTCTGGGGTTCCTACACAATTCTCAATCCTTTTGGTGTCTCTACTTCCCCTTAAAGTTTGTACTTCTATTTATGAGACACCCTGTATATAAAAGTTGCGACAACTCGGGTGCCGATTCTGGACGTCGTGT
>JAHWFO010001556.1:677023-703124 GCA_023313115.1 Rhysida immarginata
CAATGTATGACGTTTTCGTAGACAGGCTTCTTTCTAGGAGGTGTTGTTTTTGCCCTCTCTGTTGCATGACTTTAACAATGTATTTTGACATTCGTACAACATAACAAAGCTATCAGCTAATGTTATATACCGTATTTGCTGCTGAACACAACCATGGTCTTTTCCAATGTTATGCTTGGGCTGTAGCCAAAGTCATGCAATGTTAGTAGTATTGGATTGTTAATAGGCGTCGAAACAATGGTAATCATCATCTTGGGTATGTTTATAAACGTAGCCATGGGAAAATTCTGCGACTGCTATTTTAATTGAATAGTTAAAACTTAGATTAGTCTAAGAAGAATTCGTAAACTAACCAAAAGATTTGAGTTAACATTTTTTTTAGTTCTCATATATTATTGGCACCAGTCCGTCAATTGATACAACGTGTATGCTGATGAACACAACTTACTATGTTCAGTAACTTCTATACCACACAGCAAGGCATAATACGGCAATAGTAAATGAGATGCGTTATTACGTTAGAAGAATACAAGATGAGTTGTAATGGAATCCGTGATATTAGCATTAATCTTTGATGCTACAATATAAGAGTAGCAACGATGGCAAGTAATTGGCAAGTCAAAGTATTCAATCGCGTCAATAATGAGTAACATGCACTTGCTTTACAATGAAATAAAAAAAAATTCTATCATTGCCTTGCCCCTTCTATGATAAGCTATTTTTTATTATTTTCTTTTTTAGCTTTCATGAATATGAATTTGGTTCAATAGTAAAATTCGAGCTAATTGCTTTCATCATTCTCTTTTCTTTCATGAAGCTGGAAAGTATATCTTTTCTGTCTCAGTTTTTAAACATACACGAAGATTTTAACATTAATCTTATAGAAAAGCAAGTTTGAGTTTTTCGGTTTTCTTTTGAAGAGGAGTCTTCCATTTGAACTAAGGAACGTGGTTCATGATCGCGAAACCCATTAACCCATTTCACAAAAACAGCAAAAACTCCTTTGCTGAGGGGAAATCTAAAATCCGAGCGTATTAGATGAGTCTCTAAAGCAAATTTTAGGTGATACTAAAAATAAACTTGATATCGGGCATGCGTGTGTGAAAGGTGACTGATATATTAGTTTATTAGCAGTTTTAATATTTTTTGTTTCAATTAGATTGTGTTGTGATCGAAATGAAATGAAAATCCGATGGCGCCAAGTGAGTTGCGGACAGAGGATGTGGGAGGATTTCCTATTGTAATTCCCTTTTCCTTTCAGGGTCGTTCTCGTATTTAATAACATGATGCCTGGGAGATTTATTTTTTCAATGAATTTCTATACAAAGGACATATTTTTTCACCGTTATTAATGGCTTATAATGTGATGTTTATTTCGTTAATAATTAGATAAACAATAAATGAAGTGTACACCACACATAAATTGTGAACCAACTTTAAGATATTTATCTCTATTAAATTAAGAATTTTTAAACTGTGGTTTAATCTTCTAAATATACATATTTCAAGTTATAGACATGCATGATTAATGATTAGAATTGTTATTGAAAGGATTATCTATTTAGTTATTAGTTTGCGTTTTCTTGATTGTGACGATAAAAATTGCAGTTCCGTTCAATAACGGGACGAAGCAACTGGATAATTAAACTATCCACTATTAACTAATTTTTATTTTTAAAAAACGAGCAATTCCGAAGTTTCTAATCAGGCGTCGGAGTGACAAGTCCTTTAGGGTTCATTACCTTCGAAAGAGGGCGCCCTTTTCTTCAGGTGAACGGCGCTTGATTCAGTGGAAAATTCACTGTGACGAGGTTTCCCTACATTAATGCTGAGACAACATTTATGAGGACATAAAACTTAAACACTCTCACTATCGCTGTCTGACCTCCTGTAAACAAGGATGTTAAGCTGGCTATTAGTAATTAAAGAGAATTAATTAGAGTGGCCTAAAGCCCGGAATGCTGCCAACGCCACTTGGAAACCTGTTTACAGCCGCTAGAGGTCAGCCGAGGCGAATGTTGGGAGGCCATTGGCGAGAGAGGATCCCTCAATAGGGAAACCCCCGCCACCGTACAGCGAAGTTCAGAGCTTCAAAAGCAATGACTCTTCTCTCTCTCGCTCTCTCTCTCTCTTTTCTCCTCTCATCCCAGTGTTGATCTCCAGAGGACTCTGACTGCACTTAACACCAGCCAACCACCACTTCTCGTGACGTCAGGTCAAAACAAGTCTCTTAATTCCGTGACGGACAAACAATTCGATCTCACTAAAAGATTATCCAACCGTAAACAGTTTAATCTCGGCCTTTGCTAAATTCAACTTCCGATCTTGTTAGGACGGAGTTCTTAAGCAGAGCACGGGAGATTAGAAGAAGAGGAGAAAATTAAAAAAAAAAAAGGAGAGAGAGGAAAGAAGAACAGAATGGAAAGAAAAAAGAATGGATGGACGCTATCTATGATATTTTCGAGTGACAAACAAGATCGAAAGGAAGCCCAAACAATGTCATTAGAAAAGAATGTTCGATTAAAGGAATTGTGCGAGTTTCTTTTTTAGTCTTCAAAAGTTGAATGTAATAACTTTTAACTTTGGAATAAGTCTGCTTAGAATAAATTCTTAACGTACACGCCGCCATAAGAGGCAGAACTTCTTTAGAACTGAGATTTCAGTAATCGATTTTGTATTTTTTCCCTCCCATTTGGAGTTTCGATTAATATGAAGTTTAAATACGCTTTTAAATGTTATTGCAATGTATTTTGCGGATGTGCATAACACAAAAGTAATAGTTAGTGTTTATCTTCAAACAAGTGAGAATTATCTACAAGAATACTGTTAAGGGAAAAAATATATTTCTGAGCTGTATATTTAACCTAACCTAACTTATTTCTTAAACCTTAAGAAATAAGTTCTAACAAAAAATGATTGAAAGGAATATAGACTTAGTAATATAAAATGATGCTGTTATATATAGTATTATATCATAAAGATGGAATAGACAGTTGTTTCGGCTGTTGCCATTATCAATCATAGAACATTTCGGCGGTGTTCAAAGTAACTAGAAACATTCTATGAATGATAATGGCGACAGCCGAAACAATTGTTTATTCATCATTAAAATATATACTAACATCATTTTGTAATACTAAATCCGTATTCTTTTCAATCGTTTTTAACAACGTAATACATGAGCAATTTTGAATATCTAACAAAAAAATATCATAATTTCGGAATTCTTGAACGCCTCGCTGTAGAATCTTATAAACTCAAAGGGACTCCCGCTTTTTCATACAGTATAATGTTTTTGGATACAAAAGTTCTTACAAAGAACTATTTATATAGATTCATAGCGAGAATCATCTTTTCATATACACATGCATTCTCAAGAAAAAGCCCTTATAATTTGCTGTAATGTTCTTTAACATATATATTTCGTCCATGGGCCAATCTTTCACACACGAGAGCGAGGAAATGGCATGTTTAAATTGTAGATGCAAAATGTGTGCATATGGACCACCGACTGGCCAGAAATCGTTAATTTATTTTGAAGACAGTTCCGAGATGTTCTATAGATGAATTAGAATTAAGAATTTTAGCATTTAGAATTAGAATTTCTAAATGTCTATGACAAGATTCCAGGTGTTGAAACGTGATCTTCTAAAATTATATATATGGATTGCATGTATCAAAGTTTCAAAATTTTTCAATTGGACCAAACTTGCAGTTTTTTTCTATCAAATTATTTTATTGGCATATTATTTGTAACTTTCTTTTAATATGCCTTTTTTTTCTTGGTGATAGATCTCTGATTGATCTTATCTCTGTTATCTGATTTTAAGAAATCGATAGATCTCTGATTTTTCCTTAATTTCACTTTTCAAGAATCTGAATACTAATCCAAATAAACCAGAAACAGATCTACTTATTTTAGATTGAAGTGTCACTTTAAAAATCTTATATCGGTCACTTTTTATCGACCAAAACAAATGAAGTAATGTATTAGCAAAAATATGAAAAGTGTGAATAAGCAATGCTAGCAATTTTAGTGGAAATTATAAAATTTTGTTTTATAAAATATTCCAACCGAAATTTTTAGCACATATCTAGATTGCAGAATCCCATTGAGATGAAACTGGATTTAAAATTTGACAGATGTTGATAATGTAGTAAAATGGAATACAAAATCCATCATAATTCAGCATAAACGTGTTCAGGCTCATCTGTGTCCATCATCAGAGGTGATGTGTATGATGAAGATAATGTTGGTGTTTTATATTCTGACAGATCATGTGAGTTTTTGGTAGTTGAAGTTTAAAAAATAGAAAGCGAAGATAAACTGATTTTAATCGCCAATTTAATTTAGAAATAGTATTAGCCAGTTCATAAGAAGACTTAGCCAAATTAAATCTATTATTCCATTGACAAGAAGGAAACACGTAGCTTTTAAAAAAAAACTTTTTTTATAATTCCAATAGCGACAATACCCTATTATATGTAACGAAATTGTTCACCTGTAGACCTATTAGATATACTATCATTTTCGAACGAAATGTAGATCGTTCAGATTGTTATAACTAACTTGATAATCCTGTATGCGTGAATCAAGCTGTTATATCCTTCAAAAGTCCAAAGCATTTTAATGAAAACCATAAGATTCGGAGTTTTAATAAACGAATTCTAGTTCTTTCATTGAATACAAATCTGCCGCTGAAGAGGGGGAAAAAATCGTTGAAAATTATTTCTTTATATCTGAAATTTGTCAGCCGGGTTTTATAAAAGCATTATATCTTCATCTCACAGAATAAATCTGAAATTTGATGAAATGTTTAAAAGTCGGTTTTCTTTATCGGTTATGCCTCTCAACTTTATAGTGGAATTAACTGGAGGGCGTAGGTTAATGGCTGGCGGATCCCTCGGCCGGTTCTCGTTCGTGACCAGAGGCGAACTTCGATAAGGGGGAGGAGAGATCCCATTCAGCCGATGAAAGAAGCCCCTGAATCCATTGGTTGGTGGCTCCTCGAGGCCCCCTTCGGTGACTCACTCACTCACTCACCCCGGCTGCTGCTGCTGTTGCTGTTGCTGGCGACGACTCCCTCTTCTTCGAGTCGACAAAAATCGCCTCCCAACTCCATTTTTGCTCGCGAGTTTCTTACCACAGCCACAATTGCATTTGGACCATAATCTCATAGTCTTCGGTTACTGTTTTTAAGGTTCAGCCTCGGTAATTGGGAGCACTGTGTGCTTATTACTTTCATTGAATAGAGAAACTTGTAACGATTATTATTATTTCAGATGCAACATGTCAATTGTTAGATGTAGAAAGTTATAAATTTTTGATATTTATTTGCTATTATGATTAATATTATTATTAATTTATTACGCCATATTCTGTGTCATCAAGCAAGAAATAATTGTACAATAGTATAAAAAAGACGAAATGTCTGAAGTGATATGTAATCAAAGGGTTTGTCCGAACAAGTCAACTGAGTCAAAATAGTATTCAGTTAAAATATAAAGACTGAAATATAAGTTCGTGAGAGCTTCGATGATTTATATGTTAAGAAAAAAATTATGTAGGTTTGGTTGGGGTTTAAATGTCTAACTTATCATTAGCGACATTTAAATAATTTGTTGAGCTGAAATAGTACTTTTAATTTACATAATCATAAACAATCCACATAAAAATAAACAAAATGTGTCAGAAATAATTTTAATTAAAGAAAATAAACATGTAAAAATAATAAACTCACAGTAAATTATTCCTTAACATTAAAAATTAATTTATAAAATTATCTAATAAAAATAAATTCTGTATAATAAAATCAATTTCTCTCTCTTTCTCTCTCATTCCATGATTTACTATCTAACAGTATGACAGTCATAACCAAACATAATAACTAATGAATAACATGGCAGAGATTTCGAAAACAACCGTTAGATCCTATCCAATCGCTCATTGATGCAACAGTGAAAAAGTTGAAAGACTAACATTCACAAAACAACGGGGTTCTCACTGAACAATGGATAGATGAGATGTTGGTAATTTTAAATTGAGATCAATATCAACAAAATTGATGGAGCAGTTCATCGGGCATGACAGTTTATGCACTGATATCATAAGCCCTATTTTAATGTAAAGATATTTATTTAAAAATTTACATTTGTATTATATAAGGTTGACCTAGTTTTATTGTGAAACAAAATTTATTTCTCTAAATGTGTGTGTTATTGTGAGCTATTCGAGAAAGAAAAGCGTCATCGACAAAAACCTACATGCACGCAACAGTGTACGAAGATCTAAACGATCGCAACGATTATATTTTCCTTAATTGTGGACAAGTTTGAAAGAGTTTGGGAAAAGCAAATTCCATTGAAATACATATTAATGAAGATATTTCATTCTATCTAAAGAAATGAGAGAATTACATATTGAACAAGTTTAAAAAAGAGTTTGGAAAAAATCACAAACCAGATTCCAGTCTTTGAGCCAAATTTTATAGAAAATTTTAATATCTTATGGCTCAATATAAAGTTATAATTTTAATCGCTAAAGTGAATGGGTATTTGACGAAGAGGATTTCGTTTTGCACACACGGGAAGAATCTTTTTATTATTCATTATTAATCTACGCGGTGTATTTTTCCATACTAAAGTTCTGTTAGTATCCTGTAGATAAAAGTAATAATTAAGTATAACCGTCGTCAGTGGAGCTTGCATCCTCTGTCGAGTGACGAAGGCATTGAAACGCTGAAGACTGAAGGATACCGTGCCAAAAGCGATCGATTTTAAGCCTCGTCTGCTAATTTACAATTATCTGTTTGTAGTCAGTGTTTCAATTCTTCTCTTCTTCATCTATTTCATTGCTGTCCTACTTAATGTACAAAGTGAAATTATTGGTTTCAATACTTTTTTCATTTCAAAGCAGCTGGCTAAAGCGAAACAAACATTACAAGCGCTTCGGTTTTGTATGTAATTTTTTGCAAGACACGAAAGGGTTACCGGAAGTGAAGAACATTAATTTCCTCCAGCGTGGTTCTTAGAAAGAGCTTTAAAATAGCGTTTGCTCTTTTTATTTTTTTAAATTTAATTTTGATTTTTTTAAAAAAAAATCGTTCTCCTCCTTTAAAAATCGTCAGAGCGCCCTATTCGCGTCTGCCACACGGGAATATTGGAAGTGGGAGGGCGGGCGGGCGACGGCGTTTGGGTTTTTCGTAGGCTGCATCTACCGTTTTCCATTCGACTGGCTCACAGCCGCGTTTCCATTGATGAGTCGAGTGTAATTGTATTTTGGGAGTTGATGAAAGAAGGAAGACGCAGAGCATGACTCACAGATTGATGAATTCTGTTGGGCGCGATGACTTGCCGGAAACTCCAATGGCGGCGCGTCAACAAATATGGCGGCCGTCAATCAGCGGGACCAATGGAAAGGAGAAGAGAGGCTCACGTGATGAGCGGGCGTGGGAATTATAAAAGAAAGCGGCCACATTGACAGTGTCTGGTTCAACGTATGTGCACGACTTTTAACTGTTTTTAGGTATTGTATGTAGTCGTTTCCAAGATAAAATTGGGAGCTCCACCCTCCTGGATTTCATACAGAACTGTTTTTACTTTTTTATCTGGATTAAAAACATGTTAGACAAACAATTTAAGCCATCTATAGAATCGAATATAAGTTTGCTACCTTAACATAGTATTTGAGATTGAATAATTTTCTTCTTCTTTTATTTCTTATTATAATTATGCTAAATATCGCTTATGCTATTGAAATTTTGTTCTTGAAACCCGACCCCCGCCAAGAAATTGCATTAGAAAATTAATGAAATTTTATGTTTATCTTTATATCCCTCTTCCCCTCTTTACGAACTATTCTACTTTTAGACAACTTTAAACGTTTTTTTCTCGTCTTATAAAAAAATGTTTAACGGTAAACCGGTAAACTCGTTTTTGCTTCTCCGCTGAAGTCTCTTGATTTTAATAGACTTCCCTCCCGAAATGGTCTCTCACCGAAGAATCGATTTTATTTCACTAATAACCGTATGGGTTACTTTTCATAAGGGTACAAAAACCTCGTCCTTCGATTTTGACTATCATGCTTTAACTTAAGTACTTTGCTATTATAGTCCTGGGTCGAGCTAGTTTGAATAGTTACATAAATACTAAAAATTAAAAAATTAAAACAAACAATTTATTATAGAGATTTCCATCTAATAAATTTCTACAAGGTGTTTACGAACTCTGTATACAAACTTTGTATACGGGTGGTATAGGACTGTATTTTCAATATGTTTTGACAATAAACTTGGGGTCGTAAATGAATCCTTGATGCATAAAAAATTGGCAAACATCCTACATACAACGGACTTAAACCTTTAAATTTCTTCTGGGGACATCTGAAAATGTGGTGTACGATACTCCTGTGAATTCGGAAGAGGAGCTGGCTGCAAGTGGTGTAAGAGACAATGCAGGGATTTTGGGCCAAGTTTTCTAATTTCTCCGTTTTCTGGAACATTAAGAGAGAGATAATATTATGAGGAAGTCTCAGACAGCCGCTATTTTTCTAATTTCTCCGTTTTCTATTTTTTTATGTATCAAAGATTCATTTGCGACCCCTAGTTTATTGGCTAAATATATTCAAAATAAGGTCCTCTACCACCTCTAAAAGTTTGTTTGGTAGCTCGTGAACATCCTATATAGACATATAAAGACATTGCTACTTTGGGAGGTTGAGCAAATGTGTTTCAGCTTGAAATGCCGAACAGTTTAAAATGTATTACAGCCCAAAATGTTCGATGTTTTACAGAGGGTCCCCGACTTGCGTAAGTTCGACATACAAAAATTCGGACTTAAATAATAAAAAGAAAATCCCTTTATTCTTTTTTATTGGAAAATAAGCTCTCTGCATGGGCATGGTATTATGATTTATTAAGAATATTACAGAAAATAACATGCGCACTTTTTTTATTATTTGTTATTGAACTTTTTAAGTAAGTCACGCTATGCTTTTAAGTAGGATAATTAAGTGCTGTCCTAATTACCTAAAATTCGAGTTGCATAGGAGATGTAGGAACGATAAAGTTACGTATATCGATTGAGACGTGTCTGTATTATTTTTAGGCAGTACATTGATTTGGAATGTGGACTCTCCTGGGATACGCTCTTTCACTATAGTATTGAAAACTTATACTCTAACTACTGTACATTCAAAGCTTAAAGAAAAGCATTAATATGCGTGTGAACTTTATCACTTCAGAGATGTCAGTAAGTGTCAAATTCTGTATGTAATACTGCTCTGTTGAGAAGGAGGAAAGTATTGTTATCACGGACGGATTTAGAGTTGTTTATTAAACTATCCATACTCGAGGAGGTTAAGCCACTAGAAGGAGGTTTTCTTGTAAAGCAAAATATATGTCCGTTTATTTGGATTCCTTGTGCACGCGAAGAAGCATGAGAGGGTAAGTAGTCTAAGAAAAATACACTGGATTGAAGGAGGGATTAAAGAATTAGTTACAACAATCATTAGCTCTTGCAGAAAAACTTTTTAACGTCTTCTAATAATAGCATCATCATAGATATGAAAACCAAGAGTTTTTAGAGATGGTCTCTTAAAGATGAAATTTGAGTTTAACATGCACCCTTAAGCCATTATTTATTATAAGTTGACCAGACAGAATTTGAAAAACATTAATCCTTGAACTCTTTATTATGTAGTTGTCAGACCTTTTATTGAAAGTCTACAGAATTTTGTTATCGAATCTTTTTCGCGATGCTGACAATCAGGGCTGGGATTGTTTTGAGCCTATTACAACCGACCAATGTGATTGCGTTTGGTTATCTGTTAATTTTCATATTTGTTGACACAATGTCGCGTTACCTCTACATAGTAAGGAACTCTCTCTCTCTCTCTCTCTCTCACTCCTATAGTAAAATAAATATAAAATTATTCATCCACTAATCTGTCTGAGTTTAAGACTAAACCAACAGCAGATGATCTGTTGACATACTCGGTGTCAGTGATTTGTTGACTGTAAATTTAGAGTTAAAAGTAGCCCCTGTTACTTTAGAATATATACAAGAGACGTTGCTCTAGTAAAAAGAAGGAAGCGTGTTAATAGTGTAATGATTATATCTATGCTATTGATTACAGCTCTTGTTGTGGGTTTATATGACAGAGACGTCTAACTCAGTGCATGGAAACACTTTACCAGAGATGTCGTGACTATATGGCAATCATTGGCGGCGTTGAGAGAGGCAACAATGCGAGCTCGAGGGCATTTGCCAGATTTTCTTCTATTTTTTTTTTCTTTTTTCTCTCCCTCGGCCGCCCCCACGGCCTAACAATGGGACCATTCGACAGCGGTGCAATGACATAGATGGATGGGCAGCTGAGGGGGGGAGCGAAAAGAGAAAGAGAGGGAGAAAACAAGGCGATAGTTTGGAAAGAGAAACATTGGCAACACGAGGAGGACCCCGTCCACGGTATCTCGGGTGTCACTTTCAACAGCGAAAAGGGTGGTGCGCTACAGGAAAATCTAATCATTCGCATTGTTGTCGCTGTTTAGGGATCAAACCGAATCTGACACACGTCTTGTGTACGAAGTAGTTGGCGATGGTCAAGAATAGGGAGGTCCTCCTCCTCCTCATCGTCATCGTCGTCCTCTCTTCGTCCTGTTGGTTACGAATGATGCGGAGAAGAAAAGAGGACGAGAGGGCACAAGAGAAAGAGAGACTAAAAAAAAAACTTTCATATATATAAAACCGTCTGAGGATGACGAGGTCTTGAAAGAGCAGCAGATCGAGTGAGAGTTGAATAGCTTCCGCTCTCTCTATTGCCAGTGAATTAGGAAGAGAAAACTTTTTGACGTCACGTGGGAGCAACGACAGGCTCCCAAAGAAAAGCTTGTTGGCAGAAGAGCCTCCATGCGAAGCAAAAGAAACGACCGTCATAAAGAAAAAGTCCTCGTTGCCTTTCCTTTAAAATGTTAAGACATAAATAGGCAAAAAAATATTACAACGGAAAATAAAAAATATAAAAATAAATTTTTTCGCCCTCGCATATTTTGAAAAGGGTCATCACGCGTCACGCTCGACTGTTTTTTATTTTCTTCTTGTTTTCAGAGTTGAAGTGGCGGGCTTCCTTTGAAAAGTTTTAGCCAATTCAATTTTCGTAGAATTCCCTTAGTTGTTTGGTACCCGACTCAGTTTTGGACTGCTTATATTGCTGAACTGTTTAGAATTACGACAAAATTTCTTTCTGTTTCTTTTTTTTTCGATTTTAGACTTTTATAGCATGTAATTTGAAAGGACTTAAGTATTCAGATTTGGATTGAGCTAAATTTCACTGAAATATCACTTTATAAAGTATGAAAATTACTTTCAAAATGGGTTCATCGGATAGTTCTAAGAATGTTGGTTATAATAATCTTATATTCGCAAAGATTGGAGTATATTGAATTAAGAAAAAATGTTATATTATTTTCTTTGTTTACAGTTCTTACACAATTTAGAGATACTGCCCTCTAGTGACAATTAACAACATACTGTTCAAGATTGAAATTTAAATCGAGATATTAGTGAAAAAGTTTTATCACTACCTTCATTCGAGAAGCGAGAGGCATATTACCAAACGACATTAAAATAAAGGAAAAACAAATTATTTTATTAGGTTCCGATAAATAAAAAATATTTATCACTCACAACTTCTCTCTTTGAATATTAAATTTTATATACAATATTTTCAAATCGATCCGAACCTTCGTTTTTTGAAAACATTTTCGTCCACAAAAATTATGAAAAACTTTCCTGATGTTATAAATTCAGAAAAGTCTTATGCATTAATATAATTAATATAAAATAATAATTAATATAATATTTAAGTAAATTTTTACATTTTTATTATTAAGTGATTATAAGGTTTTTAGCTTCTGCGCTGTTCCGTAGAATCAAAGCATAAAATTTTTAAATCCTTAGTCATATAATGCTTTTGTAAACTTTAATTCGCATCTGACGATACCCTACGAAAGCTTCCTATTAATCAGATTGGCTGTAGCCAATCATTCGACCCGCAGGAACTGATGAAAGAATTAATAACGTTGCTTGTTATCTTGACATTCTGATAATCTTAACCCTAGGGGCAAGTACAAAATAATCCTTTATCTTTTTTTTTTTCTTTCGTTAATGTGAGTTTGGATGAGGAGGGTTACTGTAAATGACGAGGTGGCCGAGTGGTTAAGGCGATGGACTGCTAATCCATTGGGCTCTGCCCGCGTGGGTTCGAATCCAATCCTCGTCGCATAAGAATTTTTTTATGTATGTACAAAAAATTATTTAGTATTGCTACACGAATGGTACTCATTTTAATTGTTGATTTGATCATAGAAATAGTAAATTTTTGAGCGAGAAATTTATACACGTTTAACATGGTCATTTGCTGTTGTTATTATTACAAGATATTTTAATAGAATTTATTAGAATTTAAAAATTCGGAATCGCTTTTAGCTTAAAATATTCACAATTCTGTGTTTCTTTTAAGTAAGAGTGTTAAGTTGGTCTATATTGAAAAATCTAGCAAAATATTATATGTTAATTCAATATAGTGCAGCGATATCTGTATAATTGCCCACTTGTAATTTTTATAGTTACTTTAAGTCCTTTTTCGAGGGTCCAAGCCAAAGTAGCCCAAGTTTTTTTTTTTTTTAAAAAAAAAAAAGCAATATTTCTAAAAGCCTTACGTTTAGCTTTGCTTTTCCGCATTACCATTTACATCCATGTCCCTTTCTCAGCTCATTTTATTTTTTATTTCGCTGCAACAACAACGGATATGAACTCCCT
This sequence comes from Rhysida immarginata, assembly GCA_023313115.1. Taxonomy (NCBI): domain Eukaryota; kingdom Metazoa; phylum Arthropoda; class Chilopoda; order Scolopendromorpha; family Scolopendridae; genus Rhysida; species Rhysida immarginata. Next base: position 689,843 of record JAHWFO010001556.1, read on the forward strand.
TCCTTAGTATACTCGTAAGAGTGTCCTTTTTTTCTCTTACTTAAAAAATGAAATTCAAAATATTCTTTAAAACTACCGCTCTGCTTCTGATGAAATTGGAGTTGTCATTTTGAACGAATGTAATAAAAGCGCCACTTACGTCACCTGCTGAAATTTCGCGAGGAAATCGCGAGGATGTCAGGAAAAAATAACCGAACTTTAGAGTGTCTTTATAATTATAAAGGTTATAAAGGCACTCTAACCGAACCTAACCGAACCTAACCTAACCATGGTTATTAGAAGTTGAATGGTTGGTCAACTACACCTCGAAAGGCTATTACCGTGAAAGTCTATCACCAGATGGCACTGACTGACAAAGTTGTCTGGTTTTAAATACTCGTATATATTTTGAAGCTGAATTGAAATACATTTTTTCATCTCATATGATCAAAAAATTTAAGGGAACGTAAATTATAGATGACAGTCTTACAATGCAGGATATTTTTAAAAAATATCTTAATCTCCACAAATTAATCTTATTTTTTCATTAAAATTTAAATACTTTTTTTTTTTTTAAACAAACACGTTAATAAAAAATCTCATGAAAAACAAAAATGAAAAATTCAATTTTAAAAAGATATTAAAAAATTCCATAAATATTATTCTAATGATAATAGGAGTTGAAGTTGAATGATAATAAATAAGTGGTCGAGAGCGCTAAAAACACAGGCTTTGTCGATCTCAGACCAACGGGTCGCGGGCTCGATTCCCGCTGAAGGCATGGATAGTTCTTGTCCTTTATTAAAAACCTTGGAGGAGGACCAAGCAAAGCCTCAGTGAGCTGATCCCCTGCTATATTAAATTTCAAATAGATCCAATGGTTATTTAAAGCCCTCAACACAGAAAAATTAGAGGATAAGAAAAGAAAATTAAGTTATAATAAATCGTCTGTCGAAATGTAAAGCACACACTCATTTCAAGCGTCTTTCTTCATTGGAAGGAACTTTAACAAGATCCCTTTTATCTTTGCAGTCATAGCCAGACTTACATCCAGGTTCTACAACATCTAAAAAGTATTTTAAGAAAATACTTGAAAGTATGCAGTTAAGAGAATTATCAGGAGAAACGTGCGCTGGCGAAGTTCTCCATAAAAATAAGCGTAAGTCTTGGCGCCCAATGGACTACTTTGACGTCGACGCCATCTAGTGAGAGCAGTTTTCCCAAATTAAGTTTTTAACAATGGAGTTGACCAACCTCTAACTTTTAATAACCAAGAAAACACTTTTGAAGTAATTTTTGATTATGCTAGTAAACTGAAATTTTTTTCCTCTTGTATGATGGTTTTCAATTTTATTATACCAGGTGGGCAAGAAATAACGTGAGGTGTTCAGAGCTCGCTAGCGGGAATTCTATTAGGCCAAATGCTGTACATTTTGGTGTATATACTTAGTGGAACATGCAGTTTCGATTTCTGCAAAAAAAAAAAAAAAAAGTACCAAAAGTCGCCATAGGGGGCGCTTATTTCAAGAAAACAATGAATACATTTGCATAAGCGCGTTCCGTGTTGAGCAATCATGACAATAAAAGGCAAGGCTGAGGATTTCCCATCATTTACGAACGAATGGCCTGACGATGACGATTACTCTGCCTGACCGGGCGTTATTAGTCAAGTTGTTTTATCAGAAGAGCGACAATGCAAGTGCTGCCCTTCGTGAATTCCGGCGATTGAAAACGTTACGAAGAGGACCGATGAGCATAACTAACTTACGGAAAATGATTGAACGATTTGAATCTACCGGAACTCTAGGAGTGCAACCAGGCCGGGGACGCAAACGAATTAGGCAGCAACACGTTGAAGAAGTTGCAATTGCTGTTGTGGAACAGGAGATGACTGGTACTGTGCAGGGTACCAGCAGTGCACACGCAATAACACGCCAAACAGATATCCCATATTCGACGGTGAGGAAAATATTGCATAAGATATTGACATTTTATCCCTATAAACTCACACCTGTTCAACAATTGCTTCCTGGAGATGAACGTACCCGAACTGACTTTTCGTTGAGATTTTTAACACGTATGGAAGTGGATGATGCATGGCCATGGTAAATTTTATGGAGTGATGAGGCACATTTTTATTTGAATGGTGATATCAATACCCACAACTGTCGTATTTGGGCTGCATCAAATCCACAAGTGTGTCTGCCAACTCCTATGCATTCACCGAAACTAACAGTATGGTGCGGCTTTACTGCTTCTTTCATCATCGGCCCGTACTTTTTTGAAGAAATCCGTCCCCGTGGACCGGTGACTTGTTCCGTCAATTCTGCCAGGTATGCCGATATGCTTGAGAATTTTGTGATACCACGATTACAGGAAAAGGGTTGTCTGGATTCTACCATTTTATGCAGGATGGTGCGCCACCGCACATCGGACGTCAGGTGCAGCAGATCTTGCGAGAATGTTTTTCAGACAACAGAATAATTATTCGTGCATTTCCCATGATATGGCCACCCAGGTCGCCTGATCTCAACCCTTGTGATTTTTGGTTATGGGGATATTTGAAAAGCCTTATGTATCAAGCACATGTTCCTGACCTCTCAACCTTAAAGGATCAAATAACGTTACATATCAGACTAATTAATGCAGATATGCTGCGAGCTGCCGTAGAAAATGTCGTGTACTGCATGCAGCTTTTGGAACAGCACACTGGTGGTCATATTGAAACACATTTGTAATTAAAAATAAAACACTGTTTATTGTTGCTACTAAAGTTGGTTTGTACGGTATTTGTTCATTTGACAATTAGGTATTCATTGTTTGCTTGAAATAAGCGCCCCCTATGGCGACTTTAGGTACTTTTTTTTTTTTTTGCAGAAATCGAAACTGCATGTTCCACTAAGTATATACACCAAAATGTACTGCATTTGGCCTAATAGAATTCCCGCTAGCGAGCTCTGAACACCTCACGTTATTTCTTGCCCACCCGGTACTTTTAATTTCTTATATACCGCATCTTAGGAACTGATAAAAAATTTTTAATTCGCATAATGTTTGTTTACAAAAGTGCATTGCTCTTATTTAGAATCTTGATGATATCCGAATCATCTCTAAAGTTGAGATAGGCCTTAACGCAAAATGTAGCCTGAATACGCACAAGGAAAATATATTATAGATATCTGTAAGGGATATAAAAATCATATTAAGTGTTAAGATTCTATTTATTTATTTATTTAAGAAATATAAATTATTGAGTTATTTATAAAACTTTAAAAATCGTTAAACACTATAAAATATGTTTACATAGGATGCGTTAATTTATGAGAAATTATATAATTGAGACAATATTTTAAATGTTCTAATTTAAAATTTAAAAAAAACAACAATATAATGAGTTTAGAAATTAGCAGAGTTTTAAAATTGTTTAGAATTTTTTTTTTTAAGAATGATCTCTTCTCTGCAGTATCTTTGTCAGTACGAGGCTAGTTTTTAGTAGAAATGAGGAAGTGAAATGGAGACTACATACACAGACGTTATCACCGCATGTGTAAATTTCATAGTAGAACTTGCGTAAGTAACTTGACCAATAAAGCAGGGGCTCTTTATGTAATTCTAAAGACCTTTTACCCAACCTCTCATTGCCTGTTGAAAGCCTTGCGAAGAGCATGAATTTACTTTATAGTAATTTAAAGATGTAATAAAAACGCACGAGCATGAACTTATACCAATAACATTTATTTTTATTGCTGAATAATTAATTTTCCTTCCTCTCACCCATCAAAAGTCCGAGCAGCGTTGCAATTAAATAGCAATTACGACGCGAAGAAGACGAGAGTGAGAGAGAGAGAGAGAGAAAAAAAACGCGATAATATTTATCACCCGTACACGAGAATGATTCATTCAGTTTTTCGTTATATATATAATTCTCACATCAGTGGCTTTAAAAGTGAAAGCTTAGAACACTATAAAATCGGTGGAAACGAAGCAGACGGAGTCACACGATCATTGATGGAGAGCCTGGATCACGAGATAGTTAGTCGTCGTCGTCCTTTGACGTTTCCCTCGAAATTGCATGCACATCACCCTAATGAAGTTCTTCCTGTAATTGTCGCCTTTTCTGACGAGCTCTATCCCTATTAGTTCCAAACCTTAATGATCTTAACTAATGTTCTTGGACCCTGACACGGGAGATGGGGCTACACACAGAGGGAGGGAATTGTAAAAGGGAGTTGTGGAGGGGGAGGAAAAAGAAAGGGAGGGGAGGGGGGATAGAAGGAACGACCACTCTCTCTACCTACAATTCATCATCGGAGCTGTTTGATTTCGAGGACATATAACAAACGACTTAGAGGAATCTGACAGCAAAAAATGAGGCCGTTCCTCGCCCGGATTTTGTTGTCTCATCGTTCAACTTCGTCCTCATTTGAAGAGTAGAAGGCGTTAAGATAGGATGCAGCGACTCCTTAACCGTCTCCGTAAAATGTCGACGACGATGAACGACGAAGGCAAGCCGTGCCGGGACGGAGAGAAAACTGCCTGCCGAAAGACGACCACCACCAACCGCCGTCTCCAACGTCCTGTCTCCAAATTCAGAAAGAAAAAAATAACAGCTGCTTCCGTAGATTGGTCATGATCTCCTCCCGTTCAACTTGGATAATAGCCCCTGATTAGTTGGAAGTTTTTTTTTTCTTATTATTCTTCTTCCCCTTCTCCTCTGGGCTTTCAAAAAGTAGCTCCCTGTGTCGTTATTTAATCTGGACGAAATTAGGTAAGAATGTTTCTCTCTTGTTTCTATGTTAGCTTGTCTGAAATGGTTTGGTGAAATCTGTGTTTTAATTATGATCTTGATTGAAGCGAATAAAAAGGTCGAAGAATATTTCTTCTTTGAGGTTCTAATCTTAGAACTTACTTTAAAAATGTGTGGCTTTTTGCTTTTTAAGATGAAATTTTGAGACTATTTCTTTTCATCGCTTTATTTTTCCAGTAAGAAAGTAGACACAAATTCCTAGTGGGTTTCTAGTAATTGTTCAATTTCATCCAAATCCTTTCATTCAAGTTGTTAAAATTCCTAATCATTAAAACTATCTATGAGGAAAAATTTGCCTAAAATATTTACTTATTTTAATTATCTAACCCTTACCCAGCGTTTAGAACCCCTTCTGATTTTTCATAGTACAGCGAAAATCACGTCACTTAACATTTTTTTTGTCGAATTTCCATCAAGTTTATGTCGATAAACACATGTAATTCAAAATAAGTACACTTATTTCACTCGTAATTCAAGTAAAATATGCCGTTAAACATAGGAAATATTTTAAATGGATAGAAATCCAGAAAAATTTCACGATTTTATAAATGAAAAAGAGTGAATTGTTACAAATAATTTTTTAGAGCCTTCTTAACTCTGTCTTCATTTCTTAACCTTCGCGAGTTGTCGAATTCGTTGATAATGAACGGTTTGGCAAACAGTTTCAAGGTGAACATGAAGGTTGAGATTCCGATCAAATGTTTCCCGGACTGTGTAACCCTATTTCCTAATCATTAAAGCAAACAGGACGACGGCTAACAGGAATTGTCGGTGGTTTATTCGCAAAATGACACGGAAATTTATTATTTTTAGTACGTCGCATTATTAGTATGTATGTATAGTCAACATCGAAGTTTTATTTCTTATTAAGCAACCTCTCATAGAGCCAATTCATAAAGCTAATTACGTAGATATGCATTGTCTTTATAATTTAAGTAGCTATAGGATTATCCTTGCAAATTTAGCTTATTTTGATCACAACTTTCTTTTTTAAGTTTTAATTTGTTTTGCGCTACAGCAGTATAGAATTGCTCTCGTTAATAATAATTTGGTTTTACGTAGGCACTCAAATTAATGTGTATTCGAACAATGTTTTCTTTGGATTTCTTTGCTTGCTCTTTTCATTTTACCTTCAAGATGTTTCTTCACAGGTACTTTCAAATCAAAGCACCAAGCTTTAAAACTTAAACGATTTTTATCATTGTATAAGAATAATGTTTTCCTTTAAAAGAAATGGTTGATTTTAAAGTACTAACGCCAAGCTTTTAAGTGTTGTGATTTTTCTGGAGATGAACAAATAAGAACCACTTCTTATAGCTGCGTATTTGGTATTCTGTTGTGATACTGAAGTAAAAAGGTTTGATTCAAAGGATTTTATTGTTTGAATATTTGGATTTCACTGAGTTAACCATTTAAATTACATTAGAGTGCTTTGATACAGAAACTAATCTAATAATATAGTTTTCAAATCGACTTAAGTTTGGAATTTAAAGGGAACATTCGAAATTTAAGATTTTCATTTGAAAAATAATGGATGGACATACATGTCTGCAATGGACCTCGTTTGCAATGGATGTATGTGCTTGGTGAGAATTGATCATATTCTCTAAATTTTATGGACTTGGAAAGTAAAAACAGAAAATTTCTCGAATGACAGATTAATTTCAGTTATTTGTTTATTTGATTCACATCCGAAGATTTGTTATTAATTTTAATATAAACCAATTTTTGGATATTATTTGGATATTAAAATTTGAATAATTTTTTCGTGAAAGCAATATTTTCTTAAGTGTGAAGAAATCCACGAAAACTGAAGCTTCGTAGTGTTCAGCGAAATGAGAGATGGCATTGGTTTCTGTTTCTAAAATTTAAATTTGATCACATATGTGGATGACTCGGTTTAATACGTTTATGATCTTTTAACATTCATATGGTTTTGGTGGTTTCTGAGTGAGGGCTTCTGTTGGTGGCGTGAAAAATGTCTTTGGCGAGCTATTAGAGCGGGGATCGCCGAGTCGGGCCATTCGTCACTGGGCGCTGCACCAGATAAATTATGAACAACGGGCGAACGACGCGAGCGAGCGAACGGAACGACTGCGCCCTTCGTGTTTCGCTCGGGTGTGAAACGCCAGGGCCGGGGCTGGCTGCGAGAGCCGACCCGAACTCCGCCGCTTGCCAGGTGACACCTTTTTCGCCGGGAACTCTTTCTCCCAGTTTAATTTTTTTAGGCCATCAGCTACTAGCAACGACCGACCGACGGCTATAGACCCGACTGCAGGCGCCCATAGACAACCTAGGGTGAGTGCTTGAGTGTGTATGTGTGCTTATCGTCCCATCGCGTTGCAGCCGCCGCTCCCTACGCCCATTGTGCTGGCGACATAATGGCTGCCTAAACAACAACCAGCTGGAAAAGAGCCCTCTGCAAGGCCAATCGATATGCAGTTCGGGAGAGAGACACTTGCTCCCATAGGCCTAAAACATGGCAAAATGTTAATTTCAAACTGCAAGGGTTTTAAAGGAATTGAAATTTTCATTCCCTCTCGTTTGTATAATAAACGATTGAACTCTTCCATGGTTGTAGGAAGGAATTACGCGTTTAAAGGAAACATGGCGATCGTCTCGCATTTACCTTTTTGCGCCTTAGGCCTCTTTTACCTGTCCAAGTTTAGCTCACCTTTCTAAAACGAAGAGATAAAAACTTGTATTTTTTGAAAGAAATTCTAGTGTATTTTTAAAAAATAAGACTATAAATTGTGTAGAAGAAATCATTTAATCGCTGTTAAGTCTATCCAATAACATTTGTTGAAATACTATACAGCGTCTGACATAAGATTATGTCTTTGCACATTCTTCTTATTTCTAATTCAGCATTTTGTTCATTATTCTTAAGTAATGTTTGCTGTAAGAAAGATAAACTGTAGAACTGAAATACCTGAAAAAGAAATGGAAAACTCTTTCTTGTGAATTTGGAGGTTTTTCCCTTTCTTTTTAGGTGATGTTATTGAAACTTGAAATATAGAACCGTTTGTATAAGTACTTAGATAACGACTTATATTTCTTAATGTAAAATTTTAATTGTAAGCTGTTTAAAATACTTAATCCATGATACGTAAATATATATTAGTTTTGAAATCTTAAAATGCATTATATATATATATATAATAGTTTCCTATGTCGGTATTGAGACTCTTTAAGTGTTTACATAAAGGCATCTTTGGTGGAAGGCATTCCATTTTTGGAAAATTTATAAAATTTTCTTTTCTAAGTAGAATATGAAATTTGATTTTTACTTCACGAATACTGTAATATGATTAAATATGTATTCAAAGACCTAGTTTCCCAAAAAAAGTATCAAAGGAATTCATTCATTGCGAACTAAGATTATAAATTCCAAGTGAATTACCAAAAAAAGACCGTTTTAATATTTAATAGGCGGTTAAAAAGTTTAAATCAGGACTTAATTTTGTTCTCTTTGTTTTCGTCTTTTTAGATTAATTTCATGACATCAAATTGTGAATTTTAATAGGTGATTCTATATCTATTAAAACCATACGTAATGAATTATGTAGAGATACTGCATTTGTAAAATTTAGCTAGAAATTGTACCATTTACATATCAAGGAAGATTGTTTTGCAAGTTTGTTGCAAATTTGTGATTTTATAGCTTTCAGTTATTTGTCTTTGATAAATGGTCTTTAAAAGTTATAACTGTATATCTTTATGTTGATTTTTTATCGCCTCTGTAAATCATTAATTTCACATGCACTTTTGAAGAAGAAAGGTTTGAAAAGGTTTTATAGCGAATTGGCAAAACAAACTTGTTTGTTTAGTACTCTAGAAGACAGAAGATACATTGCTTTAAACGAAATTTGCAGAGTATGAAACAGGATTATATTAGTGCTTACCTTCATGTTTTACTGAGGTTTCTTAGGAGAAATGAATTTATTTTTTTCTTTGCTATCATAGTTTTCACTACACTAGTATTTTCTCTTATAAATAAGTTATTGTGTAATTTAAAAATTTAGCAATATCATTTCGTCATTTTTGTGTGAGCTACCAAATAGTATGAAGAGAGCGGAGTCTCTTAGCGTTGCTTGGGCGTTGTTTACCTCACTGTTGTATTAGTGAGGCAGCGAGTCAAATTTAAAAGGAATAACTTGTGAATAAGAGACCCACAGCTCGAAGTTGAAGAAAATATTAGCTTTAGCGTACATAACTATAATTTTTTTTTCTCTTAATTTTTTCCCCGTTTTTCTCAAACGGATGGCAGAAGACGAACGTTATCGCCGTTGCTAATGCACAAGGACGAGAGCAATGCACAAGAGTCTGTTAAAAGTAAAGCTTAAGAACATTAATATTTGTCTTTTCTCTCATCTCGGAGACATTAAGAGATGAAGGTAACATTTAATAGAGCGAAACTGGGCATTTAAATCATTTCGGGAGGGAAGTAGCTGAAGAGGTAAAAGTTTTGCCGAGCCGAGTGCTCTCCTGCCTTCTTCCTTCCCATTATTTCATGGCGCAATGTCACGATAATGGCTGGCAGGGTCTCCTTCTTTCTCTCTCAAAAATCAACGGTTCCCCACAGTCCTCGGCAGACAACCATGTTAAAAGTGTTCGTTTCATCTGCACTTGTTAGAAATCGCTAAGGAGCCATGAGCCATCGCGAGCTAATTTATGGCCGACGTGGTTGCGGCGTCGCAAAAGCCCCGCCGCGTTTTTCCCTCTCCGTCTTCCTCAAACATCAGGCCCGCGACATAAAACGGCGCTCTCGGCCGGACCCATGGTAAAAGACGAATCGCGTCCAGTAGGCCCGACTTCGAAATGTATTAGCTTATTTTTTTTAAATTTGTTTCTTATTTATCCAAATCTCATGATATCAGTTTAAGACTAGTAGAACCTATAGGTATATTATGTAAACTTCGCAAAAATGAATACGATTCACGAACTAATTTCTTCTCGTTCTTTAAAAGCCAAATTACGGTAATAATAATTTAAACGTTACAATATTGTACTTCCAGCAATACAAGGACGAAGTATATATATATATTTTACTTGATGATAACATATTTCACGGAATTTCCCAATAGTGATACCTGATTGTCTATGAAGTTGTTTGCCAATCTAATGGTAGAGATAAATTTTATCTTCTTTATATTAAGAGATAACCAGAAATAAATAGAAATGGGTTTAGACAGCGTGTTTCGTTCAATGGTTGTTAACCGGGGGAAAAAAAATAAACTTTGTACGATCGATATTCGCAGTATCGCAATAATCCAGGAATGCTTCTGTTGCTAAACTATAACAATAGCTAATAAGCATACGTGCGTTAAGTTTTGACCAAAGCGCTTGTATTTACATAATCACTTTTAAATTATGATAAAATCTTTATTATATATTAGAATATAAAGCATTTGAAGTTTATAAAAGAAAGAATTCGTAGATATTTTGTTTTCTGAAGATTTAAACTGAAATATCATATTGATGCATAAATGAAAATCATCTTGGAAATTAACATTTTCGTTGAGAATTAAACTGCTTATTGCTTACTGGTTTTCTGTAATTAACTAATATTAAGTTTAATAAAAATATTACATGCTTATATTATAAGAGCGATAGACTTCTATTTCAAAGCATTCGATTCTTATGGAGTTGTTTTTGTTTTAAAGCTTACGGAACAAATCGGATTTATTGCAACAAAGTAATAAAAAATTATTGTAACAAATATGTAATATTTACCTTCCACAAATGAACTAACTTACTGCCCTTTTTTGCTAATTGATTTGACTAAGAGAAGAAGTGTTGTAAGAATATCTATGTAAACTGTCTATTACTGTGTTTTAGACGTTGCGATGAATTTCATTTAATATACGAATATTTAATTCGTTTATATCAGATGAATGAGAATAGAACAAGATTAAAGAAATCAATTTTACAGTTGTATAAACATAAGAATAGAGAATTGTAAAGCACAGTATCAACTCTGAAATATGTTTAAGTTCATTTCAAGGGGGTATGAGGATTAATACACCGAACAAAAAATTCTTTCCAAATACTACAATAATAGCTAATAACCTTGTTATTACTAGCATGTTATTCTGTTATGATCCTTATAGGTTTGGAGAATTCGCAAGAAAATGTTTTTTAATGAATTATATTTATGTGTATGTTTATTATTATGGTAGATATTTCCATATCATTAAAATTATAATTACTGAGCTTCAATCTACTAGTAATTAAATAGACTGTTCTTCATTAATTAAATGGCTTTACTTTTATTTTCTAATTATTTCCTTTTTTTAAATTTGACTTCTAACAATTACATGTTATTAACTATGTTCTATCATTTATAGTTTAGGCATTGCTATTTAACGGCTGTAATACAAAGATTAACTGATAATATTTTTTTTTCGGCAATTTTAAATGTTATTTTTTTCTCTCACAATGTATACCTGTCAATGATTTATAGGGTTTGAAAGAGCGAAAGGAAGAGAGGAAGAGAGAGAGACAGCCAACCTTTGTTTAGAAGAACAATTATAATTTATTAGCGAATGTAATTAATAACGGAAGTTGCTATTTCTGGGAAGTTATTTATTCCAATGTAGACCAATTATTAAAACAAAGAAGTATTATAAGTGCTTAGATAGAGAAATAATATTTAGAAAGTTTTTCTTTTGATACATCTTAAAGTTACTAGCAAATAATAATTTATCTTTTCGTAGTGGCATAATGAATGAGTAGCATTAGGGTTGTTTTGTCTTGAACTTCCTTTATAGTTAGTTAAATGTGTTCCTAAAAATGTTTTCAAGAAGCAATGGTTGGTTTAAAGCGTCGGTTTTAAGCAAATGGGAAGGGCGATCGGAGCTGCAGCCTCTTTAAGCTTGCGAGTTAATTTATGAAGGGAAACAGCGTCATAATTAACCGGTGAAAAATGCGACCGCTTAAATCGCAATGAAACTGTCATAAGGAAAAATGTAGTAGGAACACGTAAGGTGTTTGGGTTGTCTGTCTGTCTGTCGGTGAAAGATTGGGGGTGTGCTTCGGCATTCGCGATTCCAAGGCGGTTTTACAGGTATTTTGACAGTGTCGTTCGTAAGGCCGAGCATTTCCGGTACCAGTGTTAGTAGGGCAAAGTCGGAGTGAGGTTTACGCGAACCTTTCAAGGTCGGAACCACAATCTGGGGTGAATGGAACCATAACATTTTACGACGCCATAAAGACCGCCATAAACGTGGCCGTAAAAATGGCGGCACGATTTTGTTATGGCGGGGCCTGCTGAGGACGTTTTCGGCGCATGCGCCTTCACAGCTGACCTAAATTTCAACCACCCCCATACAAATGGCGCTCATTTTGCTGCCAACGAAAATCCCAACGAATCCTTTCGTTATTATAATGAATAAATTTACAAGTTGAGAGGGAAAAGCCTCATCTGGAAATAATTTATCCCGATGACTTCTGAATGGAGTAGCACTCCTGCCCCGACTGGGATAGGAAGGAAGGGAAAAAAAAAAAAGATTCTCAATGAACATTGAAGGGAAAGAAGGTTTTTCCCTCTCTCACCCCACCTACCAATAACAGCTCTTTCCCATTTATATAGATATATAAAATAAAAGGAGGGGGAAAAGAGGTACTAATAGGTGGTGGTAGTGGGAGAGCGAAAGGGTCTATTGTTTTTTGCTGGACTTTTACGATATTCCGGCAGTTGTTTAAAGTCTCATGGATGTCGGTAGAACGAGGAAGAGATCCTCGATATAAATATATAAAGAAATATACAGCTGCAAAAACCTTCTCTCTCTCTCTCTCTCTCTCTCTCTCTCTTTCCCCGAATGATTTACGGTGCAAGAGTCAAGAGCGGGTTCGTTTTACATCGGTCGCAGGAAGGGAAAATAATTTCCAACAAACATCTGCCTAATTCTAAAGAAATGCGTTAATTTTTATTGCTCATACTTATTTTGTTTAACGAGATTTCCTTTTTTAAAAGGTTTCTCTTATTTTTTTTCAAAAAAAGGGAAAACAGCTGGCAAAGTGTTAATGTAGTTTAACTTGGTCCAACCTGTAGAAAGTTTAAAATTACAGTTTTAGATTCATAATTAATTTCCTGTTGTTTTATTCATTTTAAACAAAAAAAATTATACTTATTTGTAGAATATGAGCATTTAAACGTGTGTTTATCATTTTTTGTTATACATTTTTGCCTGTAATGAATTACACGAAGGTCCAAGTTTCGCTCTATAATGCACTGTAATTTTTTGAAATAATTTGATATAATCTTTGCCTAAGCAGTAGCCTCAAATTAATTTCTACGAAATTTGAAAATTGTAATTCCTTGTGTACATAATGATATTTATAAACCAAGATATTTAAAAATTTAAGTAATATTTTATATTAATAACAAAAATATTAAAGTTCCTTATGTCAACTGAACCTTCCTTTTGTAATTATTATTATTATTATTATTATTATTATTATTATTATTATTATTATTATTATTATTATTAT